>QZCP01000061.1:0-38065 GCA_003956705.1 Brevipalpus yothersi
GAGAGAGAGAGAGAGAGAGAGAGAGAGAGAGAGAGAGAGAGAGAGAGAGAGAGAGAGAGTAAAAAGTCAATTGAATCGATGGTGTTGAAATTTCTGCTCGAAAACCAATTCTCATTCATCTTACTTACTCGATGTGAGTAAAAATATGCGAGAAAATCGATTTAAGAGTGTGTGTTGAGCTTGATTTTTTTCCTCTTTCTCCGAAGGATGAGCTTTCACTATTTGGAAATTCTATCTCCTGTAAACTTATTGGCCATAACAGATGTGTATGCTAACCCATTGAGTCATCCATAATGAGAGACACACAAAAAGAAGAAGAAGAGAGTGAAAGTTTGTATCATCAGAAAAGATCTGGATTCTTGGGAACGAAACACTAAACAGAACAGCATGATTGATGCGTCCGAAAGAGGAAGATGGAAAGAGTATGGGCGAGAGAAGGGAAGAATTTTCTATCGAAAGATCCCTTTTCCAAAAAATTATTTCAGCTTCTGTTTTAATGAACTTCCTTTCTGATTAATTTGGCATGATACTGCTATTCCACATTCGCCTCTTTAGCTAATTTGAACAGATTATTCAGCTGGATAGTGTAAGCGAGATGAGATGGAGCACTTCTGAAACTTTCAACACCCAAAATGATCAGCATTCATGATTGATATTCATTTTGGAAAAATTTAAATGAATTCTGATGAGAAATACAGTGTGATAAGTCGAAAAATTAATAACTATCCAATAAAAAATTCCATAGATGACGCCTCAAATTTCTATGATGATATTCATTGAAAAAAGGTTCATTAAATCGTGTGAATCCTTGTTTTGATCATACTCGCATTCATTTTCATAATCAATCCAATTGAATTGGTAAATTTTTCTGGAATTAAGCATAGTTTTCGCCACTCAAAATGAATCAGAACGAAACTTCCAGGAGCTATAACTATAATCACCAAATTTTCAAATCAATTTTGCGAAAATGTTTAAAGGTCAAATACTGTCTGAACCTTACCTAACCTCAACAGAAGACTGAAGAACAATTGATTAACATTTGCTGGGTTCTGGTTTATGCTGGGAAAAAGTTCCGAAAGCTATTGTTAAGATATTCAAGTAGCCACTTTTATGAGCACCGATCAATTGTATTGGTTTGTGTGTGTGCAATTTTTTTTCAAACCCTGTTGCCAAATTTTTATGAGACTAATTTCATGTTCACAACTTCTTATCCAACTAAACAAATGAACCTTAAAGAGTATAATAACTAATTTTATCAGATAAAAATCAGTGCAGGTGGTACTATTTAAATCTCACGATTCCTGTGATTCTTTAATTGGTTTAGGATAAAATTTTTTTAATCACTTACTTCCCATTTATCGGTCAGTATGCAATATGATCCCCATCTTTCATGAAGGGTCTTGAAGTATTTTTTATTTGGAACATTGTTATTTGAGTATCTATTTGAGAATATCATCAAAATTCGATCCATCTTCTTGTCTACCTCAAGTGATCAAGCTCTTAGCCGGGAATTAATGCAAACTATTTGAACAAGTCATCACTCTAGTATTATGATTGGTACTATTGAGCAATGGAATTAGTTGAAAACTTGTTCAAATAACGGATTCTTATCGATCATGGCAGCTTGAAGAGAGGCGAAAAAAAGAATATAATTCAATAAGGAACAAAATGTCAATGACGCTTTTGACCAACATTTACCATACCATACATAACAGATATCTGACTTGTGAGTAGAAAAGTTTTCTTCATCCAAAAAGCTTTCCAATCATCAGAACTAGTCCTATTATACTGATTATCTGAATTGTTAAAGAGAGCATAGCAACTCTTTGCCTTTTCTCTTTTCTCTCACTTACTTAGTTTCCATCTATTCAGTAAAGTTTTGCATTTTCTCGTCAACTGATTGGGAAAGAGAAACTTCAATACCACAACCATCATGCAGCATTGCCTGCTGAATTGACATCGTCCAGAACGAGATTCCAATCGTACAATCGGGCCATCAGAAGCGTGATAATTACGTTTGTTTAGCTACTCACTTGAGCTCAAAAATCAAACAGCTTTCCTCACGAGGCGAGACAGTTCACGATGTCCCGATTGTATGATTGGAATCTCGTTCTGGACGATGTCGATTCAGCATACGAAAATACCAGTAAGGTGTTGATATGTTTCCCAATCAGTTGACGAGAAAATGTTAAGTTTAGTCAATAGTTCAACTGAATGAAGCTATTTCTATGCTCTCTTTAACGATTCCAGATAATCATTAGGTTGATTGATTAACTACTACTTTTAATTTCGATAGTTCAATACTTCGCTTAAGATCATCATAATAATTACCCATCTCAAAAAAGAGATAGAAAGGTTTATTTCACATTAAAGGAGTAAAATAAAGTGATTCTTATGAAGCTAGGTGGACATTGAGAATTCTATCACGTATCTCAGCGTGCTTGAGAATAAGTTCAAGTATCAAAAGTTTTTATGGGACCTCGGTGATCATTGCTGAAAGACACAAAACAAAAATATTGATTCGACTTAATTTCTTTTCGAAAACTTGAGAACTACACTGACAATCATGATCATCACATAATCCATTTCTTAATTGCTCTCGTTAAAATAGCCTTCGTCTTGTGTTCCATGAATATGAGAATAATTAAATAGCTTCTCTCTGACTTTAGTAGCCATTGAGCTCTCTTCAACTTTTCCCTAATTGATCCATTCTCGTTGATACTAAGTCTCTCATATCATCTCCTATCTATCTTTTCATCTCCATCCTCCAAGTTTGGTCTCATAAAAAGAATTTCTACATATAATTAGAGAAGCTACCTTCAGCTGAGTAAGGAAAGTTCAGGTGCCAACACGTGTATACGATTATATTGCAAAATGTAACGTGTATTGCATGACTATCGGTTATCTTAAAACCTCATCTTTGCATCACTGTAACTCATACCTGCATTGCCCATGTGAGCAAATTTACATATCCGGATCCTTTTGCATGCTGCTCATATTTCAGCGAAGAAGAGACTAATAAGTAGTACCGAAAATAAAGAAAGAGAAAAAGCGATAGATGAATAGAGAGAGAGAGAGAGAGAGAGAGAGAGAGAGAGAGAGAGAGAGAGAGAGAGAGAGAGAGAGAAAGTTGCCGAAAAATTATCACCCAATACTAATTCTAGGGTCCCATGAATCATTATGCATGTTGAACCCCGCACTTCCAACGTCAGTATGGCCGAGTGGTCTAAGGCGCCAGACTCAAGATCGCATCTTGCTCTGCAATGAGATTTCTGGTACACGAAAGTGTGCGTGGGTTCGAATCCCACTGCTGACATAAGTTTTACATTTTGGTACAGCTATTTTTTTCATCTCTCAACATCATTTAACACTTCTAATCATGATGAAAAGATTTGCAACACTGATTAACTAAATGAGTTTGCATATACATCATACTGTGTGTACAGGTAGCCTGTACAGAAGTGATCTGTGTTGTCTCTACACACGCGAACTACGTTCATTTGAATCTCCCGCTGAATAAATGATATAATCAAAATAATAATATTATCAACATTTCATTCCCATTTCTCTCTGTAAGCGGCAATATTTACCAGAGACATGTAGTTAATGGAATTAAATGTGGTATTAATAATGATTATGATTAGTTAATTTTCTTTTTGTGTCCACAAGTCGGCTATCCATTATGGACATCGATTCATCTGATATGATGGACAGTTCATCGCCACCGTCATTAAATGAGGTGGACAGTAAAACGGTGTTGGAAGAATGTTGTAAATCATTTTCTAGTCAAGATTTTATCATGGAACCGGACATTGTGAATACGTTGAAAAGATTTTTTCAAGTTGGTGGTAATCCGGAAGAAGTGGTCAGCTTGTTGTCCGAAAATTATCATGCCATAGCGCAAACAGTTAATCTACTCGCTGAATGGTTGATCATGACCGGTATGAAGATTACTGAGGTACAATCATTGGTGGAAGATCATTTGAAGCAGATGATAATGAAAAAATTTGATCCAAAAAAAGCTGATTCAATTTTTGCTGATGAAGCTATCAAAACGCCAACATGGTTAACCGAAATGATTGAACATCCCACATGGCGATCGTTGATATACAAGTTGGCGGAAGAGTATCCTGATTGTCTAATGTTAAGTTTTACCATTAAATTGATATCTGATGCCGGTTTCCAGGGTGAAATAACCAGTATATCGACAGCATCCCAACAATTGGAAGTATTTTCACGAATATTGCGCACATCGGTGAACAATTTTCTCAACAGCAGTGAGGAGGATACCAAAAAGTATATTGATGAATTTTCCAAGATGGTATGTCATTCGGAACACACATTCCTGTACAGTTGTGCCGTTCTTCATGTCTTGTCTCAAGAACGAAAAGGAGGAACAAGTATTAAGCGTCTTCTTCAAGAGGTCACCCAGCGAGCTACTCGCGATGGACACAACGCGACTCCGGTTGTGGTCGCACTGAGTGGTGCGTGGTCACACTTATCGGTAACCCAAGCATTGATGTCCATGTTGAGTAAAAATGCTCTCAATCCAGCCGATATAACCAACTTGTGGAAAGCATACTTTCCTAAAGAACATCAGACTGATGATAAGACTCATGTACCACCTCCACCAGTTGATTTGCTAAGAGTGCCACAATTTTTGGATCTTCTTGTGACGGCAATTTTTCGACCAACCTCCAAACTGAATCCTGAACATAAACCAAAATATATTGCCCTTTTGGCCTATGCAACTAGTGTTCATGAGACATTCAAAAAAAACACTCGAAAATCAATCAATGACGAAGAGCTCAAAGCCACACGTCAAGCAATCGAGAAAGTAAATACAATTTGTAATGAGAAAAAAGGTTCTTCTGAGCTTTTACCCGAATTGAATGCTCTCTATCAATGCATTCGTTTTCCTGTTGTCGCTTACGGGGTCATCGAGTGGGTTAAATGTCTAGTTTCTGAGCGTAATTACTTTCAACTATCCACCGAACACACACCTCTTCATCTAGCTCTTCTGGACGAAGTGGCCACTTGCCACACAACTCTTCATAATAGAGTTCTAGAACTCCTCATCGAATTGTATGAAATGCCTCACGAAGATTTGGACGTTTTGGTACAGTTAGAAGTTAAACGAATGCTAATAGATCGAATGGTTCATGTTCTTAGTAGAGGCTGTGTGGTTCCGGTTGTTAATTACATAAAATCGTGCTGGCAAAAGCAAGCTACCGATGTTTCTCTCATCAGATATTTTGTTACCGAGGTTCTAGATGTGATAAGTCCACCTTACTCTTCCGAATTTGTACAAATTTTTTTGCCTCTCGTGGAGAACGAAGAGATCACCGGAAGCATGAGAAGAGAACAAGAAAGCAATCTGGTATCACAGTTCATGATCGAGGCAGCCAATATGTAAACTTTTCATATTCATCATCATCTCATTCTATCTATTGATATTGATCTGCAACTTTTGAGACAGTTGATCACTCTCACTTTTTTAATAATAAAACATTTTCTGAGACCATGTGATATCTATTCCATTTGCCCTTTTAGAATTGAATTGATAATTTTGACCACTTTTGCTTTGTTCAACACTCTTAAGTTGAGTTGAATCAGACAAGTTAAATACCAAAGAAGAATTTGTTGTACCCATTCCTTAATAATGCTGATAAGTTTATTTCTTGAGGTGATGTAGTATGATCCGAATGATTTTTGGGATAATTTTTTTCACAGATGAGAAAGCAAATAATCAGCTCCTATAATTATTGTTTATGTCAAACTTAGAGTAAGCTTCACAAGGACACTTATACATCATATTAATTTTGATCACATCCATATTTGTAAGTCTTGGACCACCAAAAATCTTATTATACTTAGGATCTTTCGTTCTGAACGGTACACCTTTGTATCCTCTGAAGGCAATATTCGGAACATGAATCAAACTTCTGTAATCATACACCTGTAGAGTTGCCCATTCTCCATCGGTCATTTTTCGATAAAAAAAACGTGAATCATGAGGAATATTTCGGTATAAGATTTCAACATATTTATCTCTAATAGGCATCATATGATCACTGTGAAATCCCAAAGCGTTCATCAGTAAACTTTCTACCCATCCAGGCTTTTCGAAACACAATACGCCAACAATAATCTTTTGTTCACCATCTTGCATACCATAATCTGTTTCACACTTTTCGTCGGCCTCGAATTTTATGTACGATCTTTGGCTTGTTCTTGGTATAAATCGGATGCAAGTTTTTTGATGGAATTTATCCATGGCTGCAATTAAAGCCATCTGTCCTCTTGTGGTGTATTCAATTGAAATCACATATGGTACTATACCGTTTGGCCAGAATTTTTTTCCACCATGATGTTTCCTTAGGTTTGATGAAAGGGTGACATTTGATTTCTCATCATCACAGTCCTTATCTATGGCTGACTGTTTAGATTGTGTTCTTTTTATATAGAAGGGTTGAGTGTTGTTTTTTATGGATTCAGATCTATTAGCTGAACTTATTTCTGGAGGAGTCATCGAAGAACATTTTTTTGAGCTCACATTCGAAATAAATAATCCAAAAATGAGTACAAGAATGAGCTTAATTTTCATTTTTTATGATGTTCAATAGATTAATTAACTCATTGAATAAAGTGTGAATGGATGATCTTTGGAATTCAAGGTGGAAAGAGTATATGATAAACCATGAGAGAGACTTTTTCTCCTCACCATCTTACTCACAAATCTAGAGGAATCGTATTTCAAGATAGCAGCGGAAATTTTTTGTGAGTATACAATTGCAATGGAAGGTTATGGTTAACAGAATTTAGTGTTTTTCATTTAATGAACTCTATTGAATGCCTGTAATTGTGACAACTATTGCCAATAAACAATCATCAATTCCGTGTGACTAGAGTATTATGCGAATTGAAAAAAGCAACAGATACTTGTGAGAATGACAACCCCAATAAATCTGATTCAAGGACAAAATATTCGCTATTTATTAGGTGCAAACTGAAAAAAAGCACAGAGGAAAAAAAGTATTATGGAGTGATTCAAGATTTTTGGTCGAAAAAATAAACTCTCTTGAGAGAACAGAGAGAGTATATTTGGAAAGAAAACTTTGTATCCCACAGAGATTACCCAATTTTGTGAAATTCTGACAGATAAAACATGCAGATTGTTCACCAATATTACTGATACATCTAGTTAATTATTTCAAAAGTAACAGCATGACGATTAAGTCTCTCTCGAATTGATGTACGCCTGAAAGCAAAACCCGGAGGAATGACACCTCCTGTGAAAGGCATCTTATCTGACTCATCAAGTATGGACAAAGCTGATTGAATCATACACCTTGAAGTAGTTTCATAGCCAGGATCTGGTCCACTGATTAGACATGTAAGTGTTTTATCTGGTGGTGAGGTAGGATTCTTGGCATTAGCAGGAGCAGACCAACCTTTTCCAACTATTTCGGTGGTGAAAGACAATCCTTCGAGCTGTTTTCGAGTAGGACCTTCTTTGGAGAAAATTCCGAAGGTGAAGCACTTGGGATAATCAGTAACCAATTTGCGAGTGAAACTGCAGGAGCACATCAAAAATAGATAGAATCCGAAAATCATGAACATTATGCTTATAATAATGTGAGGAAAAACAACATATTCAAAGAATTGAGTCGGCTGTTCATCCTCAGTCTCGTAAATCCATTGGGCGCTAATATTAGCAAGACCAATATTTTCCGAAATGAAAGGAGCAGTCCATCCTTTTCCAGGAACCTTCCTTGGATAGTAAGTCTTTTGGAGTGGATATTTCTGTTCTACGCGAGGTTTCTTGAAAAGAGTTGAGTAGACTTTCTTCCTGGTTGGCCCGATTTCCCAAAAGTGAGCGATCATCTCCGCAATTGAATCAAGAGTACCATGATTGATTGAAGCCTTCGTCGACTTGTCTGGTTTTCCCTTGATAAAACTTTCCGCAGAATGCATTTGATTAGGACCAAATTTATCTTTCAAACAATTCAGACCAATTTCTGTTGGAATACAATCCCATCCACAAGCGCTGATAATGTAAACTCCAGCTTCTCTGGCTTGTTCATGATATTTGGCCATCATACCTTCAATGTAGAGAGATTCGCCAGAAATATCAACCATATGCGTTTTTTCCTACAAAATTAAGGAAGAAAAAGTGTGATCAAATAGGGTGGACAACCACAATACAGTCATGAGACGAGAATTTCATGAGCAAGACCTTGTAAAAACAAGAACTGACAATTGTGAGTGAATTGAAAATTGAATCGATTGATGTTTGGACTTCGAGAAACCTGTTCAAGACAATCAGGAATAAAAACATCGATAAGGTTGATTGAAAATTATTCTTTTGCTTTCACTCTTTATTCATGCTTTTTAGTAATTTCTCAATCGAACGCAAGACTTTCGCTAATCAACTGTTCAGTTCCCATGTCGATAGGTGGATGGAGAGATTTGATAGAGCTGCTAATACCGGCTAGTAGTTTCGAGACGAAAATCTCTCAGAAAATGAGTGAGTGATTGAGGATGCATTTTCAGATCATAAGGAAATACAACCTCAATTTCTCTTACTGGAATGATTTAGAGAATAATAAAGGTAAAAAAAGCAATCAATGGTAAAATTAACTCACTTTGATGCAAGCCTTAACAACAGCTTCTCCCCACTTAATATACGGGCCACATGCATTGAGAATGATCTTCGATCGTTTACACATTGCCTCAATACTGTCATCATCATTGACATCGGCAACAATTAGTCCAATCGAGTCCATATCAGACTGTCGATCCAATTGAACGGCTGTATCGGCAATCAATTTACTCAATTTTCCCTTATTTCGTCCGGCAACGGCGATTGAACGCTTCTTCTTCTCAATATCTTGCCATAAAATCAAATTACGCAATACATATGCACCAGTGTATCCGGTAGCACCGAAAATGGTTAACTCAAATTCTCGATCACCCATGTTTCCAGTAACACTTGATATTAAAAGTGAACAATCTCACAAAAAGCTAGCAGATAAAAATGTTATTATTGTTGTTGTTGTTGCTTCACTTTCACTGTAAACAAAAAACAGATGATAAACACTGTTTTTCACTTGAAAAAAGAAAGTATTTATCAGCTCAAAACTGACCAAAAATTGATCGATTGAATGTTCGATTTTGTTAGTAGGTTTACAAGTGATTCACCAGAATGACAAAGCACTTTAAATGATGGAGCATACTTTAAATGATCAGGCCAAGATCATACAGAGCGCGTGTAGAGAGAGATGAAGAAGTGAATCAAGGGACTTGATTGTCAAGTGTAAGAGTACTAAATCAGTGCCTTTTAAAAACATCAAGCGCCATCATTTTGCCAGTGTCCAAGTGCTTACAAGGAAAACTTGACAGCACAACAAGATTCGGCCTGTTATGGCCTCAAAAAAATGATCTAACATTAAGGAATGTTAAATTTTTCTTGACTGATTGAATAATTTGATTGATTGGAAGTTTTAAGTTTGTAGTTTCTAGGTTCACTTGTGTTTTCGATGAGAATTTGATGATTCTGAGTGATAGACTTTCGCTCTAGACATCGAACAGAATTGATTTCAGCGCAAACGTGCATGTGTCGAGTGTACATTGAATCGAATGGAGAGCGAATCAGTAGCAAGAGCACACAAAAGGAGAGCTTTTCACCAAAATAACGGGGCTGTTCATCCTGGATCCTGGGTTTTGGGTCCTGGGTCAACATATACACACATAATTATTTATTGTCTTGTAAACACCCACCGAAATGTTGTGTTCACATGGTTCCAGCTTTTCAACAGAGCGTTTTTCATTTGGTTAGACTTTTGTGATTAATGTCGAAGGGACAATCAATGAACTTTTGCCTCGATGAAGAGTAAATGTTGAGAATCGAAATTCTAGACTTTTGATCACAATTTTATTTCAGTACTCAATCGAGTTGATTTGTTTGTGCTCAAATGCTTCAAGAATGGACTATATTATGATCAATGCAAGTTAATTTGTTATTCATTAGATTTTGGCCGAAATTGTGATTTCAATCTCAGTTTTTGCACCACGATTTACTCTCTGCTCACCATGGACCAATTTTCATCATCATCAAATCCTGAAATCATGAGCGATGGCTCAGCCACTAATTTTTGTGCCCCTTATCAGGGTAGAGTGTGTGAAAAATATCGGTCCAATCATTTTGTATACTTCAATTATACTGCCGAAGAGCAAGGAACATCTAATGAACGGATAACATCAGCTTTGTGGAAAGAATTGATTGAGCCATCAAATGAAAATGAACCTTGTCGAAAAGCTGCCGAAACACTGTTGTGTGTATATGCTTTTCCAGATTGTGATTATAGTTCTTTTCCACCGAAATCGAAGCCAATCTGTCGAGAAGATTGTATAGCTGTTCGAGATTCATTTTGTTTCAATCAATGGATAATGATTGAGACGAACAAAAAGAATGGCATCTACTTCAAATCGAGAGGCCATTTCAGACTACCAGATTGTGAAAGTTTACCAAGCCACAATAATCAAATCAGTCCCAATTGTTCGAGAGCTCATCTGACTGATATGAAGATGGATGAGATCACTTACGATTGCATCAAAGGTAAGGGTCGATACTATCAAGGCAAATGGAATCAAACACAAACTGGGATACCTTGCCAGAGATGGGATGTCCAACAGCCTCATAAGCACGAGCGACCACCGCAAGTATTTCCTGAAATTCAGAATTCTGAGAATTATTGTCGAAATGCTGGTGGAGAAGAGCCAATGCCTTGGTGCTACACAATTAACCCAGAAGTTCGCTGGCAACATTGTAATATATCTACTTGCAGTAAGTTACCGTTATTGTTACTTCCGCTTCCATTATTTTTTCTATTATTCAATTTCTTTTTCTTATTCAATTCTTTCTTTCTTTTCCAACCAGAAGACTCATACATGGGACATGGGCCAATGTTTGGGCTTGACTCATCGTCTGCTTCCTTCATGAATGATAATCTTCTTATGACAAGTCCATTTTTTGCTGTTTTACTTGGCTCCGTTTCCTTGATATCAATTATACTTCTGCTAGTCATAGTTGCCATCTGCTTTCGAATTAGAGTTCATCAGAGAAAAAATTCTTCCTCTTCAAATAGAAATTTGGACATAGATTTACAGAAACTCCAGCCTAACATCTCCTATCACTTAGTAGATCCAAAATTGAACTCAAAACTTGAAGCACTCGAATATCCTCGAAATAATATAATCTATATTCGTGACATTGGTCAAGGAGCTTTCGGTAGAGTTTTTCAGGTAAAATTTTTGATTCTCATTTGAATTCTTAAATGGCAGAGACTTGTACTTTAGATTCATTAAGATGAATGATTTTTGATTCTTTTTTATTGCAGGCAAAAGCACCAAACATCATAAAAGGGGAAGAATTCACGATGGTTGCTGTCAAAATGCTCAAAGACGAAGCAACTGATGATTTATTGATTGACTTTGAACGGGAAGCATGTCTGATGGCAGAATTTGATCATCCTAATATTGTTCAATTGTTGGGCGTTTGTGCTATTGGAAAGCCAATGTGTCTACTTTTTGAATATATGGGTCGAGGTGATCTCAATGGTTTTCTGCGATCTTGTTCACCGTCAACATTTCTCCTTAGAGGATCAGAGAGCATTTCAAGCACAAGATTCATTAAATTATCTTCCACGGATTTGCTCAACATAGCAACACAGATAGCTCATGGGATGGTCTATCTTTCAGATAGAAAATTTGTTCATCGTGATCTGGCCACTCGAAATTGTTTGGTCAGTGATAGTATGATCGTGAAGATTGCTGATTTTGGACTATCACAGCGAATATATTCATCAGATTATTATAAAGGAAATGATCAAGACGTGATACCAATCAGATGGATGCCTCTGGAATCAATTATGTATTCCAAATTTTCCATCGAATCAGATGTATGGGCTTTTGGTATTCTTTTGTGGGAAATTTTTTCTTTTGCTCTACAGCCATACTATGGAATGACCCATGAAGAGGTTGTTCAATTTTTGAAAGATGGAAATATTCTATCTCCACCAGATAATACTCCTCCCTCTGTGTCTGCCCTTATGACGCAATGTTGGAATCATCAAGTCAACAGGAGGCCAAATTTCAGAACAATTCATAAGACTTTAAAAATACTACTCAATGAAGCCAAAAAGAATACATTCAATTCAGATAGACCTTATTCTACTTCTTTTTCACGAGACTCAAGTCGAATATCTTCCCTCACCTAATTTCTACCCTATTAATGATTGATTATCTGACCACAGTTATCATGCAATAAACATGGATCGGTGTCAAACTTGAAGAGAAAAATTTTTTGACAAAATCCCAAGTTCCAAAGGACTCTCGGGATCAAGCATGAAATTCATTATCAACTGTATCTAAGTATGTCAATAACAAGCTCGGATCTAGCAAAGTAACGAAGAGAAAAGTTCATTTCCTCACCAAAAAGCAAAAAGATCGAGTTTATCAAAGTGCCGCTCAGTTGGCCAAGTTTTGCGAAAAAATCTGAAAAATATTGTCAGCACTGATGAGAAACTATTCCATCTGTGTTATGGAAATAAAGAATCTGACTTTTTTACACAATAAAAGAGGTGATAAAAATTGCTCGTTTGCAGCCTATGGAAATAAGTAAAAACCTGAATCGGGCCCGATTTTGGGTGAAATGATTTCATTTAAATGGCCATTACGTTTTATGTGGTAATCAGTGTATCACCGACAATTCTTGTGAGTGTACTGGGTGTCCTTAAAGTTTCTTGGCATGATAATTTTCAGCAAGAAGCTAATATTTTTCGACCACAAGATAGAACAGTGTGATAATTTTTGATCACAGTATCTCACCAAAAAAGTCTGATTGAACCACTCTATCACAAATTGGACCAGATTTTTGGTCATGATAGATCAAAATTCTGAAATAATCGGACTATTACATCAAACATCTTGGACATCAAGCATACAGGTAATCAAAAAAGCCCATGTTAAAATGTTTCTGCCAGGTTAAAAAGTTCCATGAAAAGTTCATGGTGCATGATACCTCGATAGATGGCATTTTTTTTCGGGAAGAAAAAAGAGGAAAAAAAATAGTTTAGTGAACATTACTGGTCACTAATTAGTAGTCTCTCTCTCTGTTTGAAAAGGTGTTCGATGTGATGAAACTAATGTGGATGAGAGAAGAGATTGTTTAAAGGAGGGAAGATGCTGTGAAATTTTAGGTAAAATGATTTCATTTCAATAGCCATTACGTTTCATGTGGTAATCAGTGTATCACTGACAATTCTTGTGAGTGTTTATATATCTAGTCTTTAAACAAATTATTGGTGGCCAAGTGATAGCAAATCTTATAATGATTCAAGTGTAAAAAACCGGCATCAAGACATTGGGACTGTGAATGTTTTCATGTTGTGGTCATCATACATACATACATCAAACATCTTCCACATCAAGCACACAGGTAATGGTTTGTCATTTTAATGGTATTTTTGGAGAGAATACTTTTACTGCTTCTTTCTTGTTTCATCAATACTCTTAATTGTGTTGTGCAATTGGCATTCATTTCATTGCACATCTTTTATATTTGATTGTTACTTTTGTAATTGTAAAAATTCTCTCATCAACCGCCATCAGAAGCGTCATTTTTCATGTAGCATTTGCTATATACTAATATTCGATCAATATTATCTTTGATGTCAAGTAGCATCCCATAACCATGATAGCCTTCATCATGATCTCACTCACACGTACATTCATGATAATGTTGAATGCAATGTTAATCAAGAGAACAATTTTGCATCTTTGATCATCTATCCATAGATTCTTGCTTCATTCTCAATTCACAATTTTTGTTGTCAACTACCATGTCATAGAGCAGCAAAGTGTGTCGAGTTTGTTGGGAGAATTAATCTTATTCTCAAAATGATCTAATAATAGGACCCACATTTCCTCATGTCCACTATCCTGACATTGAGTAATTTCTAGGATTACATTCATGAAATCGTTCATATTGCGTTTTGATAAAAAATTGAGATTGTTGAATCAATTTATGCATAAAACTGTGCTGAAATAATCAATCCAAACCCAATTCATCTCGAGAGTTTATCATGTAAACATCTTAACAATCTTTACAGTCTTAAACGTATCTAACTAATTCGTCTTTTTCTTTCCATCCGTTTTCAGAAAATTTTTATCAATCTATCAAGTGGAATCCAATCATCAATTGAAAGATAACATTTGAGCTGTTCATTCTTATCCAGCATCAGAATTTAATCTCCAAGCAACGGTATCTAGTTAACAAAGTATCTCATCACTTTTCACTCACAAGTCATCCATTTCGACTATGAGCTCTCTTGACAGAAGCTCAGCTTCCTCATCGGAAAATGAAACATTTGACCAACTTGAATCACCTACAGAGGATAGTGTCACCTACAAGGATCATGAAATGGAAGTGGAAGAAACCGAATCATGGCCAGGAAATTTGAAAGAAAATGTTCGATGTCTGGTTGAGAATGATGAGGATCAAACTCTGAAAGGTCGTCTCGCTAAGTATCTACTTAATGAAGACGTTGCTGATGTGCATTTTCTGGTAACCAAAGATGATAAAAAAGATTATGAAAGAGTTCCTGCCCATAAATTTATTCTTGCCGCCGGAAGTTGTGTTTTTAAGGCCATGTTCTTTGGATCCCTTTCGAATCCTGGACACAACGAAATACATTTATCTGACATTGAATATAGTGCATTGTTGAATTTACTCAAATATCTTTACCTGGACGAAGCAGACATTAGCCCCTCCAATTTGGTTGCAACCCTATATGCTGCTAAAAAATATCAAGTTGTTAATTTAGAAAAAGTTTGTGTTAATTATCTCAGTTGGTCTCTTTCGTCTGAGAACGTTTTGTTGGTCCTCTCTCAAGCCATCCTTTTCGATGAGAAATATCTTGTTGAACGTTGTTGGAGTAAAATTGAAGAAAATATTACCGATGTTGTTGAAGCTCCGACATTTGAATCAACCGATTACAATACATTGATTCTGCTTCTCAAGCGCAATGGACTGGCTCTCAAAGAGATTGACCTCTTCAAAGCTGTGATCAGATGGGCTGAAGCGGAATGCAAGCGTCGTGATATACCCAATACACCCAATAATTTGCGTCTTGCTCTCGGCGATGCCCTTTACCTTATTCGATTTCCTACAATGTCTGGTCAAGATTTTCTCGAAGTTTGTGGCCTTGGACTTCTAAAAGATATCGAGAGAACCTCAGTTTTCTCTTACTTTGCCTACAATACAAAAGAAGGTTCTAGCAGTGATAGCCCGAAGCCGATATTTTCTAATCAACCACGATCATCACCAATCAAAAATGACACCTACAAGCTCACGAAAGAAATTGTACTCTCTCGTTTCGAGAAAAGTGCAAGTGGACGTTTCTGTATGTTTGACGAGATTCATAAAGTCGATTTCATAGTGGATCATCCAATTCATATCACAGGACTAGGCGTTTACGGCACTAGATGTCAAAAGGGTGAGAGGATGATTTACATTGAGCTTAGGCATTCGGAGACAGGCGAAATACTTGCCAATGGACATTCCAAGATCACATGCACTGGAAAACCGAAAATATATCAAGTACGTTTCAGATCTCCACCCATGATTTCTCCTACAACCATTTATACGGCTTCGGCGGAATTTGATGGAAATTATCCTTATCCAACTTTCTATGGAATCAATGGAAGAAGAATTTGTCTTGTTGAACTTCCAATCGAAAATACCGAAGAGGAAAATGAAGAAGAAGGAGTCTGGCTCAATTTTCGAGGTGATCCTAATGGTCAACCATTTCCTCCTCAAAAACCTCGTCCAGAAAAGGCGAAAACAAAAAAGATTACCTTTGTTTTCTTCAAATCTGAGAAGGGCAATTTTCTTGATACTGGCGGTGAAAAAGGCCAAATACCTCAGATCATGTTTCATGCTTAGTAAATAGAATTGGATTTTTTTAAATGTAATCTCAAGTCTCTGTAAATTTTTTCTTCATCAATATTTACCAATCTCATTCCCATTGACCAAAGACTGTCCTTTCCTAGGATGTCATTAAAATTTTCTTCTCTTGATTTCCAATAATCTCGCACTTTTTGGCCCTCATCGTTTCCAATGGCTGCTTTAAACTTTAATACTTCGCGACTAACAAGCAACATAAGATTTATTGATTGATTTCGAACGAAAAGTATGTCTCACAGCAGAATTTAATCATCCACATATTGCACAATTGCCTGGTATCTATGCCATAGGTTTATGATAAAGTTATGATTTGTATCACCATCGTCTAGTGACATTTTCTCCCCCAATTTTTGTGCACTCTTCACTAACAAGTATGTAAGTATGTGTAAACAGTGATTGTTTTGAAGGAGAGATTCACGAAAATTTTATTATGTTTTCAGGGATGTAAAATGTTTTATGTATGCACATTTTGTTTGGTGAAATAATTTCGATCAGCTCACCATGAAGTTCCATTTTGTGATGTACGAATACATTCGATAACGCTAATTTGATAAGAATTCTTGGTCAATTGATAACAAAAATATGATGATGCAAACGTGATAAAAACTGGCATCAGCTGCATCTAACTCATCTACGACCATTACACTGTACTTACACTACTTACACTAGCGGTGAGTGCGATCAAAACGAAGTATTCGAATCAACGAAGTTTTGAAAATCATGGCCACTCTCACGCGTGAACAATTCTCTCAACAATTGGTGGACTTTGTACAGTCCACTAAATCAACTGATTCGCCGTGGATATTACAGGTGAGGATTAATTAGGATGTGTCAAAAAATCTCAACACGTTGTTCATTATTAATCTTGACTATTTTTTCGAGATCTCTCAAGTTTAAAGAACTGCAAAGATGGTCCAACAAACACTTTGATAATTTTTTTCTCTCCCTCTTCCTTTTTTCTTTCTTTTTTATCTATTTCTCTAATGCTAGACTCGCAGAGATATTCTCTATGGAATGAGGAAAGAAATAAAGATGATCGTTGACAATGGTCAGAGTGATTTTGTCATGGGCGATGATGAGCCTAATAATAGCGATGGTTTAGGAATTGATGAGGAAGAGAAAGGTATTCAACATGATGCGTGCCATTCTTCTTCCCACAGAATGATACAATTTGAATACAACATATTATATAGCGAAAGCTACTCGGTTCCTGTACTTTATTTCCAGGCTATCAATACAGGTAAAAACTTTGATTGTATTCGCTTTTCTCACAATCAATGAAATTGCAGGTCGATGAGAAATATCGTAATATCATAGCATTTTTTATTCTTTTGCTTTTTCTCCATCTTTTTGTGTCCACAGACGGCAAGCAGATAAGCTTGGAAGATGTCTGGAAACTAATACCTGATGTGTACTATCAAAATGAATCGATTGATTCTCCGAAGGAAACTAGTGAAGAACGATTTGTCCGCCTGTCTTCCATGATCAGTCAAAATGTGAGTCCAATTAATTAAAATGCTCAATGATTGATATTATTCCACATTTTTCTCGAAAATGATTTCGACCATTTAAGTTGAGATGAATTCGAAAAAAAATTTATTATTTTGATTCACCCAGGAGCATCCAATAGTTGGCACACCGTTTTATTGGATACATCCTTGCCAAACTTCAGTGATGATGGAAAAAGTGACTTCACTGATGGAAAAAAATGATAATGATTCCTCAATCCGATCAAATTATTTGATCACATGGCTTTCAACTATTGGTCCAATTGTAGGCATCCGGCTAAATCTGATTGAATAATATTCTGGATAAAGAGACATTCAATGTGTGTTGAAAGTCGAAATGATAGCCCCTAACTTTTTCAGCGAATACATAAAATGACTCCGAACTGATGACAAAAATTATGCAATTGTTCTACCGCTGCTGTGAGCAAAGAATGCTTTATCAAAATTATCGAACTCATAAACGGAAAGAGATGAAGCTGGAGACCAACTATCGACCTGTACATATCAGTAATATGAGAATAGGCAAGCGACCTTACAAGAAACCTTGCGACTTGACCCCAAACCCCAGAATGCAAATTATCAATAACGGTAAGGTCATATCCGTCGAGTAAATATTCTCTGGACTTCTCGAAATCACAGAGAGACAGAAAAAGGACATAAAAGCCGATGTGTGATCATGAAGTCCCAAGTACACCATAGAAAAGAGAGAGATCTCATGGACAAGTCGGTCTTAAAAAAAGTCCATGTTCAGGTTTTTCATCAGAGTAAAAGAGAGAAGTTCTATGCCTAACAAGATCTTCTCTCTTGCTGATCGATCAGCATTTCGGCTCTCTCTCTCTCTCTCTCTCTCTCTCTCTCTCTCTCTCTCTCTCTCTCTCTCTCTCTCTCTTTCTGTCTCTCTCTCTTCTGGCCAAGTTGGCTCACCATTTTGGATGTGAGTCGGTGATGTTGATTACATTTTTTGATTACAGATAATTTAATGGGTGATGATGATGGACTGGCATAGGTTGATGATGATGAGTTTATGATCAGTGTCACCATCGACAACTCACATCTTTACTCTTCCCTCTTGTCTGTCGATTTCTGTGCGCTTTTTTTACCATGTTGTATATAATGATTAATATTTGTATTGATTCTTTGTTCTTTGTCTTCTCGTGTATTTAAGTTACTATTGCCAATTATTAGTACCTTTGTGTTCTTCCTCAATTTATACTCACTCAATTTTTGCCAATCATTATGTGTGCCAATGTACGACCACATGTTCTTCAAAAGATTGAAAAGTAAGTAAAATCACTTGTGTTGATGATCAACAAGAAAATCTTTTTACCTCTTCTTCAACTGAACCGCTCAATTTTTTTTCACATGTGAATACATATAAAACATACTTATTCATATCAACATGCCATCACACTTGATTCATCCATGTGTCACGCGCTAAATAATAAAGCCGCCTAAAGTGAATCTAAATTGAATCTCTTAATTGTGTGTGTGTGTAAATGTATATGCTTACATTTGAAATGTATTCCTTTTTTTATAAATTGTCATCATTAAGTAGGCATCATTTGTTGATGGTGTAAATGGAAACGATAACATTCAGTTTTGGTGCTGTGTTTACGTTGTTGATCAACATCTGTTCTATTGAATGAAGACCATTTTTTCGACTATTTCATTTGATTTTTGTTATTTCTATTTAATTATTTTCAGAGCGCTCAATGAGATGGCCTATCATGATGCCATTTTGAACTCATCACAATACAATAATCGACTTGTTCTTGATCGTAAAACTCGAATGCCATTTATTGATGCTCAGACCGGTGTTGCACAGCGTGATTGTTCTCTGTGGATGCAAAAATGGGAACGTATGCCTGGCACTGTGGCTGGTCAATTGTATACTTATCCATCACGAAGATGGAAAAAGAAGCGTCGTGGATATTTATTGACTGATAATTACTTTTTTAAGCGAAGTCGAGCTCATCACGATTCTCAGGAAACAAGTAATCACACAAATGCCAATGGACATTTGGATACGTCTCTTAAGTCAGAAAGTTCGGAAAATATTGAGAAGATGGTCGAAAATGTGACCAAAAATGAATCCAAGGATGCTTGGATATATGCAGAATATGATGATAGCTTCGATTTTGAGGCTGATTTTGATGATCCGGAATCGGATTATGATGATTCGGAAGAATTTTCGATTGGTCGTAAGAAGAAGAGAAAGGAGAAAACTCCGAAAAAGAAGAAAGGAGATCATGGAGATGTAGAGAAACCCTACATTTGTGATATCTGTGATGCTCGATACAAGACGCGACCTGGTCTAACTTATCATTACTCCCACAGCCATCGAAATTCGAGTGATAATGAGAAACATTCGAAATCAGTTCCCGAAGATGATGACAGTCGTCAAGGGAAAAGCTCAACTGAACGAGCTTCATCATCTAATTCCAACTCCACAAATAATGCCTCAAACTCCTCTGGGAACCATGTCAAGAATACTCTCGAACCCAATCAAAGTGAACTTGAAGTTGCTAAGGATGGTGAGTTGATTCTTGCTTATCTTGAATATTTTCTTTGTTTGATTGACTGTGATTCAATTTCTATTCTTTAATTTCTAGCTGATGCTAAGCCTATTTCTCCGAGTCCATATTGCGATTTCTGTCTGGGTGATTCTGAAGAGAACAAAAAAAGTAAATCAGCTGAACAACTGATATCTTGTTCCGATTGTGGTCGATCAGCTCATCCAACATGTCTACAGTTCACTCCTCAAATGATAATTGCCATTCAAAAATATAAATGGCAGTGCATAGAGTGTAAATCTTGCGGCGTTTGTGGAACTTCTGACAATGATGTGAGTGTAAATGAGAGAATTTCTTAAAGCTATCATTTTAACAAAATATTATCATATTTCAGGATCAATTATTGTTCTGTGATGACTGTGATCGTGGATATCACATGTACTGCTTGCGACCACCTCTGTCTGAGCCTCCTGAGGGTTCATGGAGTTGTCATCTGTGTATCGAAGAGTCGCAAGCGAAAAAGAAGGCAGACTCATGAGATACTTTTGAGCCTCTCGAAAAGTGAAAAACATCAATATTCAGTGGACTTCAAATCAAATTTGAAGCTCTATTCCAATTTAAAGGATGGGTATTCTTGGTGGGGACTGATATGATTCCTACGTTCATTTTCATGTGATATGGATGGCATACATTTGGGAAACAAGATCAGGCATAGTATCCTCCTCTGAGGAAGCTTCCCAAAGACCCACTAACTAACCCAAATTCTTCAACTTTTGATTAATATTTATTGGTTATACAGGACTGATGATTCTCAAGGAGAAAAAATTTCAATCTCGAAACGAGAGTAACAAAATTTAATGTGAAAAATTGTAACTTTTGTAGATGAGGAGGATAAGTGTGGTGCGAGCTTTTTGTAACAAAAGAAGGAGGGAAAAATTCTTTCTGATGAGAGCAATAAGAGTAATTTAATGATTACGGTTTGTAAAACTTTGATTGAATAAAAATTCTTGGAACAGATATGCCTTCTTTCTTATTAGTGGTCACTTTGTTAATGTAATCATTACTAATTAATTGGAAGCCTTTCGAAGTGAAAAGGTTTGAGACATACTCTTTAGTGAAATAGAAAGCCCGTGTACCATCTTGTCGTACATAAAAATTATCACTTATTTTATGTCCCTCCGAAAAACGAATCATGGCATAATCATAGAGACCATAATCTCGAAAAAGAACTATCCCACCGGAGGACAGTATGTTGAACAAATTTTCCACCGCTTGATTCATCTTCTCAGGTGAAATTGCTGACAATACAAAAATTAAGGAAATAATGTCAACATTAGTATGATCAGACCTACGCTCAATCGACCAGGTTGATAAAAATTGTGGACATGTTATGTCAGCCACAAAAGCTCGACATCGTTTCTCATCATACGCCGGATTATGTTTCAATATATCAATTGCTACTGGTGAAAAGTCGCAAGCATAAATAAAATACTCGCAACCACTCTCAAGTAGTGGAAATATAAAGTTACCAACACCACAGCCAATTTCCAATAATGTGTCAAACGAATTGCTTTCTTCATTGGACATCTCGGCAACCGGTCGTTTATAGTTACGATTACATAACTCTTGAAATTCACGTTGTGTCCAGTGTCGATCTTTGAAAAAATGATCCTTATTACGCTTATAAAATAGATCCCAATTCTTTTTCGCCTCTCTTTCCAATTTATCTCGCTTAAATTTGGATAACACCTCAGTATCATTGGCCAATTTAATTATCTCTTGTTCACTCAATTCACGTGGAACTTGGCATCTCAATTCTCTAGAAGATGAAGCAACCTCATCATCATTATCACCATGATTGCACATACTTTGCTCGGCCTCCATCATCACCATCATCACTCACATGGACATCCTGTAAATACATGAGCAAATCATCTAAAATGGTCAAATATCATGATTAATCAGAATGAATTACACAAAAATATTATGGACAAAATGTAAATGCAAACATCCCGCCGATAGGCTCTGTGTATTATACTCATCCTCATCATCATTCCAGTTCATTTTTCATTGGTTTTTGCTCTTCACTGAAGTCTTCTGAAGAGTCTTTTGTGTGTGTGTTTCGGCAAATCATTTGCTTCTTCTCTCTCTTTCCTCTCTTTGATCGTGATTAAATTAGTGTGAACATTTTAAGATCCATAGAGACATTTGACAAGTGTTAGTGTGTATTAGTGTCTCTTTACTTTCATATCTTCTTCTTGTTCACTGTCATCCATCAATTTTTATCCATCTTGTTTCATCTCCCTCTGATAACATTTACACACACGCTTCTCTCTGTGTGTGTGTGAATTAGGATTGATAAAGAAGAGAAAAAGCTTTCCTTTCTCTGTCTCTCTCTCTGTCTTACTTTTGCTTGCCCCTCTCATAATCATCAGTTTTTTTTATTTTGTGCTTAAATATTATTGATAGTGGAATTCTATCTCTATCTCTTTCCCACCACTATTGTCCAATATTATTGGTTCATTTGGAAAAAGATAAAAAGAAACGTATCATCATCATAATCATTTGTCCACCCCACATACATTGACTCAACATACACATATTTCTGTAGTGTGTGTGTATCTTACATACTGATAAAATCAACGTGCTTTTCTCGGTGTCTCTCTCTCCCTGATCAACAATCATTTTTCGATTCCCCCTCTTTCTCTGTTCATTTGATCATAATCATTTTCTCTTGATTTTACACTTTGGTGGAAGAAGAAGAGAAGTTTGTAATCGAAAAATTAACCAATAGAAAGTGTAAAATTGATTTCAATCTTGGCTCTCTTTCCGTCTTTCTCTCTCTCTCTTTCTCGATTATTGATATTCTGTCAAGTATTGTTGACCATAGAAGAAAGGTGTATTAACTGTGTGTGTGAGTGTGGTATATGTTTCGCTTCACATCTTATTAATATTCGGTTGGATAGAAAAAAGTAAGATATCCAATCAGACTGTCACAACTATTAAACAGTCCATCAATACAGCCCATCTTTTTTGCCCATCAACCATCAACCATCATCATCACTACCACTACTTAAATATATTTCTCTTTCTCTTTCTCTCCCTCTTTCTCTAAACATTCACATATATATTTAAGGAGATCAACAGTTCCATCACCAGACGACACTGTTCAGTTATTGTGTTTAGTGTGTGGTGTGTATGATATCACAACTATCTTGATTGCTTATTTCGGGTGACAAAGCGAATTAACATATTCTTTGTGTGTGTGTTATTAAGCTCTAATTAATATCAATTCGTCTCCACCAATTGTTACCACACATCACAATTCAACATTTATCTGCTGTTGTCAGTGTGTATCTGTCTTGCTAAATTTCTTTTTTGTGAAAAAGAAAGGTAATCTTCAATCTCCATCTTCTGCCCAAAGTAATAGTATTACATTGGGTTAATACTATCTCTTTATCTCACCTCTGGTAAAGAAAATACGGTGTTTTAAACACTTCAACGGTAATCAATGGCTGGCTCTGCTAATTTCATTGGATCCAAAATAAGTTTAATTTCTAAGTCAGAAATTCGGTATGAGGGTATACTGTATACCATCGATACACACGAGTCTACCATAGCCCTCGCTCAGGTACGATCTTTTGGAACGGAAACTCGACCCGTCGAAAAGTATGTGCCTCCACGAGATGAAGTGTATGAATACATAATCTTTCGGGCTAATGATATTAAGGATCTAATCTTGGATGATCCGTCAAGTAATGTATCCGCTCTGGGTGATCCGGCCATCATTCAGGCACAAGGACATGTTTCTCTTGGATCTGGGACTTCTTTTTCAAAAGCAACGACCACTGGAGCTACCACAAGTTCCATACCTTCGAACACCTCTTCAACCGCTCCGTCAGCGACACGAAATTTGTCCTCTAATTTACCCCTGTTAAACAATGCCGCCGGTAACCAAGGAACGGTTACCAGTGGACCGCCTGCTGCTGGACCAGCTTTCGGTGGATCTGCTGGTTTTCGATCTGGAGGCTCGACTCCTACTGGTCATAATCGACGAAGTCCAGTATCTGAATCAGGACATCAGAAGCAGATTAATATTCCCCGAGAGGAAAAGAACATTCGCAACATAATGAACAACCGAGACAATAGGAATCAACCTCGTGATGGATATCGTCCAAATGATGGGTATCGCTCCTCTGGAAATCGTGGGTTTGTTCCAGGTAACTATCAATTTCTACCATTCTTCCAATAATGAGGCTATTCTGTGACAGTATGCTTTCGTCTTCGATGACATTTTCTAATTCTCTTTTTCTCCTCTTTCCATTCTTTCTAGGGCGCCAAGGTCCAGTTCCAATTCAATTTATCCCAAGACGTCCAATGAACATGGGTATGAATATGGGAATGGGCCCTGGTCCTCAGATTCCTCGTATGAATCAATTCAGGAATCGAGGTAGACCTCGACCAGGTCCTCAAGGTCCAATGGGACCTCCCCAAAGGTATCATAGACCTCCTCAAATGAATCGTGGACCACAAAATCGTTCAAATGCAACTTCAGCGCTTAAGATTGATGGTGATTACGATTTTGAAAAGGCCAACAAGGAGTTTGAGGAACTAGAGAGTAAGCTATCTAAGGTTGATCTCGATGGTGACAAAAACGAAGAAACCGCCTCTGAAGAGCAAGTTGCTGCAAGTAATTGTAAGGAACCCAGTGAAACCGAAGAGAAAAAGGACGATGATGCTGTATTTTATGACAAGACAAAGTCTTTCTTCGACAAGATCAGCTGCGAAGCTCTAGAAAGAAGTAAAGGGTATGTTGATTTGTGGTGTATTTAATGAGTGAGGTCGTGTGTTAAATGATTTTCTCTCCCTGGTTTGCTTGATACAGGAAAGTCAGTAGGGTAGATTGGAGACAAGAACGCAAAATGAACGCTGAAACATTCGGTTTTACCTCCAACTCCAGAGGTGGCTATCGTGGCAGAGGAAATTATCATCGTGGTCATAATAGTGGATATCGAGGATCTAATCGTAACCACAATCAAAGGCATTTTGTCAGCTACAACAACTAGGATTAATATCGCTTAACGGTATCCAGCGAGGTTGTATTAAGCTATTTCATTTATTTGAAGGTAATTGAGGTGAAAATAGGAAACGATTGTCTAAATTTTTGGAAAATTTTGGAAAAAAATGAAACACGTGAAAGCAGGAGTATTTTCTTAAGTTTTTTCCTCGCTGGGCGCTATGCGCTTTTCCCAAACCATTTGCAGAAAAAAGCATGGTTATTATGGAATGATCTTTTGGGCTCTTTTTTTGATGCCCCAAGCAACAAGAGAAAAAAGAAATGAATCACCTCTTCAACTAATCCTCTGTATCTTACTTGAAAAAAAAAGAAAAATTCTCGAAAAATTTTCGATAATCCTGGATTGCTCTAAGCATAAAATAATGAAAGAGGAAATAAACTCAAATTTAGTGGACCATGCAACTAATTTTTGTTCTTTTTCTGCATCTAACTTCCTTTATCAGCGGCTAATTACTTGATTAATTCTCCTCTCACTTCCTAAATGTCTCCACAGCATCTATAAATTTTCTATCAGATCCACGAGAATGGCTAAAAAATGGACTCATCTATCAGTCCTTCCCTCTACCTCATACTCTCCATCCGAGCAAATCTAAAGTTTAGATTTTAGATGTTTAGACTCTAAACTAATAGCATATATCATTCAGTCTTATCTATCCACGTGTTGAAAGTTTCAGAGTCCACATATTGATAAGATTTATCATCCAACTCAACAAATGATTCACACAATCAACCGCGTTCTGTATCTATCGTCAAACATTTTTACATTTCTAACACTCACCAGGCACACTCTAAAAAACATGGGTGAAAAGAGAAAAAAATCCACAAAAATTTTGCACCAAGTGCTCTTCATGACCTAGCCTTGAAAATTTGATAAAATGTACACTACCAGTCAAAATTAACATGGACATTGACATGGATGGATAATCAATGTGTATGCATACACTGCTATTAGAGGCTAGTTGATTCGCCACCAGTCTACTGTTGCTTGGATGCTGGGAAATGCTGGGATATACAGCATATGCTTGGATGCTTGGATGCTGCTCTGCCACGCGGGAACCGGCAAACTGATTTGCCGCCCGAGTAATGTTGACCAAACAATGAGCTGTTGGCCTGTATGGCCTGGGTGTTTGTATAAGTGTGTATACATTTAATGTGTATTTGAATTGATCATTTTATGTGATTAATTTACAATTAAATAAGGATCTACGGTGAACAGAGAAGAGTGTCATCTCTTGTACTTTGTATAAACATCAACACACTTTCACACAGACACCAGTTGTACCCACCAACACACCTACATGTAGTTTAGGGATTGACCTCTGTCTTTTTTTTCACCACATGTTGTTGAGAGGGATCTTTTTAAATTTTGAGCTTTGCTTTTCTCATCAAAAGTTCACATTTAACTAAAGTCATAACGACATTCACGGTGCCATCATCATCATTATCGTATTCATCATTTGATAATCACTTTTGCCCTCACTTTATCCTTCTCTCTTTCTCTTTCTCTTTCCCTGCTTTTTCTCTCTGGGGATTTATCATTGTGGGTGATGATTTGTTACCAAAGTCAATTCTCATTAATCAATTGGTGTTTCTAAATTTTCCACATCTTCTTCACATCGACTCATATCCTTCTGAGAGACACTCTACCACTCTACCACTGTACCACTGGAAATGATGATGATGATCCAAAGAAAGTGTTTCTACTTCACCTTACTGGCAGCGTGAATCAACAGCATCATCATCAACGATAATTAGCTTATAAAAATAATTAGCTTTGTTTCTCTCTCTCTCTCTCTCTCTCTCTCTCTCTCTCTTTCGCTGTCCCTCCCAAAATCAACCCCGCCAACACATATCTGTCCCGAGCCTATCTCCTTATCCGAGTGTGATTTAAATCACACATGTGAGTGATTTATCAATTGAGGCACACACACATTTCATTTTGTTTCCTTATTGGAACACAAACCACACCGGCTTCTCATTTTTTTCCTCTTCTTTTTATTCTTCTGAGACCTTGTTCTCATTTGTTAAGCTGTGTTTTTCGATTAATGCCTCTCAATTTGTCCATTCTGTTACATTACTAAATTTACTACCACTACGCCCTGATGCCTGATGTTAATTAAGTATGTTTTCGTTATTGTTGTTTCAACTCACTGCTGATTTGATTCATCATCTCAAGTGCTGGTCTAGCAATAGAATAACAAGTCCTTCAAGTAATCTTACACTTGGTGTTAAGAGACAAGAGCTTTTCATCATCATCACACTTGATAATATATTTTCATCTTTGTAACTACTGATTGTTCATTGATTGTCAACTCTTCTCCATCTAAATCTCCATCTTTTTCTTGTCATCAGTTCAAGCTAAATTTGAATTGAAGAAGAAAAAGTAAAAGCCAGTTACGAAACGCAATACTTTTGCGACTACTTTTGAGTGTCACGCAATTGATTGGCCAAATTATTTCATGTCCATGGCTCAATGTGACTTTATACGCTGTCCAACATTAACAATGAGTGTAATTTTTTAACGCAAATTTTGGCCAAGCTTTCAAGAAAGATAGAGAGTTAAAAAGTTTCCAGTATATAAAATTGTTACAACTTTTCAGATATATTTGCCGATCAGCTACTCAATCAATTTGTATAATTAGACTATAGGGAATTTTTTTTTGTTAACATATTTTATTTTACACTTAACTAGTTTGATTTTGCCCTTGCTCTTGGCATATTTATTTCATTTTGTTGCCAAATACTGTGAATAACTGCCAAAGAATAATGAAGGCTCTGGAAGAAATCGAATTGGATTCAGAGTCAATTGCCTATCGAGGTGAAGGAAATGCCACCCTGGTTATTGCATTGAAAGATGTAAGTAATTTACCGTTAAGATTAATTCTCATGCTTCTGATACTTGATTCAATAAAAATTGATCGATTTTTCACACTTCCTTCCTTCAGAAGGGAAAAGTTCTGAGGTTCCAAAAATATCCTAATAATCAGGTATGTAAGAAATTCGTATAGAATAACGTTCTTTCCACCAGTTTTTTGGTGAAAATCATCTTGAATCTTGTTATTTTTCAGCCAATCGCCTACCGAAATGCCATCAAAGCCGATCTGCAGCGTCATCAATGGTTTGCTCGAAATGTGTTACGAAGATTGATTTGCAAAGAGATGTTTGATGAGCCTCTTCTAGTGATGGTATCTCAAAAGAATATGGAACTAATTAACGATCTATGGAACCGCTGTAGGCCAGGTAAAATCAATGAGTTACTTGTTCTCATTTCAAATCTGCAAAGTTTTCTCATCAAAAAGTGATATGCTTAGTTTTCAATTATCTCTTTACTCTTTGACTGATAGGTTATAGAATATGTAAAGTTATTCCTGATCAAGATTCTTGGGCACTTCTACTAAACGACTATTGCTGCCTTCCGATCAGCCCTTCTCTGCCTACTGATTATGCAGTTGGTCCCGTTATAACAGTTGAAATCAAACCAAAGCAGGGATTCCCTCCTATGATAAATCCCAACATATGTCGATTCTCATTGAAACAAGCACTCAAGGTGAGTATTGTCATTCATCGTCACATTCTTTGAATTCGAAAAATCGTGATGCTAGTGATTCTAAACAACTAGCTTTGGGCCTCTGTTCTTTGCAGCTTGGAAGTTTTCGTAGTCGTGAGGAGAGTTGCTATTGTCCTCTTGATATATTCTCTGGTTGCCAAACTCGTATGGAAGTTGCCATGAAAAATCTTATCAGAACTCCACAAAACAATTTCAGAGTTTTTCGTGATTCTAAACTCATGTATTCAGACCAGAATACGAAAAATTTGGAAGCAGTCTTATCTGGTTTCCTCGATGAAAATTTTAATGAAGATGAACGATCAGAGCAAGTATTAATAAGCCTGATAATTGATAGCTTACTGCTTCCGTTTGGAGAGCCAACATCTTCTATGATTCATGCTCACTCTAATGAAAAACAATCATATTGCTCATATCATCGCCACTTTTCCTGTGATTACGACTGTACAGGTAAATGATATTTGAAATTTTTATCTTACACGAGCGATAAAATCGTTCGATTCTCTATTTCTCGTCCCTCTCTCTCGTGTCTCTCATACTACACACCAGTTGTTGAGCTCATCCAATAATTGTTTCGCTCGTTCTCATTTTTGAAATATTCATTCTCAAAGGAAACCACAAACTTCATCCAGAGTGTGTTTTGGCAACTGTTCTCAGGCTCCAAATGCTAGATACGATTGGATCTCAAGGTGCTCTAGATATATTCAACACACTGCAATGCTTGTGAGTTTGTTCATTTGCCAATATTGATTCTTTTTCTTTTTTTCCAAATGATATCTCCGTTCTCTCATCCATCGATTTTTGGTGGAGCTCTGTATGAAAATGACTCACAATTTTTTATTTTATTTACTAGGTCGCCAGATTTGATCTCTAGGCTGGAAGGTTTTGGTGAATCTCCCCAAGATGAAGCTCTTTTTCCTTTTGAATCTCTCGGCTCACCGGCTAGACTGGCTCGAGAGAGTGAAGTTGACTTTTGTATGAGAAAATTGTTAGAATATCTAATATCCCTGATAGCTAAAGATTGTTCCATCATGATATCCATGCAAAGGATAGAAAATCCATGCCATAATGGGTCCACGGTAAGGGGTAATCATCAATTCATGATGCCCCAAAAGACAAGAATTAACAAAATGAAAAAAGCTATCAGTCGAATTTATCCGAATGGCTGTGGTAACAACAACAATCACCATTATCATCTTCGCAATAACAGTTCGGAAAATTCTTCTCCAAGAATCAGAATCATCCGTGATAAAATCAACAAATCTTGGTATGCTGTGAGTATAGCGATAACTGATCTGGATTTCAAGAAAAGCTCGAAAATAGTTCAAGTTTATAAAAGAGAGGTGAAAATGATAGAAGCATTCAATAATCGATTGGCAGCAGGGATCACCTGAGTGAGTGATAGAGTGAGCTGGAAAAAAAATTTTCTTCACTCAAAATATCATCTACTTATTGATAAAATCGACCAAAATGAGCCTCCCTCCTTTTTATTCTGTGAGTAGCTCACTTTTTTTTCTTCTCTTCTCTTCTCTTTTTTACATTGGATCAATTTCTGATCAATTTTTTGATCTTTTTTCACGTTTCTCTCCATTGGAAGGTGATGAATGGCGCCTCTTGACACTGATATTGGGACTATTTCTTGTATTATTCTGTGTATCTGGTGATGTTTGGAAGTCATGATTTGCGAGTTCATCCAAAATTGTATTTCGAATTGTTATATCACTATGAGCTAGAAGAGATTCGATGACTCGAGTACCAAATCGATCGCTGGCCACATAAGCATAGTGTCCACGAAGTTTCTCTTTGAATATATTTTTATCTCTCTCGGTCACTGTTGAGCTCAGCAAGAAACAGTCAATTATATGACTTCCACTTTTATCATTGCAAATATTCACTAGACGTCGAGCACTCAAAGATAGAAGACTATTGGAAACTAATTCTGGTTGTTTATAGCGGAATATATACTGAAGCATCAAAGATCCATGTAACCATATGATTTGTGGATCTTTGCGTCGTCTATGAAAAAGAGGAGATTCATCGCCAAAAAGCATCAAACTAACCAATGCTATTTGACGTTCTTTCGGTTCAAAGCAATTAAATGCTCTCATCAGTGCCTAATATTTATCAACGGGAAAGAAGAAGGAAAAAGAAAGGAAAAAAAGAGAGAAATCGATCAATTATTCATATGTCCTAATTAATTGATTGCCTAGAATATTTTTCATCACGCTACAAAGCCTCAGCTTTCTCACAATTCATTTTCTCATCAGAAAAAAAGAGTGTGAGAAAAGAAAAAAAGATAATAGCTGCTTACTGATATGAAAAGTTCTTGCATCTCGGGAAAACGTTCCGCTGCTTTTGCAAGACAAACACCGATACCAGGTCGATTGCATGCAAAAATTGTGCCCAATTTGGGTAGCATTTCATCACAGATTTCTCCAAACTGTCAGAATAAGAACGATAAAGCAACATCATAAGCTTATAATAATCGATGATTTTTTTTTTCTGAATTGATAAATAGAATTCCGGAATTCATCTGGTTAGCAACAACAAACAAAGAGAGAGAGAATGAAAGAAAGAGAGAAACAGCTAAGAGTTGAGTAATTTTGAGGATAATAATGGTTGCTTCGAATTGTCTCGAGATGATGAAAAAGAAAAATTATGATATTCAGGATATGAAGGAAATCTGTAAACTGCGATATCCTCTAATTTGCATCATCAAAAAAAAAATTAAGATGAAGGCTCAGGAATAGTCGAAAAGAAGAAAAGTGATGATGATTGCTTACTAATTCAATTTCTTGAGCTGCATCAATAAGTCTTTGGACCACAAAATTGGCAATATCATCTCTCCACATTTCGGACAAGTGGCCACGCAAATGATTCTTCCAAATATACATCAATCGATTGTGATCGGCCACCAGCATAATAGCTTCGACTAGATATGCACTCACTGAGTTGGTTGTGATTGCTTTACGATTATCTGGATTAGCGAATATAACTTCAACCAATCGTTTGGCTGCAGTTTGGCAAACTTCTGGTGAGCGAACACGAAGAATGAATAGCAAATTTTGTATCAAAGATGTTCCACGTCCAAGTATTACATCTCGTAAATACCGATCCGATCGCGTGATAATCAAATTTTGTGTCACACGACGCAATATTCGACTAAAACTATCCGGTATTTGATCGATAATGTTGTCCTTTTCCAATTCTTTGCCAATACTTGATCGCATAGCGAAACCCATCGTTTTACGGCTCCAATGGCGGCCCACACGAACACCACCGAGAACCTCGATCACAGTGACCATCACATGTACACCACTTCCATCGCGAAGTAGTATTTCTAAATTTTTGAGCATAAAATGACCAAATTCAGCCATATAATCCAGTGTCCACTTGTCGGACACCAAACTTGGATCATGATGACAATCGGATGTTTGACAATCATTGGCCAAAATTCTCAATGTTGCTTCGAGCATCATTTGGGTTACCCTGGCTACCTGTTGATCAGCTAGATCATCTACCGTTATATGGGAAGGATTGAAAATTTTGGCCAATTCACGAATTCGACGTTCTTCCTTGTATGAGCCACGCAAAAAATTGGACAAAGTTTTGATGGCATCTCGAGTTTCTACCCTAAAAAAGCCTTCACAAATTAGCACGATTTTTGTTTTCCGTGCAATTGATGAGAGAAAATCACAAAAAAGGAACACCAATTAGTTTTACGGAAAGAAGAAAGAATAAGGAACAGAAAAAAATATTAATGCTCCTCAAAAATAATTTCAATGATCTCAAAATGAACTCATATATCGGTAATTTTAAATCGAAAAAAAAACTCACCTCTATCATGCTCACCTTCCGTTTCTGGGCTTCCGTTTCTCATCTCGTAAATTTTTTCTTCTCTCGACTTATCGCACGAATCCTTGACTATTTCACTTTCAACAAGTGACTGAAGATAATGAATGACAACGAAGTATCATTCATTCATTCATTCATTCATCCCTTTCTCTCTCTCTCTCATCGATATTCGAGAGTTTTATTCGAAGTATAAAAGTGCGCATGAAAAGTGTATTCGACAATCAATTGTATCAATATTTTCACCAGAGTACACTACCTCAACCGTTATGTGTGTGAAAAAGTTGTTGAAGTCAAAACTATTCTTGATAAAAGTTTCAATTTCCTCTTCATCTTCGACAGTAACAACATTCTTGAAATATTTTCTTGGATTTAATGTCATTATTTTTATCAAGAGAAATTGATAAGCCATTAGGACGCGGAAAATTTTTCCAAATGAAATGTTGAGTTGCGTTTCGCTTATTGAGATAGTCGGAATGAGGATGTTGCGCTGTTTTTTTGGTTCTAACACCCTCTTCACGAATATTCTGTCCTGAAGTTAAAAAAATTTGATGAATTTAATCTTTTGATTTCATTTTTATCCCAGAATGATCAAGAGTTGGGTGTGAAGACGTTTGTAACGGTGAAATTATCCAGATGAGATGAGAGGGCAAATTACAAAGTGGCTGATAATTATCTGCTTCTTACGCCTAGGTTCGTTGGTCAATTATTTTTAGCCATGTTTAAAAAGTTAGCTGACATGTTGACTGTTCAACAATATCTATGCGTTAAACTGATAATCGGACGGAAAAGCGATAGAAGTTAACTATTTTTTTTTGTCTCGCGCTGAAATAACAATATTGACTCACAGCTCAACTGATACACAGCAATATGTTCATTACAAAAACATTCATTTATTTACCATTTTTGAGACCACAAAAACAGGATGTTATCGGAATGGACGATAAGCTTAGGCTTTATGAGTTACCATCACTTGCCATCGATTGTATCGAGAAGATATCATGCATCAAGTGTGGCGAGTGGTCTGTTCACCGACATCAAGTAGTTATAGTCCATGGGAAAATTTTTTTTCTCTCTCTTCTAATGTCAAGGAACTCAAAATGAAGAGCCTAGAAAAAACGCTCAAGTTCGACAAGCACTTGAATTTCTTAACAGAAGGAAAGCCAAATCAAAAACTCCAAAAAATGATGAATCTGCCAAAGCTGAGTCAAATCTTTTTCAGAGCATTTTCCTAAAGTAATCTGAAAACTTTGGCTACAAATAATGACTACATAACAATATTTATGATCTACATACACTCTCATCGGTTCAATTCTAAAGCAAATTAGTTATCATGCAAGGAGAGTTCAAATCCTGAATACAATCAAATTCTAAGATTCAATGTTATGGTCAGGCAGTTTTTTAGCGTTTTCTCATTTTTATCAGAATTCTGAGAAGACTAATAAAATATATGTAAAAATTTTGTTAGAAGATTTGAAAGGATCGGTCAAAAATTCAATGAACAGCAGATTATTTTCAGAAAGAAAATTTAATATGTTATGTTTTGTCAGCATTATATTGAATTTAGTTGCTCACACAAATTTGATAGTGATTATTTGATCGAGTTAACTTAGAAAATTTGATCTGAGACCAATCATTGTATTCACATGATCAACAAGGATCGTCTTCACCCTCTCAATCAATGGAAACTGAGAAGTTTTTTTTATCATGAATTACTTTGATATTTGGAATAAAATCTGAACAGAAAAATCTATTCCTTTTTAAGAATCCAAATTAATCGATAAGAAATTTTACAGCCTTGGAATCCCTTCGGCCAGTAGAAATCGGTGGAATGATGGGCATCGGTTTACTATTGGTGTTATTATTATTACTTCTCGTCAAATCAAGAGGAAAAGACTCTTCAATATCGGAAGATGATCCATCTTCTTCGCCATAATCTTCTTCGCTCACATTATTATCGGGTGAAGATTGAAGAGGTGTTCCAGTTCCGGGAATGTTACGAATCAGACCATTTGGTCCGACTACTGTGGGTCCCAATAAATCGTTCGCAAATAACGGTATACACAGGAATGGAACTCCAATTCGAATATTCATTTCTCGAATGTAGTCAATTGTTGAAGTTTGAGAATCCTGTTTGAATATGATAGAAGAAGCAAAATTTTCATGAGAAACAGAAATGATAGAGTTTGGGGTAAATATTTGAACGAAATTTTGTTTGAATAGTATCATGTATCTGACAAGAAATGACTAGCATTCTTCTAGATAAAGAGCTTGGATTTGATGATATATTTTTAAAAATTTTTTTCTCAGAGCTGCTCTTCTCATGATCACTTCTGAACATGATCATGATCATGATATCATTCGTTGTATGTAAGGTTGGGAAGGAATCATATTTCAACTTACAGGACAAAAGAGTGATAAATCTTGAAATTGATGAATTGGTGGTAGATCTTGGCCCGAGAATAGGCGATCCTGGCGATTAGTGAGATTGGATAGACTCGAAAATCTGGACAAAGTATCAGCAAATGATTTTGATGTAAATTGGGGAGGAATTATATTTTGGTTCCGTAAATTGGATGTTAAAAAGGGTAGAGAATTGGTTTGCTGATAATTTTGAGTAATCGGTGAAGATGGTCGCTTGTTTGATAGTGAGGATGTTGAATGAAAAGACGGATGAAGACCGGTCAATGGCTGGGATGGTTGTTGCTGGGATGGGGGTGGTGAAAGTGATGAAGTGTCCATCGAAGTGACCATTGATCTATCATCACATCGATCACGATGATGATTTGAACTGATTCTAGTTTCGATATTGTTTGTCAACGTTGGCCCATTATTTCCATTTACGATATTCGAGTGAAGATGTTGATGATGATGATGATTAGAATGATGATTGTGATTAATATTATTATTATTATTATTATTATTGTTGTTGTTTGTATTCAAAATAGACAGTTTTTCGGTCGATTGATTCTTGTGGCCATACATCGGCGGTGATGTGGACTTTTGTCGATTAAGTCGAGGTGGAGTCAGTTGTACAGGAATTTTGTTCGAATTTGCTTGAGGCAAAGAATGCTGTTGCTGTTGCTGTTTAAGATGCAGAAGATGCTGAACGAAAGGATTTGAATTTAAATCGAAATTATTGTTAATTGTATTCGGAGAGATGGATGATGCATGATGCGGATGCTGATGATGATGGTGGTGGCTGGGATGTTTGTTATTATTGATGCTCGAATTTGAATTAGAATTGGTACTGATACCATTTAGAATCGCAGGTGATGATAGAAGAGAAGAAACTGGTGAAGGAATAGTAGTAGTTGTGGTGGGTATTGAAGTGGGTGGCAGTGTGGATGATGATGAGAGTGATTTGAGAGATGATGATATTGGTGGTGACAATAGATTTCGATCTTGTGAAAATGATGATGATATGTTGGTTGGTGATGCGGATAGTGAGGATAAAGATAAATCAGAGGTAGTGGTAATATTGGCTTTCGATGATTGATTCTCTTTGGGTGATGATGATGGTGATACCGATTTACTCTTCTTCTTGGGACGCGGTCCACGTCGTGTACCGTACACATCGATTATCGGATATGGATTAACGGAACCATCCAAATTTAACACTGGCGATGGTGTATGCTTATTTTTACGTAGATGTTGCTTTAAACTGTGACAATATTTGGTCGCATAATTACAGTCTTTGCACTGGAATTGATACACACTCGAATGAGATTTCATATGACTATTGAGCATTGATTTGTTCACACATGTATAATTACACTCCTTACAACTGAATGGTTTCACTTTGAAATGATTAAGACGATGATATTCAAGATGATGCTTGTATTCGGTCACAAAATCACACCCTGGATATGTACATGGCATAACTTTACCCGGTTTAATGTGACTTCCCTTGTGTCTCCAAAAATCATCTTTCGAATTGGACACATAATCACACTTTTTACACTTGTAACGTCGAGATTTTCCGCTTGATCCATGTCCACCACTACTGGACACACAATATGAGCCATTCGATTTTTTGATCGAATGTGAATTATTATTATTATTATTGTGATGATGATTATTAATATGACTATTGCCATTGGTATTGCTTGACATCGAATTGAATGGTGGAGAAGGTGATGTTGGTGACATCATACCAGACAATGTTGTATGTTCAATGTTGGACGATGCAAGTGATGTTGCAATGGTCAGTGGAAGAGCCAGTGGATTGGTATTACTGATTGAAGTATCATCAGTGTGATTGTTGGTGGACATGAGAGAAGATGTGTGGATTCCATGTGGATTGGATGACATGATATTCGGATTAGAGTCACAGGAGGCATCCAAATCAGCTGTATCACCGCCACAATCGCTATCACCATCATCATCATCATCAATACCATTTGAACTGTATGCCAATGGACTTCGAGACATGGCCAATCCAGTTGATGGATCATCGCTACACATTAATGGTGAAGACATAATCGATTATCGTTCGAATGGTCCAGTGGAGAAAAAAGGCGCGAACGTTACACAAACGTTCGAAAGTGAGAGAGAGTTTTTTATCAACGAAACGAACGAAAGGAAACGATTATATATAAGTGTGATATGTGTCTTTGAGAGAGAGAATATGTGCACACACTGTGATGATATTATTTGATGAAAAGTTGATGATGATAATCGTTGATCAAATGATAATATTTTCTTCTGTGGTCCTTGTAATCACGGTAGACAAACACTGAGTGTAAATGTGTGATATACCAATATGTATATCATATGGAAGAAGAGGAGCAACTGGAAGTGAGAGGTGAGAGTTGAAAGATAAAATGGGAAGAGAGAGAAAGAGAAAGAGAGAGTGAGACACTGGCACAAGAGATGAGTCTATGGAATCAAGTGAAAGAGAAAGAGAGAGAGAGTGAAGAGGGAAATCTTTCCACTCTTTTTCCTTGGGTCTCGGTCTCTGTGTTTTTGTAACTGATTCAGAAGAGATGACATGTAAAAGTAAGAGATGAAGATGAAGAGAGTAAGAGGGAGAGAGAGAGAGACTAAAAGAGAGAGCAGTGAACTGAATTGCATACACAAAATTATAGCTTCTCTCTAGGCTTTCGCTTTCTCTCCCTCTTCTTTTTCGGCTTTTGGCCCTTTCTCCCTCCCCTAGCTCCGCCCACCTAAGGCCTCTGTAAATACTTTCCCTGGGTGGAGTCTATGAGGGGGTGGTAGACTTTGCTCAGCCTCCGAAAAAGAGGACCAGCTGAGAGGAGAGAAAAAGAAAGAGAAGAAAGAGAGAAAATGAGAAAGAGAGAGAGAGAGGACAAAAGAAAAGATGAAGGGTTGAGAAAGAGAAAGAGAAAGAGAAAGAGAGAGAGAGAGAGAGAGAGAGAGAGAGAGAGAAAGGAATCACTTTCTCTGTATCGCTCTTTTGCTGTTGTTTTTCGTGCTAAGCAAGCGAAAATTTTTTCACCCATTAATTGCGATTGTCCTTCCTGTCTCTCTCTCTCTCTCTCTCTCTCTCTCTCTCTC
>QZCP01000061.1:43726-70008 GCA_003956705.1 Brevipalpus yothersi
CTTCTTCTCTCTCTCTCTCTCTCTCTCTCTCTCTCTCTCTCTCTCTCTCTCTCTCTCTCTCTCTCTCTCTCTCTCTCTCTCTCTCTCTCTCTCTCTCATATCTTCATCCTTCTTTTTCTTCTCTCTCTCACTGGAAGCACACTCTCTTTGCCCATCTTTTGCCTAACACGATGCTCATCAGATTAAGTTTGCTTAGATGGTGAGATGAAAATATCTTCTTCTTTTTCTTCGCCTTCTTCTTCTTTCTCTCCTTCGATTGACTGGGAAATAAAAGCTGAGAGGGCCAGTTGCGTTACACAAAAAGGGAATAAGATGAAGAAGAGAAGAGAATAAGAAAAACAGAAAGCATAGCAAAAGTGAGACAAAAGAGAAAACAAAGAATTGAAGGAATACTCACTAACAAGAACGAAAGAGAGAAAGAGAGAGAGAGAGAGATCACATGGTGGAGTGGGCTTGTGAGAAAAAGGAAAAAGATTGAAGGATGCTGAGGCAAGAGATGAGAGGAGAAGAAGATGGACAAAAAAAAGAGAAGATAATGAGAAAAATGAGTTCATCCAGGTAGTCTCTGGAGACATGAAAGTGCTTGATTAGATCGAAGTAAGAAGAGAAAGGGTTGGACGCTACCAATAAGAGAGAAAAAGAAAATCAAGATGATGGAAACAAAAGGATGAGGAAGAAAAGTGAATGGAAAGAGAGAAAGAAAGAAAGTGAAGCATGAATTTGGACATAAAGAAAGTGCAAGGATTGTCCCTGTTCAGGTAACAGTTGTAGTTACACGATTTCTTACTTTTCGCTGGTAACTTATTATCATTTGCCCAAAGAGAGAGAGAGAGAGAGAGAGAGAGAGAGAGAGAGAGATAGAGAGAGAGAGAGAGAGAGAGAGAGAGAGAGAGAGAGAGAGAGAGAGAGAGAGAACATGTGAGAAAGAATGAGTGAAGTGGAAGATAAAATCATTCACTCAGATGCGACCATTCTGTGTGTATATGTGTGTGAGAAATGAAGGAGGAGGCTGCCTATGTGAGAGAATAGTGATGATGATGAATGTTTCTTGATCAATATATAGTAGTATTGGGCTACCTTCAAGCAGATAGGGATGCTGACATGAGTATGTGAGTGTATATGTGGAGAAGGAAGAGAGAGAGAAGATAAAGTGATGTGAGAAGGAAAAGACCATGGTGTAAGCCAATCGAATGAGGCTACAAAAAGTCGCCTCATGGTGTGTAGAATGATGGAAGAAGAAGAAGAAGAAAAAGAAGAAGGAGATGAAGAGGAAGAAGAAGATGAGAAGCTGAGTGAGGCCGTTTTTAGTGATTGCAATTTGAATTGCTCTCCTGCCAGTAATGGCAATGAAATAAAGCATGGATATTGTTGACAAAGTGAAAAAGTCTTTGCTTCCCAAATGATGAGCTCTTTTTCATCTTCCATCATCTTTCTATTTCTTTTGCTCTCTATCTCTCACCCAAACTCTCCCCTTAACACCCATCTAGACCAGCAGCTTGGAGAGAAGATGAAGATGAGAGAAGAAGAGAGGGGAAAGCGAAAGAGGATAGGAATGATGGAGATAGGAGAAAGAGGCTCCAAAAGTCTAGTGACCAATAAAAAAGGAAGGAGGAGCATGTGGTGAGAGAAAAAGCACGAGTAAAAGAGAAGATGAATGAAAATAGAATGAAAAGATATAAATAATAGTACAGAAGAGAGAGAGAGAGAGAGAGAGAGAGAGAGACAGGGAAAATTTTCTCTCCTCCAAAATATAATAAATTAAAGGGATTTCTGGATGACGAGTTCGTAAGCTGTAAACAAAATGCTTATTGTTTACTTCACTCATATGGATAAAAACTGCAGCAGCAACTGGGCAACACACACATACACATTCGACTATGTATTTTCGAAAAAAAGGTCTGTAAAACTTTTTCCATTCATTCATATTTTCTCTCTCTCTCTCTCTCTCCTTCAGAAGGGTCACCAGTCGATGATATATTTTGACCCATTTTTTTCTCTTTGAAACTCACCAACTCTTCACTCCTTTGCGCCCAAAAACTTCATCTCAACAAGCAAACAATGCTCCAGATCCCGGGCCATAGGAATTGTATATGTGTGTATGTACTCACCAACTCTTCTTCTCCTTCCAGCGCCCACTCGCCCAAATAACACTGGCCGTGAATTTTGTGTATATGTGTGATCAGCAATAAGCCTATGGCCATTCAGCAAATATACAGACACATAGCATTTGTTATCGTAGAGAAGATCATCTCGGTGGAAAATAAAACCCCATCCAGCCTAAGCCAAACATGATGCGATGGCCGTAAATCGTCACCAAAATCATACATATAAATCCAAGTGAACAAAGGATGGTGGAGACTCCAAAAGAGAGTGAAAAAGCTTGCCACGAGCTGGACAGTTCGCAAAAATCGATCGATTGGACGCTCTAAAGGCGGTCAGTAAACGACTTTACGATTCATATCGAAAGGAGTAAAGAGAGAGAAAGAAAGAAAGAAAGAGAGAAAGAAAATGTGTAGAGAAGAGAAAAAGAGAATTTAGTGGAAGCTGTTGAGAGCGAGAAAATCGAGAAAATCGAGTCAAAGAGCATTAAGCCACGAGCCACGAATTGATGAGAAGAAGAAACGATGGTGGAAACAGGCAAAAGATAAAGTAGCTTATTTACCATTTTTATTTCTCAGATACCTTTTCATTCCTTCTCCTCCTCTTCCGACTCCATCATCAGTATCCGCATCTATTTACAGCTTCCCGGTGATTTCTGGTCATTCAGCATCCAAGTCAGCCCTTTGCTCTCTTACTCTTTCTCTACATCTCTCTCCCCTCTCTCTCTCTCTCTTTCCTCAATTGTGAGCTCCAATGTGGCCTCGAATGCCGTTACTTGAGAGGCCAACCTTGTTTCCGCCACTTTTTTTCTCCTCCTAAATAGCTTGGGCACGAGGAACCAGTGGCATGGCAAACATACAGATCTGCTGCCGGAGTAATGAGAAAAATGGAAAACGAAAGGCTTGATCCACTCAAGGGGAAAGAGAGAGAGAGAGAGAGAGAGAGAGAGAGAGAGAGAGAGAGAGACAGAGTAGAAATCGAAAGAAAAGTAGAAAAAGAGAGAGAGGCCCTTAATGCGATGACAGAGAGAAAGTGACCAGTGGTCATCGGAGACCAGGATTTCGGAGATCCACTTCCGAAAAGAGTAAAACAGGAGGAATGAAAGGAAGAGAGAGAGAGGAAAGAGTTCTAGAAAATGGATTTCATATATGCATTTTACATGAGTCTAATCTTTTTCTCTTTTTCTACCTTCAAAGAAAGGCCCATATAGCTTAGCTAAGATCACTTTTTCGCCGAAAGAAACGAAGAAAAACAGCAAGAAAGATAGAGAAAGAGAGAGAGAGAGAGACAAAGAGAAAGAGAAAGAGACTCTATTGATGGTCAAAAACCACTTTTTCTGGGCCAAATCTGTTGACCGGTTTGGCCTATGGAATAATCAGTAGAGAAAATCTTGAGGTCAAATTTTTGCTGTCAACTTGTTTGCCTTTGGTGTAGCTATTGGTCATAATTTTAAGGTAATAAAAATATTCACCGATGACCACCAAAACCATTTATTAATGGTTTCTCTCACCATTAGCACCCTGAGGAAGGCCCACAGAAAGGACCAGAGGAAGAGGTTCACTTTCAAATATTCTTTCTCTCTTCAATATACCAGATAGTAAGTACACCTCAACATACCGGCAAACCACTGAAACTTTTCCTTTCTCTCTTACCTGGTCTCTCTTTACCGTTCACCAAACAGCTAATAATTGCAGAAAATAGATATAATTGGGTCAAAAAGATAGATTGCATAGTGTGTGAACATTGTTCTAGGATGCTTGCCATAAAGACAGAAGCTTACCAATGTGAAGAGAAGTAGCTCAGACAATTTAAATTGACCTTTTAGCGGCTTTAAAAGTATACTCCTTTCTCTCATTATTTTCCTCTGATTCAGTGCTGAAAGTTGACTATAATGAGCGTTGAATATTTAAATATTTATTATTATTGTTGAAAGCGTTCCTAGCCATTTTGAGAATACATATCAAGTGTTCTAAAGAATCTCGAAAGGCCGTGAAAATTAAGAAGTATATTTGAGTTAGCTTTTTTGGTTGATATTCTGAGCTGAAATATTGAATACGCAATCCTATATCTTCTTAAGGGATAGACTTGGATTGTCTGGTCACTGTGTTAATCCGCACGATTAAGCACTACACTTATTCTCTCGGGCTGTGGAAAGTTTTGAGGTTGAGAAAATGCAATTTTAGCACATTATCGGGTCCAAAATTCAGTGCATGTAATGTTTACAGCCATCAGTGAATAGGAGAACAATTTTCAAGCGCAAATGAGGTAACAAAAGATAATTTTTATCGTTTCTCCTTCAATTCTTCGTCTTTTTATACATTCTTAGACATTCTTAGGAAAGTTGGGAAAAATTTTGCAAATTCTCTTGATCAAAGAACAAAATATATATTTCCCCAAAGTTATCGATCCAGATGATGAACTTTCCAGTTGTTTCCATTTTCTAGATGTCCCAATATGACTGAGGAATACTTATTCAATTATATTTGGTGGAAGATGACCGTCCAATCTAAATCAAAGTATTCCCTCAATCATTCGTTATTAGCAAACACAAATATCTCTCCATTTGCTCCTGGATATGTGTCTGTGTATATGTATACACCCGATGGAGTGGAATGTGGTGAAAGAGTGAGAAAAATCAGCAAAATGAAGACAAAATTGGATGTGGATCATATTGGATTGTGTGTATGTGTGTATGGGACAAAAGAGTGACCAAAAGACCATGAGTCTGTTTATTTCACCTCATCGCGCTTTGCCAATCAAATAGAGAAGGAAAAGAGAGAGAGAAAGAAAGAGAGAGAGAGAGAGAGAGAGAGAGAGAGAGAGAGAGAGAGAGAGAGAGAGAGAGAGAGAATGATGAGGAAAAGTTTTCGATTGAGACGAAAAGTTGGCCCAAAATTTTTGTGTCCTCAAGGAGTTGGAACAAATGGACAGTACATGGGCGCTCATAATAACATGCTAATGAGATCTGTGTGTAAAAGAATCGAAGCAATTCGAGAAAAGCAATAAGTGGTCAAGTTGTATGTATGTATGAATCGACTGTGAAACATTGTTCCTGATTTTGGGTAGAACAGAAAAGGAAAGCCACAAGCAAGATGATTTCGTGAGCTTAATTTACATTTTATTACCAAGCGAAAAGACTTCCTCTCAACACTAGTTTATTTGAATCTGATGGTTTCATTGGGCTCAATCAGTATTCCATCGAGTGTATTACTGGTGAAGCGTATTTATACATTTCTCCAAATCAAGTTGTGAATGGGAGAAGAAATTTCTATCTCTCTCTCTCTCTCTTGGAATACACAGAGAGAAAAGAAGCATTTGGAAAAAAAATTCCGAATATCTGTACGATAGGATCAAGATTATTTCTCACATTCATCGTATAGAGTTATCCATTCAAATGGTATTCAACTTCAACAGTTGAATCTGTTCAATTATTTACCGATAAGATAATGCCAACTATTCGAAGTAAGGATAAGAGCTCTGGCATGTGTATGAAGAATGATTCAGATAGATTCTGACAGAGAGAAAGGGAGATCCCCAAAAGCTCTCTCTCTCTCTCTCTCTCTCTCTTCAAACTCATCAAATTCGCCTTCTACCATAAATAGAGTACAATTTTAGTTTTCCTCTTTTTTCTCTCTCCATCTTCATCTTCCCGCTCATTCTTAGCCCTCCTACGTGAATAAAACATTCCAAGAATAGGTTCTACTTTCCATCCAGTGGATATTCTATTTGAGCCGATCAAACGAATATTCTATGAGACCACTCCATACAGAGAAAGAGAGAGGAATCAATTAATAAATTATTACCATATATGAATCAGAAAGAGGTGAGAGAGCGAGGCCATTTTTGCCATACTTCTAGTACCCTAAAGAGCATCAAAGAAATTTTGCTACATCTTTCCATTCTCTTCATGATATCACGATACACGAGATAGAAACACAAAAAGGAATTAAAAATAGAACCTCATTATCATTCATGAGATATTGAATCAGGAGCAAGTAGAAGAATAATCTGGGAATTGTTCCTGAGGTAAAAAATTGATTCCAATTGTAATAATAAAATTGAACTATTCTTGGAAACTATTCCTCTCCAGATAATAGAAACTTGGGAATACCTCACAAGTGCTAGTAAAATAAACTAGACATTAGCAGTTAAACAAAGGCTATTGAAAGTGTGGGAAAAGATTTTTTTCCACTCATGTCCATGTGTAGACTAGCCAACTGACCACTTATTTACCAGAACAAGCTACAGATAAAGTAAAAGAAGAGGACATGAAAGAAAGTTGAAAAGAAAGCCAATAATGCCAATAATGATTATTAAGGAGAAAGTGAAAGGCTTCTAAGGGGGATGTATAAGTGGCCATGTGTATTTTAGGGATCTCTTTTTTTCTCCCTCAACCATGTTTCGAGGGCATCCAGTGTCCATATCGAATTGGCAAGCTGATCACCGATCAGCTTCTAGGAACCTCTGTAATGGGTATCAGGGAAAAAAGGGTTTCCAAATGATAATCGAACATGTACTCGTTCCAGTCACCAATACCCTATGGCAAGCCACTTTTCCTCTCTCTTTGGCTATCTTGTTTTACATTTTCACCTTAACATTTGTTACACATTGGCTTTTCTCTATCTTGAGAAATGGGCTACTTTTTTTCTGATCTATTTGTGGTATAGCAAAAGAGAGAAGGAATTTGACTCTCATTTTCCAACTCTTTTCACTTTCACTTCTTTATGGTCTCTTACTTTCAGCTTTCGTTTACGTTCGGTTGGACATCCCTTTGGACCCGCTTGACCGCCTCTTACTTGGGACCTTACTTGCCTACCTCTTCCGTTGCTTTTTACACAGGACCCGACAAAGTAAAGATCCTGTGTTTGCATGGATGGAAAAAAATTTTCGCCTCAAAGAGTTACTTTTTTCCAACTTTTTCTTCTAACTTGAACACAAATTTTGTGGTTCCTCTTTCTCCCTTTCTCTGTTCCTTTTGGGCTCATTTGCCGCGTTTATAAAACTGTGTGAGAGAGAGAGGAAGAGGAGATGTTTTTTCTCTATGGTAAAATGAATTTCGACAGTTGAGACAAGAGATGAGAGGGTAAAGGGTTTGTGAAAACGGGAAGAGAGAGTCAAAATCAGTATGTTAAGAAGCGAAAGTGATCTGTGAGATAATTGAGAGACACATCCTTCCATGGTAAGTCGAGAATTTATACAGGCCTAAGTGTTGACCACACATGAAGAATGCTGGTTGTGTCCATAATCAAGGTGAAAGAATGGGACAGAGAAAAGGAAAAATGAAGCTATCAAAAAAAACTTTACTTTTTTTTCGGACAATAGTACTCAGTATTGAAACTCACAAGAACTTCGGAATTATCAATAAAATAAACCTTTCCTGGTACCATCATCCAATAATGCCATATTCAAGGGTTTTATTTGAACGTCCAATGGTCTGTAGAATCGATGCCTCCAATTGATGATTTGCTTTTTCGTGGATTTTCTTTCAAATGAGCTTCTATCTTCTATAGGTAGAGGCAAATGTATTAGGAATAATAGGCAGAGAAAAAAATTTTGACAATGTTCCTTTAAAAAGGAGAGAGCGAGAGAGAGAGATAACCAAAGATTACATCAGTTGCCTATACAAATTGGCTAACAGTGTAGCATTTCCATACCGGAAGCCATCACTCAAAAGTGAAAAAGCCTACTCTCGCCTTCATTCACCAGCCCAAGCTGGAACAAGAAAGAGAGCATCTTAAATCGCAACAAAATTATCTTACTTTTTCTGCTTCTTAACGGTAATTTTGGGCTACTTCTTTCCTCTTCTTTCACTTTTCACTGTCTCTCTCTCTCTCTCTCTCTCTCTCTCTCTCTCTCTCTCTTTCCCAAGTAAGCCCACAAACTTCTTTCCCTTTCCTCCTCCTTACTAATATTCAGGCGCGTGTTTAACGGTATGCGCGTGCTTGCCGTTTCTTATTTTCATCTCTTTCTTTCTCTCTCTTTTTCTCTCTTTCTCAACTGGCGCGCGCTTTAGCCTCAGGCCATCAGGACACGAACTTTGGTCACGCGAGCCCTTCTAGGACCCACAAGCCCGCTACCCCCTCCTCCCCCTCTTTCCAAGCATCCTTTTTCTCTCTCTTTCTGGTTGCCTGAAAGAGTTTCTTTTATTGAAAAAAGGTCCAAAAACAGGGAATATGGAAAGAGAGAGAAAGTTCAGAAAATCTGAATTCATGGCGATGAAAGCGAAAAAAAGAGTACAGTTTCCCTTGAACGTGTACACATTCTCATTGGAAAAGAAGGGAGAAAATGACATTCTTTCGTTCATTGAACTTGATCACACATCGATCTTGATCGTGACCGGGTTAGGTGGGGCGATGGCAGTGGGCTAAGAGAGGAATAAAGTTTCTCTTTGAAAAAATTTGAACATCAAGCTGAACAAGATTGGAATGAGAGAGAGAGAGAGAGAGAGAGATGCTGTTTTGGTCTGCATCCAGAAACGCATCTTTGATGTATCTTTTTTTCAATGGCTCATATGCAACTGTGTATATGCGATGGTGGTAAGACTCCCTCTTCTTCTCAATACATCTTTTTGGGTCCAAAATACTATCAATCGAAAAGCTATTTTGGGAATCTTTCTCTCTTTCTCACTTTCATAGCTCAGATTTGTCCCTCTTTTTTGAATTGATTAGAGAAAATGTTTTATGATAATTTGTTATAACTCTCACTCGGAATGAAGTGTTTTTCTTTTCGCAACATTTATCCAGCTCGTTCTCCTCCTATTCGGCCAAAGTAAACATCATGATTGAACAGAAGAAGAGAAATAGGCAAAAAACGTCTACAAAAACGATCCCTTCACCTAACTTCAGGCAATACAAGAATGCATCTAGATTGAGCGTATTGCATTGAATTAGCGGTACTTTGCTTTGCCAATTTGATGGGTCCAAAAAAACTAGACTTTTTTTCGAACACAAGATCAATAGGTCAGTGTCCAGAAGCCTTTCAGGAGCCAATACAATTGATTGAATTCATACCCCCTTAAACAATGGACAATGAAAAATAGAAGACCGGAAAGTATTGCACTCACTGTGTTCCTTGTGGTTCTGATTCATGGCCAGTTCGTAGGGTCGGAACAGGTCAAACGAGACCGCATAGAAAAAGAGATGATCTTTGTGGCCATGTACCTACTAGTCTAGTCTTTGAGAAGGTAAATATAATTCAAATGAGTATGAATACCAATGATGATACACTTTGAAGCTATGGAAGAAGAATACCGTCCAGAGAGAGAGAGAGAGAGAGAGAGAGAGAGAGAGAGAGAGAGAGAGAGAGAGAGAGGTAGCTGAAATGGATAGGGTTCATTTTTCAGAATGTCCCAAGAGAAGTTGGACCATCAATTGAATGGATTTTCGATAAAAAGAGTGTTGGGTCCTTTTCTTTTCTCTTTTCCCACTGATACTCTTTTTTTTACAAGCCAAATAAAATGGTATGGATCGTGTTTTCCACAGTAAGTATGATAGTTACATAACCAGCACGACAAATCATGGTTAAAAGCTATATAGCTTAAACTTTGTCTCTTATATCCTATTGTCCACACTTCACAGTTATATTGGTCAAATAATTTAGGCCAAACGGGGTGATCGTATTTTTCGGTCTCTCTTTCTCTTTCTTTCTTCTACACTGTTGTTGCATCCCTTTAACCAGTGTTCCAATTGTCCGATGGATCAATTGATTTATGCATGTATCATCATTGTGGCTAGCATGGAATACGTAATAGTGGTGATAAGTAACACAGACACACTGCATACACACCATTCATGGGCGGCTAACTAATGCTCATTTTCATGGTAAGATGAGACCGTTTAACGCTCATTTTCAACCCAATCTGAACATTTACCAACGTTCCCAGTCCTGTGAATGTTATCATGTTCCTACTGTATGAATTGTTCCTCATTTTCGTTTAAAGTTGACCAAAAAGAATTGTATACATCGCATATCCAAAAATATGGATCATATATTCTATTTTCTGCTTCATTCGTCTATCTCTCTCTCCCTTCAGAAGTCATCTTATTTGCTCTTTTCTCACAGCATCCACATCTTCATCCTTACGCCTCATCACTCAACCAATTGGCCAGTGTGAAAAATTAGTATATACACACTCTGTTATCTATACACCTTCTTTCTCTCTCTCTCTCACTCACTTTCTTTCTTTCTTACTTTGGTGACAAATTAAGATAAAACACGTATCTTGTCTTAATGAATGTTGAGAGTAAATATGAATCTTTCCATCTCTCTTTCTCTTTCCAATCATTCATCTTCATCTTCTCAACCTTAGCGAAGTCATCATTTTATTCCTTTTGGTACTCTTATAGTTTCTTTTGTTACCTTCTAGATTCCATTTCTGTGTAAAATGGAATACACAGAGTGTTTCTAAATTCTAGCAGAATGGTGAATCCAATTCTCCTTGGTTGGATGAAAATAAAGCAAAAAAAGGAAAATTGCTTTGAATCTCAGCGTATGGAATATCTTGAATAATAAGGACTTGATTTCTCAGGACATAGAATAGCAATTTTGTACATCGATTGGCGCTCTTCGATTAGAATTAATGTCTCAAGAGTCCAGATTAATTGAATCATCTAGTCAAGAATAATTTTCTTCTTAAGACAGTCGGAATCACTGAGCTCACAATATCACATTCACACACACACATATTTTCGCTCTCTCTCAATCACCCATTAAGACGATGAGATCTATAGCAAAACGAAGTCAATTAATCAGCCTATTTTCATTTATTCAAATCAACAGGAATGATTTCTCTTGAGAAAAGTTTATCTCATTCGATACAGTGTCAAGAAATATGTGTGATGAACAAGAATTGTCATTTCAGCATGATGAAAACGAATAGTCTTCCGATGGATCAGAACTTTATTCCTATTTTCTCTATCAACTTTTGTGTCAAAACCTACGCCAATAATTGGCTTCAGAGAAGTTTTTAGAGCTTGAAAATCCACACAAGAATAGTAGCAATTTGGAAGCCTAAGTGAAAGTATTCATTTTAAATGATAATTTTCAGAACAATTGATCCTTGTGAGTGATTGTGATAAGTACACCTTGAAGTTTGGTGAAATTAGAACTTGTTGAACACATTTGAGGCATGATATTCCGCCTCTTTTGCTGCTCCTTAGTTTTGACTGGCAAAAGAAGGAACCGCTGAGAAGGTGTGTGTATGTGTTTCAAGAGGTTTTGGGAAAGATATTTTGCTTCCAATTGTACCGAAAGAAAAGTGAGCAAATTGAGTAATAATCAGTTGGATCCTTTTTTTCTGCCGGGCTAACAGCAAAAATTGGCCCTAGAATTGATACCCTTTAACTTTTGACATTGTTTAAACTACTTCACTCTATGATGTGTTTTTCCCATCAAAGTATGATGAGAAAATTGGGCCTCCATTGACGAAATAGAAGAAGGAGGAGAGAGTAGACAAAGCGAGAGAACAAGCGAAAAAATATTCCAAATCCATTTTTTGGCCCGTAAACTTATAATTTATATGATCATCTTTAAACCACAAATTTTGGTGCATCTAAATGAGTGCAAAAATGAACAGATCGTTTTCAAATATAACAGCAACACACCAGCAGTACTAGTAGAACAACTGTTCATTTTAAACTAACTCAATGATCATAGACCTTTGAAATTTGAAAGATGTAGAATCAGTGGTTCCTTCTTGGCTCGTGGCCTTTCATGTACCTGCCATCAAGAAGGTATCAACCCCCTTTGCAGCGTGTGTCTATGCGAATTAAACCCCTTTCTCAAATTTTGCCATCTTTTCTCTCTCTCTCTCTCTCTCTCTGTCTCTCTCTCTCTCTCTCTTTCAGCCTTCTTTTTCACTCTCTTTTCACTCATTTTTGCCAACTTCTCATCTGGTGTACACATTCACATCTTTTTGGAAGCCCTTTTTCACTCATGGCCCATCAGGCTTGAGATGCTATTGTAATTTTCAGCTTACCTGTGTGAAAACACATCGTTTTTATAGACATATATATATATGCATACACACATGCACAAGGCGAAACGAAAAACCCGTTCATCATCAGCCGGCAATTGCGAATCTCGCATACAAGGTACAGAGAACGTCCCATAAAGCCACTAGTAGTTTTCTCTCTCTCTCTCCCAGTACTACATGTGAACATATTGATCTTCCAGACTAAAGTTCAGACTATTTTCGATTCGATCGCTTCGCTACTTTGTGGTCAAGGGAAAGATGCTCTCCTAGTAGCCTTCCAGATGGCCAATACTTTTCAAGTGTAAGATTGAATGGCCATCTTGCAACGTGTGTGCATACACTTCTTGCCACGAGTCTGCCCACTGGTCAAAGACCTTGCAAGGTATCCAAAAGCGATCGAGGTCTGCACGGGTTAAGTAGCAAAGGGTAAAGAAAAGTGCATATAAGCGAGCCATACACTAGATTCTGAAATAGAGCGAACGTGCTGGCTGTTTCAGACATGCTTTTGCATTCTCACTTCCCGAAATTGTGGACCACCTTTCGGCAGGCCACTTTCTCTCTCTCTCTCTCTCTCTCTTTCTTTCTCTCTTCTCTTTTCTCATATAGCACACAAGTGTAAAGGAACCATAAAGCAGCATACAGTGAGAGCGAAAGATGGGCCAAACTGAGTCAAGAAAACAGTATCAAGCTGCTATATCGTCAACATATAATACATGGTACATGGTCCCGAGAAAAGGTTTTTCTTCTTGTCGCTTTATTTCTTTTTCTCACTCTTTATGGCCCAAAAACGATGGCCCGCTTGCCGTGGATAGGACCACAACAGAAGGTCATTTATGAGAGCCCAGAGAGAAAGAGAGAGAGAGAGAGAGAGAGAGAGAGAGAGAGAGAGACTGGTGAACGAGTGAAAAAAAGGGAAGGTGCTAACACACAACAGCCCATTTCTTACTCACTAGATCTGTCATTGTCAAAATAGTTTGATTGTTTTTGATCAACAAGCTCTCGGAGAAACCATCGATCTGTATCGTTTCATGCCTTACAGCACACATACACACGCGCCAGAATATATATCTTATAGACCATGGAAAAATTTTGCTTTTTTTGTTCCAGGTGAAAAATCTGGATTCAACGATATAGTGATCAATTTTTAGTCTGAAATCTGCTCTGGAAATTATGGAAGATAGTAGTTTACAGGTAAAATTTTTTTTATTAGTGCTTCAATTTTTCGGAAAGTCTCTCGAGATTTTGACATTAGATTTTTGAGAGAAGGTCCATGCTTTGACTCAAGAATTTCTGCACTCTTTTCACAGATTAACTGGATTTTGGAAAGAGCTTCGTGATGGAAGAATTGAGTGATTAGAAAGTATAGTAGAGAAGAAAAGAATTAAGCTTCTTACAGACTTGTTAAATAACTGTCCTCCATTCACAAAGAGACTAGGTATTTGCACGGATGAAGATAGAAAGAAAGAAAAATGGAAGCATGAATTCATCTTCATCTCTGAGGACATTGGAAAAAGAAGAAAAGTGCCAGACAAAGTAACAGCTCTCTCTCTTTCTCTCGCTCACTCCTTCCTTCATCTTCTCTTTTACCGCATCAACTTCATCTCACCAGCATCCATGCTTTCACATCTTTCTCTCTCTCCCTTTCCTTGCTCATTGAGTACACATTATTTGGCTTGTGAATCAGTAGCAGCGAGAGCAAAGCAATCAATAGTAGAAAGGAAGAGAGAGCAAAAAGAGTTGTTTTGGTCATCCTGGTTATCCCTGGAGGTAAAAAAGATGCTCGCGAAAGAGTGAGAGAGAGCGATGAACAATATTGACCATGGGGAAAAAGAGAGAGAGAAAAAGAGAGTAGAATAAAAGGAAAAATGGGAAAGAAAGGGGTGAACATGAGTAACATCAACAGAATCAATGGGAAACATGAGGTAAAAACGCCTCGTGCTAATAAAATAATATATTCATCTCTTTCTCTTCTTCTTTTTCCACTCACTGCCCTCTCTCTCCATCGCTTGTGTGTGTTCATGTACACTTTTATCCAATCTTTTCATATTTTTCTCCTCAGAATCATAATCCTTTTCCTCCCACTACACTTTTCCATGCTTACTCACGTCTCCATGTATGTGTGTGCCCTCATCTTTTTGGCCATCCAAAATTCATCTCAACCCAAAGGTAGCCTTCTTTCTTTCTCTCTCTTTCTCTCTCTTCCTCACTTCTTTGGCCTTTTCCATCATCTTGATCCATCTCTGGCTGCCACTTAATTTTTCTTCATCCTTTTAGCCCATAATTCCCCATCCAATCATCAGAATCTCCGCTGCTACTACTTCTTCCTTCTCTTTCTCTCCATCGCTTCACTCCATTCCGATCGATTGAAGACCAGAAATGACCAGTGAACCTTGCAGCATCCTCACTGATTGGATTCATACTAGCGAGATGGACTTTTTCGCTCTCTCTCTCTCTCTCTCTCTCTCTATCATCATGTCCAGCAAGTTGAAGCCTGAGAAGATGTGAGTGTGTGAATGTGTATTTGTGCATGTGACAACATGAAGAAACCTTAAATAATCGAAACAATAGACATTTTCCAATAAAGAATACATATACTCTGCTCATATTCCTCACAGGCAATCTCAACTTATAACCGCCGAACATTGATGCGGAATAAAAACGCGTGCTTACAAGAGATGAAGAGAGAGAGAAATGTTAAGCTTTGTCTATATTTTATTTTATCGTTTCACAGGATTCAAGAGTCCTCCCTCTTCTCCAAAGCCCAAGAGCTGGACACATCCGAAAGTGTATGAACTTCATGGGCACAGGAAAAGGTCAAACATTAGTTTTAGGCAAGTAATTTATTGTCCAGAAAGAGAGAGAGAGAGAGAGACCGTGAACTGTGAGGCCATCAAGATACACACACATACACGAGGCTGAACTTTTTTTCATCTCCATTGGTGTGGACTTATCCTAACACGTTTGCCTTTGACCATATATACACATACACATAGACGTGTATGCTTTGCCTTTTGTTCTATCACCATATGATGTCGATGTCCACTCGGTCCATCGATGAGGGTTCACCGAATGGCCGAATCGACAGTACATGGAGAATTACATACTACCTGGACAAGGCACGAACCTAGTGTACCATGTGCATGTGGGGCATAAATCAGTTCACTTTCAGATCAGTGAGAGAAAAAAGATTTTCGATTCTTTTTCTATCTAAAAATAGACTTTTGCACAGAGAATAGCCGTTCACAGGGCATAAAAGTGTGAAATTTATCAGATATTCTGCTATATTTCACAATATTCACTCAGTTCATGCTTTGATACCATTTATTCCTTCATTGTTATCTTTCAACAAGAAATTGATTGCTTTTTCGTTTGAATACAAAAACTCTTTCGGTCCAGTTATAGTAACTGTTGACCATTACTCGAGGCTGAAGTTTTATCATCAAATTTCGAAATGTATTCTATCTAAATTTTTTGGTGAATGAACCAAGATTCTCTCTACTTCTGTATCATTGAGATCCACACAGAAGGACACGTCAGCAAATGAATTGGAAGACATTTTGAAATACCTCTGAGGAAGCAACTTTAGGCAAAAGGGTGAGAAAAAATTTTGAGAAACTTTATCATTATATTGCTAACTATTGTGAGTTTACCTTATGACAAGAATCTTTCAAAACATTCTCGTTCCTCTATCAGTGTTCAGTGTATTATTTTTATAAACTGTAGGAGCACCCAGTTGATTATGTTTACCTAGACCATCGATGCTTTCCTTTCCCTATTCTCTTCGTCTATCTATCTCTCTCTTTCCTTCTTTCTTCAAGTCATATAATGTCCCGGGACAAAGATCATAAATTTTCTTCTCATTTCGGGGAAAGAAGTGCTCTAGGGGGCAAAGGTCAAATTTTCACTCGAATTACCTGTGCCAAGAAAACGAAAATTTTGTATTTTTCAACTATTGCATCATTTATTTGCTTGCCTTCAATAATTTTTCCGAAATTAGAGCAAGTTCTTTTTGCCCTCCATCGAGTTGACTTTTTCGTGACAATCTTCTAGAGAAAAGCTGAAAGCTCAAAGATTTGTCTTGATGGTGTCAAGAAAGGTCATTCACAACACAGTTTGTGGAATTACTAGCGAGCTATTCTTAACTTCAGGTACATGCAAATGGACAATTAGGAGCTAGCTGATTGAAGATCTTTTAAATCTTTCCCTAGACTATATACAATCTTGGACCTTGGCTCGGAGATCCATTCAAGAGACAAAAGAATGTGTATCTTTTACTCCTCTTGCAGATCTAAGTTCTCCTTCGGATAGCTTAACCAATATCATCTATTGGTTTCTTCAAATTTTTGTGCCAGATATATAGATAAATAGAGAGAGAGAGCGAGTTCTCTTAAGTAACTAAACACAACGTCCCAAGTCAGGACGATCTTCCTTTTCAGATGTCGAAGAAATAGGAAGAGAAAAAGCCGACTCTAAAACCAAAATTGGCCTTTTTTACAGCCATTTGAAACTTTTTGAATCCCACTCGATCGCTTGTTTTCAAAATTTTCATTATTTACATTCTTCTTCTTCTTCTTCTTCTTCCTCTTCCTTCGGTTCCATCCTTCCTTGTCCGTTTTCTTTCGGGCTCTCTTTCTTTCTCTTTCTCTGTATCCATCTTTTCATTCATTTGTCCAATAGCTTTTCTCTTTGTCGCTCTCTTTTCACGAGCTCAAATCCGTGTAATAAATTCTCAGTTCTCAAGTTTGTTACACAAGTTCCTCTAGGGTTGAAGGTTTCTCAACTGTCCTCTGTACCATGTATGCCTCTCCCTTTCTTTCTTTCTCTCTTCTAACATCGGCTATCGGCCAGTGCACTGTGCAAGTGGTCTGTTCCGCTCGTGTTGAGTTTTCTTAGGAAAAAAGTCCCCAAAAAGGATGTCAAAAAAGTGCCCAGGATGGAGACTGTTTTTTACTCATCCACTTTTCTCAAAATGCGGTCAATGAACAGGAAGAGAGAATTATATCCACAGTTTCATCTTTCTCTTCCTGGTACATCTTTTTGGCACTCTTTTTCTCTTGTCTACTAGAAAAGTTTTTTCTCTTCTAAGAAAATGGTGCAGCGAAATAGAGAGAGAGAGAGAGAGAGAGAGAGAGAGATGCTGAAAAGTGTTGTTTCTTATTTTCTAAATTATGATTCTCAAAATAGTATAATTCACACAGGCAGCAAAATAACGGTACATGAATAAACGGATCGTTTGTAAAACATATCATTCTGCTAGTAGAGCTCACTGTGGAGTGATGAATGGTTAAAAAACATTTGGCAAATCGGGATTGAAAGTTACTATTTTTCTTACAAAAATAAGCCAAAATAAAAACCATAAACACCAAATTGGACTCACTTTTCCATCTTCAAAACTTTCAGAACATCTTACATCACTCTCTCTCTTTCTCTCACCGCCATATCTCAAGCGGATCAAAGTTTTGCAATTAAAAAGGTTTCCCTATTTTTTTAGTTTATTTTTTCAATTACACAAAACCTTAAGAGTGAAATTTCTCAGTCAAATGGGCAGCAGTATCATGAGACGCTCGATGGAGAGATGAATTCTCATTCACTAATATCTCTCTCTCTCTCTCTGAATAAATAGTTACATAAGTTTATTTAACACTCAAAACATGAGAATTCATGAGAACTTCTTGCTGGCTCAAAAAATTTGTCTATCCACATGTGTGTACGTTTGAATCTCTATTTTTGGCTGAACTTTTTATTCGTAATATTTCTGGCCCTATCTTACACGGTATATATACATTCAGCTAAATTAAAACCTCCAATTCTCGGCTATCCTGAATGATAAAATTGACCACAGTGAAGGACAACCCCTCTCTCTCTCACCCTTTCTCTATTGCCTTGTGGTTGAAATTTTCATCCATTCATTCATTCATCTTTTCATTCATACACATCGTCAACTGGAGCGACAAAATATTACCCAGTCACATAGATAAATTTCATTTTCGGTCTCTCCTGTCATTCATATCAATATTTCAGTGACCAAAGGTTCCATAGTCTCGGTGGTGATGAGCATGACCACGATTGTGTATGTGTGTATATGTATATATGTGTGTATGTCTGTCCCTCTGTCCTTCTGTCCGGTAGTCCACATCTCAATATGAAAGAGAGAAAAACTTTTGGTTTTGCTTTTGAGAGGTCTTTGGACTCAAAATGGACTTTCAAGCTCTAACTCATCTTCTCTCTCTCTCTCTCTCTCTCTCTCTCTCTCTCTCTCTCTCTTGGATTGCGATTGAATGTCGGCTAAATCGATGATGGATCGACTCTAGTGACACAAATTCGTTTAGCTTTATCATGATCATGTTCGAAGCGAAAAGTAGAGAAGAGAAAGTGTACAAAAGGCCACTGAATTCGATCGCTAGCCAATGAGATGGAGAGAGAGGAAGAAAAAGAGAGAGATCCAGGGAGGAAAGGGATGAGAGGGATGAGAGTGGGTGGAAGAGGGAGATAGAAAGAGAAAGAGAGAGAGAGAGCGAGGAATAGAAAACAGTTCAAAGACATAGAAAAGTGAAGCTTATTCTTTCTGTCCACTGCATTTTACTGCGATGAGAGGGTTTTTGGGTATCTTGATTAAGGATTTCCAATTCAATCAGACAAATCATCATCGAGCATGAATCAGCGGGACAAATGAAAAAGATGAAAGCCAAATGAGCGTCCAGCTTAATGTCCAGTATCAACTAGTGTGTGTATGTCAACTTATGGATGGGCATTCTAAGGCACACATTCTTCCCTGGCAAATCTTCTCTCTCTCTCTCTCTCTCTCATACTTTATTTTTGGATTCTGGTGAATACAATTTTGGAAACTACCACCACCACCACCACAACCCACCATCAGTCAGTCAGTCAGTCAGAGTGACCATTTAGTGGCCAAGATAGGTTACCGGCTCAGTAGATCACCAGTATGTATGCTTACTCTAATGACCGACGGCCTATTCTGAAACCACTGACCACTGGTCAATGACCATTGCCAAGTTGGACATGATAGAAGGAATGGAATAGGTCATTCTAAGCAGAGAGAGAGAGAGAGAGAGCTTTATTTAGAGCTTGTTTGTAACTAAATTTGCGACCAAAGTCCACATTCACTTTTCCCACTAACTTTCCCTTTGCTTCATTTCTGATGAAGTCTCTCTCTCAGGCCACATCTCTGGGGAGTCCATCCAGAGTGGACAGTGTCCAGTGAGCGTCTCCACTTAAATAGGAAACGATTTACCGTTATGCACAACCTCTGGCTAGTGTCTACCCACCATTTGGTCGAAAACCACCACCTTAATCCAGTTATCTAGTTGCTTGCTGGACCACTGTTGATCTATTTTCAACTCTAATCGAGTGACCATTCCTACAGGGCCATGATATAAGGAAAAGAGAGAGAGAAAGAAAGAAAGAAAGAGATTATTCTGGCAGTCGACGTGTGTCTGATTTAGTTGAACAAGATATCAGCTTGCCCTACAATACACATTGACCATGCATTGTCGATTATCGAGTGGGAAGAAGATATCTGAAAGAGGCTCGAGAGCGAGAGAGAAAGTTTAAATTGTTGTTAAAAGCACAAGATGATCAAAGGACACGCTTGTGTGAACAGTACTGCTTGAATGTACATGATCTTTCCGTCGCAGTTTTCAATCCATATACACACACACACATTCAGTTTGCAAGTCATTTCGGACTTGAGGCGTTCATGAAGAGGCACCAAGTAAAATATATATCATGAGGTCCGAAGTCCAATGACCCGAACATTCTGGTGAATATATATACTATATACTGTACTATCGAAAATGTGATGGTGGTATATTGTTCGTGGAGCGTATCGTTTCCAAAAAAGAATCAAGCTCTCTCGTTCAAATATACCTTGTCCAGATAGATGTACAATATATACATACACATATATATTGTGGAACGAAATTTACGGTCTTTACTTTGAAAAGACAAAACTTGTGAAAAACCTTGCAGCTTGACTTTCATAAATGAAAGCACAAAAACAGTATTCTCGTAAAATGCTTTACTTTTTCTTTTTTCTCTTTTTTTTCTTCTCTCTTCTTTTCTCTCTCCTTAAAATTATAACCATTCAAGCCGCTATTTTTCCATGAAAAACGTATTCAACTTCCAGCTCTTTACTGTATTCAAAGTTTTTTTGTTCCTGAACTACCTTTCCTCAGCCTTTCTCTCTTTCTCTTTGGTCTACTTAAGAAGAGAATCTATTTTACCAAGAAGTGATCAACTTTTCTACGAAAAAGTCATGAATGTTTTGTGTGCGTGTCTGTGTTTGTATGTGCAATATCCATTTAGCTAGATTCCTCCAGCATTGTTGAAAAAAACGAAATTGATGATAGTTCATAGGTGTACATGTATGTTTGATTGATAAACTAGCTTCTTGTTTTATTCCCTAATTATTTTGATTACAGAGAGAAGTGAAAAGTATTTATGAGAGAAGTTCATTGAACTTTAAGAAAAATTTCGGTACCTATACGGTTGATACAATCATTTGGGGAAGAAAAATGAAGATGAAGACGTTAAAACCCGGGACCCAAAGACGTCATCTAGGGAACGTACATAAGTAATGGTCATATATCTATATACACACACAGACATACTGGGTAGAGGAGGTTTATCCCTATGGATTACCGTTACTGCACCCATCGTAGAGAGATCTACCGAAAGATAGACTTTACAACGGAACTAACTTTATGAGGAGAAAGTTTTACGATCTTCGTTCTAAGAGAGAGAGAGAGAGAAGATACTCAACGTCCGAAGAGAGAAAAGCTAGTCACGCGCGCCACAACATCCTATCATGTATGCCCCGTACATGTATTGAGAATACAGAATAACTGTAAGAGGGTCCTTTTGAGGTGGTATTTCCTACTGTCCAAAAGATTTTCGCCTGTCAGAACTCTCGGCCTGTGGCCGTTCCCAAAGCGGAAGAAGATTCAACAGTAGCACGAGTGAAGCGTGCGACACGTGCGGACCTGCAGTTCTTCTAAGATGTTCGATATGAGCATTTAATAATAATTTAGTGGTAGTCATCTTTTTTTTCTCGAGGGTTGCATAGTAGTGATAGGATGGCGAGAATATCTGAGCCAGTTGTTTTGTGTGCGTTTCGAGATGGCTTGTGGATGGAAAGATTTTTGCCGTTTTATTGGTCATAAGAGATGAGCTTAAAAATGATACGAATCTTATACTCGAGTCTTTTCCCTTTCGCTTTTCCTCTCTTTCTCTTCTCTTCCTCTTGGACACACTTACTCACACACAAGTAGAGGCTACTTTTCCGTTATTCTTTCTCTGTCCATGGTCTTACACAAATGGCCTGGAACATTTTCTTTTCTGTCTCTGGAAGCGTGTGTTACTTTTTCCCTATGTATAATTTTGAAAGCGATAGAAAAACATTCTCTCTCTCTTTTAGACATGCCCGCTGCTATATGAGGGGTACATTTTGCCTTGTCTGATTGGATGATAAAAATGGCTTCATCATAGCCCAGAATATCGTCTGGAACATACACACAGAGATATATACAATAACCTTTGACCATGATCAACATTATGCAATTCACATTTGGACTGACCACTGGTCATTTTGGGAGAAAACGAGTGAGTTTTCTCATTGAAAATTATTTCTTTGTGTGTTGTACAAAATTTTTCTCTTTCTCTCTCTCTCTCTCTCTCTCTCTCTATCTCTCGTTGCCTGTCTGGTTGTCTGTCCATGATCACTTTGGACACTTTAACGTTCGCTTTTAGACCATTCTCTCTCTCTCTCTTTCAGGCCATTGGTTCTATAAGAGTTTGATCAAATTTGAAGAGAGAAAGAGAGAGAGAGAGAGACTGGAAGAGAGAGAGAGTTGTTTTTGTCGTGGAGGCGTATAATGAGAAGAGAGAAAAGGAACACCATATGACCGGCCAAAGGGCTGTCCATTTTGCCCCTTTGTCCACTTCTTTCCATCAATTGACCTCCGAGGGTCAGTCAGTCATAAATTTAGATCAATTTCCATTGGCATGAGCGAGAAAGAGAAAGCAAAGTGAGCAGCACGCGTCCTGAGCAATACTCTATGGAAGAGAGAGAGAGAGAGAGAGAGAGAGAGAGAGAGAGAGAGAGAGAGAGAAAGAGTTTGCTTATTTTGCTGCTCGTGAAAAAGATGGAAGATCGGCTTCTCAAATAATTCGTTTTGAGAAGCTTTTTCAGCTCTCTCTCTCTCTCTCCAAAAGCAATCTTCATTTTGAAGATATATGTGCTTGTATATTTTGTTCACCCCTTGCAAAAGCACGACTGATCGATGGTAAGTCAATGTCAACGGATCGTGTTTAAAGATCGTGTCGCACGTATTGGACACTTTCGGTTCAATGTCCAGCAAATGTATTGGAAGGCTTGAGAGAGAAAAAAATTTCTCTCTGAACAGAAAGTCCATAATTATATATCTAAAATAATAGACAGATTAATTTTCATCCAGATCAGCGTTTATATGCGATTTCTAGAAGGGAGCTTAGGTGTTGATTGCCTGAAGGGGCTCGAAGGAAAGTTGGTTTTTGGAAATTTTTGTGTAAAGTTTTAAGGGGTGGAAAAAAAATTTTTCCCAAATTTTTGGTGACCACGATTATTTTTTCTCTCTCTCTTATGCCCACTTTTTTTCTCCGCAGGATTATGGGCAATGGATAGCCTGTGGTCGCATAAGGATCGATACCACCGAGATAATGACCACTCTCCACTAGACGGATTATCGTGCCAAGAGAGACAGCAAAAATTGAAAAAAGAACTCAACAGGATGATTTTTTTTTCATTCTCTCTATGCTAAGATGAACTGACACATAGAGCTGAAGAAACGTTTCGTGATGGAGGCTCCTAACAAGAGAGAGAATGGGAATACTGTATGTCCTCTTGGCGGAGAATGAGGATAATTGCTGAGCATTTTCTAGGAAATCATCAAACTCCTGGGTAGATGATGAAGGAGAAAAGTGCATGTGCTATGTGTGTGTGAGTGAAGCTAAAAAGACTTAGAAGAAAAAGTAAAGAAAAAGACTCAAAAACCGTCCAAAATATGTAGGACAGTTTGCAATAAGAGAGCTCAAAAACTATACTATTTCCTACTCTTTTGAGGTGTAAAAACTTCTTTAGGACTAATCCTTTTTACTGCTTTATTGATTGTTTTTCTATGGAACAGCCATCACTCGAAAGAAAAAGAGAAAGAGAAAGAGACCGATCTTGGACCACCGGTTTTTCGGAACTGATCCCGCCGATAGTGATAGTTGGAGTGTAACACTTGGTCAAGTAGCATTCTCTCTCTCTCTCTCTCTCTCTCTCTCTCTCTCTCTTACTGTAAAAGTGAGAGACAAGATAGTGGTCAGTATATATTGACCACCGTGGACATCACACGGTATCAGTTGATGGCAATTTGACATTTTCAAATAGCCGCACACTTCATGTGAGTCATATGTATTATTGGAATATTTTAACCGATATCTTATCTGGAGATTTTCTTTCACTTTTCTCACCGAAAACCACAGAGGCACCATGAGAGATAGAGAATGCTTCAGAGAGAAAGATCGTTGATCATTTATCGCTCATCTTTCTGACCATCACCATTCATTCATCTTCATATTCCATTCTGTTTGCATTGTGCACTACGACAACGTGTTTTGGTCTCTCGGATCACTTTGTTTTCCCAACTTCACTTTCGACTACCATCATTTTCACCAATAGCAATGGTGGCAATAGCAACACGACTGTGGCAGCCGTTTGGAAGAGGAATAGAGAGAGAAAGACAGACTGGACAATGGTCACTACTTTTCCAGCTTTCGTATGGCATTTTTAGATGAAGTATATTTTGGGGATCATGATCATTTTTCCCTTGTGAATATGTATAAAAAAACCCTTTTCTCTAATGTCTTGTAACTGATGGGCTTCCATTCTATTCAGTTGACACATGTTTGCTTTTTGGAGTAGTCAACACAATCCTCAAAGTGATCATCAATGATTGTCATCATTGATATGGATTGCCTTTGATCCAGAGCAGAGGTCAGATGTATCAAAAAATCATTTTCAATGGGTAAAATAACACGATACATGACAATGAACGTTCAAGTGAATGTTCTGGGTTCTTTATACGAAAAAAATTCACTTCCGAACATTCTCCAAGGCATCGTAGAGGAGAATGTGCAATGAAAATTCTTCTATGGAAGGCTCAAATTCTATCAAATGAAAAATTTACCAACTAAAGCTTAATTACAAGCCATTTTCAGGGTAATTACCACCACTTTGCCTGGTATATACATGTATGTTCTGAAAGAGAGAGCAAATTTTACGAGGAATGAAAAGTAAGTTAATTTTGTGGCTTCTTCTTCTTCTTCTTCTTCTTGTATCTCAAGTCTTTGATGCCAGCCTAGATACACTGTACTGTTGTATTGGTATTCTTGCGTCTAAAAGAGAGAGAGAGAGAGAGAGAGAGATGCAGGAGAAAAATATGGTGGAAAAAGATGTGTAAGTCTCGTTGGAAAAACTGATGAAGATGCTGGGGGATGTCGCGAGAAAACAGTTGCAAGATGTTAGTGTGTGAAAAGGATATTTTAAGACAAAGTAAAACTTGATTAATGGTTAAGTTTCGTAATGCGTTATGAAAGAGAGAGAGAGAGAGAGAGAGAGAGAGAGAGAGAAAATATGAGTAACAAGAGAGATCCGTTTTGACGATGGGACGGTCGAGTTGAGGCCAAAGAGAAGAGATGATGAAGAAGATGAAGAAGAAAAAGAAAAACCCACATTCCTTGAGACGATGTTTGAAGATGAGTTTTGTGGAGGAGTTATTTACATGTTACCCTTCGTAAGTTGAAACAAAGTTTCTCCACACACAAAAATAAGCCTTCAAGGAAAAGGCAATTCATTGACCAAAAAGTGATATCCCACTTTTCCTTCATCTTTCTTTTTCTCTCTTTCTTCAAAGCATCCTCTCTCTCTCTTTCATCTTCCCTTTCTTTACACACAGCATCCTCAATCATCTATCGTCGCACCGATGACTTTCTCTCTCTCCTCTCCATCTCATCTTCCCTTTCCATCTCTTTTTTCATGAGCATCTTCCTCCTTCATCTTCTCTCTCTTTTTTACCCCCTTCTCCCCTTTCTCTCTCTTTCTCTCTCTCTCTCTCTCTCGACCTGCTTTGCCTTTGGCCTGTATCTTGACCCACGATCATCTCCATCAGTCACGCGTTAGTTGAAAAACGGCGGCCTTAACGTGGCCTGAGGTCGGCTTTTTGGTCTCGAAAATATTTGGCCTCAAAAAGAGAGTATGATTGAATATCTTTTTTCGCTTATCGTCTCTCAGAAACTTTCGTGCTGAGTGAGAGGAAGAAAAAGAAAGTTGAAAAAAGAAAGAGTGAAAGTGAGAAGAGTTATCAATGTTGCAAGCACTTATTCAGGAGCCTGTTGATACTTTTTCTCTCTCCTCTTTTTTCGCTTCTTCAACCGCTTGTTCACTATTTTTCTTTTTCAATGCACTTGAAGACATTCCTCTTCCGGTCAGGTCCCTTGCTTCTTCTCTGTTTCTCCCCCATCTTGCTGACCACATCAGTGTCCAAAAAGTTGAACATGGCCCATGGTCTGTGGAAAAAAGAGTGACTGAAACGCCTCAAGCAATTTCCTCCTCTACTGAAGCCAATTCATTTTCCGGTCAAACTCTTTACTATTCTTTATTTTCTCTTCTCTCTCTCTTTCTTCTTCTCCTTCTTCTTCTTGGCCTTCACTTTTGCTTTCATTTGGCTCCACGCTTACTGGTCAAGAGTAAAATAAACGTTTCAAGCGATGCAATAGGAGAGTAGCAAAAAGAGAACTGATGGAGAGAGAAGCAAAAAAAGAGGATGCTCATCTCATCTCATCGATCCTTTTCTTCATCTTCTTTTTCTTCTTCCTCCACATTCGCCTTCTTGATTCCCACTCTTCATCCCTGAAAAACCCTTTCACACTAAGCTCTCAGCTGCGTGTGTATATGTGTGATGCTTGCAGTCTGAGCATCATCACTACTTGCCACATCACATCACAGACAAGAGAAAGAAAAGAAGAAAAAGAGCAAAAAAGGGCTGAAAAGATAGGAAGGTAGGGAGGCTGAGGATAGCAAAAAGAAGTTAAGCCTTTACCATACAGGCTCTCATCTCTTGTATTTTCTCTCTCTCTCTCTCTCTCTCTCTCTCTCTCTCTCTCTCTC
>QZCP01000061.1:74629-93505 GCA_003956705.1 Brevipalpus yothersi
CTCTCTCTCTCTCTCTCTCTCTCTCTCTCTCTGTCCACTACCTGAGCAGCCTGAATGCCCCGAGGCTCTCTGGCCACTGTAAAACAGTCACTTGCGTCTCACTTTTAAATTTTTTTCCCTCTCAATTCTGTATGCAGCCATACTGTGCTTCATGGAATCTATGGTGTTCCTAATACCGATAGAAAATGGACCGAGTGTTCTTCTTGTCCAGCTTGCATCCACGGGCCATTGGAGAGAGTGTGTGTGTGTGTGTGTCCACAGTACAGTTTGTTTGCAATATTCATCGGAAGAGAGAAAGACATAGAAAGGTTTCGCTCAGTCGTCCTGAAAAAGAGAGAAATAAAACGTTACAATACGGAGAAAAATTTCCAAAACGATGAATGTCACCGTCTTAAAGCCTCATGTCTCCGAAAAAGTACCGTAGAAAAGATACGCACACAAAAAAAAGAGTAAAAACGGGTCCACATTCTGTTGAGCGTATCTTCCTAGATGGACTTTAAGTTTTCTCTCTCTCATATGTTCACTTTTGGAGCTCAGTAATAGTGCTGATCTGAATGCTCTGTCCCGCTGTTGATACTATTCAATTCATTTCATTCTCTCCATTCGAGAAGCGACTAATTTTCGGTGGAAAAAGAGAACAGTTTTCAGTTCTAGAATAGTTCTAGACTCTTTTTTTTGCTCGACACATACACAGCACAGTTTTCTTTCACCATCCAGTGTAAAGAGTGCGAAACACTTTGATCAACTCTAATGATATGCAAACACTGATCTTGATATGGAGAAACATAAAAGACATCCAATATAAAGGATTGAAGGACAGCTCGTTCATCACTTTATATACATTTATTTTTTTTTCTTAGTCATATGCTGTGTTCTTGTTGCATTTTTCAACCTCAATTCATGATTCACACACACAAACAGTATGGAGTGTTCAGAGAATGCATATGTGTCCACTAGAAGCAACAGCTGGTGGCATTCATTTTTGACTGTAAGAATCGGCATGTTCAATCGGATTTACGAGGATTTGAGTTGAAAAAATTTTCAATAAAAGAGTTAAAACTAACCAAAATTGTGTCAAAAGCTGAACATTCTACCAACGAAATCCGATCATAATCACCACTTGCGATCATCTTTCGAGTATCTTAGAACTTATTCTGTTGCCTGCTTCGAATCTGTTTCAAGGCAAGATTTGGTCCATATTTCTATCCATAGAATTCATCCATAATGCTAGTGTAGTATAGATAGGGAGAGTAATCCATTGAGAATTTTTATGTATGTATTCATATCCATTGATTGTTATCTAATGTCTCGAAATGCATCACAAATTAGGTAACAGTAATCCTAGAGGAGATTTATTTTCAGCTCAATAAAAAGCTAGCGATGTACTTTCCAGACCACTTGATCTGTAAATGTGAATGTACACTGGACCGAAAGTGTGGGACGAGATGTGTCCAGTATCTGGCCATTTTGACTTTTGATACTGACAATTTTTGGGCCACGCGTATGTGTCCACTAGGTCCGAAAAGAGAGAGAGAGACCCAAGAAAATAAATGATGCGAAAGATCGGTCAGTTGATTTTGATGACGAGTTTGGGGTGAGAAAATTTATGTCCATACTTCATCTTTCCCTATCTAACTGATCACTGAGCAGCAACTAAATCAGATGTAAATTGGTGAGGAATGGACAATGATTAAATAGACAAAATGAAGAATTTGCCATATTTTCTTTCTCTCACTCGAATGGCAGAATCAGTTGACCAATTATTTGCTCAAATCGTGTGGGACTGTATGCTGGATGACCGAGAGCGTTAGGTGTGTTGACCTTATGATAAATATCGATGAAATGAAAGAACTTTTTGTTTGTCAGGAAGAATCGACAAAAAATCTGGATAAAATAAAAACACCAAAGAAAAATGAAGAAAGGAAATTATTTCCCATATTACGGAATGAATCCCAGTAAAATAGAGGAACCCAAAAAATGATGGGCCCATCAAGTCACTGACCATAGAGTCATGTAAGAGTGACAATTTATGTTCACAATTGGTATGTGTATATGAATAAATTAGTCGACTTGTGTGCATGTGTGTCCATGTGTCCATCCATGGGCGCGAGAATCAGCAAGCGTGGGTGCGAGTGTCCAAAATCTCTTTTAGTGTGATATAGAAATACATGTATAAATCATTATATAAAACTGAATAGCATGTATATGCAAAACAGTTTTTATGCTTTTTTTTCTTGCTTTCATCAAACGATTTTTCTCTTTTTTCTCTCTTACTCAACATATTCAACTATTTTTATTTCTCTCTGTGTGTAATACGTTCAAAAACTAACTGCACACCACTATTTGGAAAAGATGTGGGCAAAAAGAGAGGGAGGACAAGAGATGATGTTTCCATCAATAGAGCAAAATTCAACATTGCCTCTGATGTGAAGCTGTAGTGAAAACTTACAGAGGTTTCGAGGAAATGCAAAGTACACCCAATCCACTGGTCATGATTGTTCTTACCATATTCCATACAGTTTAGGCGAGAAAGAGAGAGGAAGAGAGAGAGAGAAAAAGGAACAAAATAACAATGTATTCTCTCTTCCTCTCTCTCCACCCACATCTCACACCTCCATAATTTTGTCTACTGATGATTACTGCTCCTCAACTGGACATTGAAGCGCTTGTGAGATTTTATGTGTGTATGCCCAGTCTACTAGTGAACTACTACTATTACCAAGATCAGTGCTAGTTGTTGAAGTGATTTGTTTTTTGGATCCAAGCTTGAGTCGATGACGAGAAAGAGAAAGAAAGAGAGAGAGAGAGAGAGAGAGAGAGAGAGAGAGAGAGAGAGAGAGATTGGGTCAGCACTTGGGTTGATCCTGACTACCCTTAACTGTTCATCCAAGGAATGTTCACCCTTCACTTGGGTTCTTGTCAATCTTCAGGTCCTCTTGTGCAAAGCTGAGCCACATATTCGTACTTGCCGAAAGAGTATCAGGCCACTTCCTGGTGAAAGCAAATCCTCTCTCTCTCTCTCTCTCTCTCTCTCTCTCTCTCTCTCTATCCATTTTGCTTCTCATTGCATACTTGGCTGATACTTACACAGGGATCAAATTGATGAGATGATTTGGTAGCAAATGAAAGGAAAAGAGGAAGAGAGAGAGAGAGGATTGAAAAGTAGAGAGTAGAGCTCATCTAACGATGCTCAGTGATTCGAGAAAAACCTCTTCAAAACGGTAAGAGAGAGAGAGAGAAAGATCATGATCCTTGTTACTCACCGAAAATATCCATATCAAACTCCCAAAACCTAGTCATTATTCATCTCTTTGCCTATATTTTCTCTCTAATATTTCCACCCACCAGCAATCCTATTCACTACCTCTCAATGAACGCCTCATGTTCACTCCCATCCCAAGCCTCCTCTTCCTACTACTTTTTTACGCGCTGCTCCTACTCATGTTCCCTACATCCCTGTACTTCACCAATCGCTTCAATAGTGGCGAGAAAAAAAAACGATTGCCTATTCAACTTTTGCGCAATACTTATTACATGCAAGTATTCCTGCTCAGTTCTATGTGGCAACTGAAACCTCTGATTCGTCGAATTTCGGGTGTCAAATATTTCACATGCCTTTGAAATTATTGGCTGAAATTTTGATGATTGGCGAGGAATAGTACAATGAGTTGTATGGTTTACTCAGGATATAATCGATTTGTGAATAAAGTATGATTGAAGATGATTACATCTTGGAATACAAGACTTGGATCTAGATGGAAATGGATACTCTCGATTTCCTGGTTTTGTATGATAACTTAGTATCATTCGAATTATGATGACTTTTCCGCCTAAAAATGAATTTTGATACACAATTCGAATTGAAATAACAGTTATGTTTGTGAATCATCAATTCTTTTCTTCTCTGATTTCTTATGCCCTCGAAAATTTTGAGTAATTTAGTCAACTTGATATCTTGCTATCATATTTTGAGCTAGAATTGACTGGAAGAATGTAGGAGATATAAAAGTGGGAAAGTAAGAAGATAATGAAACCATCGATCAGAATTGCATCCTGAGCAATCAACTCTGATTTCAAATTCCCATTAAACTACACTCAATAGAGGAAAAAATGGATTTTTCTCTCCACCAATGTCTGATCATCTTGCAATATGAGAAGATGATCATCTTCACTTAAAGTGATCAAATTTATCAGCGTGCTCAGAAACTTTCGATGAAATTGCTGAAATTTTTTGCACTATATCAGACAAACTCAATTGTACATTGAAAGCCAATCAACACCCGAATCAAATAATCAATGATCAATCGAATCTAACCATGCCAGCAACCCTTTCCAATACGCTCCATTCATTCTCACCGCCATTCTAATTCGCTAGTCTAAATAGAAGCCAAAAAAAATATGATCCTACTATATGAGATTTCTCGACCCCCCAAAAACTTCATCTGACCAGTCACCAATAAAATGGCAGCAATTGAAATGACAACGAAAGTGACAATTAAAGTGACAATTAAAACAGCAGATCAAAAAGAAAAACTTTTTGATTGTCGAAAAAACGTTTTTTCGACGAACTTTTCCCAACGTAACCAGTGTCTCTACCTGGTGGAAACAAGTTGAAGGTCAAAAAGTTAGCTTTTTGCAGCTGCGCAGTTTAATAAACATTTTTATTTCTCATCAAAAGTGTCAGTTTGAAGAAACACACCACAACATTCGTAATCACATAAACATTGCTTCTAATTTAATTGATGACAATTGTATCAATTGTTCATTGAAAATTTGATTACACTAATCGCTTTGCTAATATACATATACATCAATCAACTGTTGGTGTGTGTTGTGTTCTCTGGTTCCAATTAGGTGAGTTCAACTTGTATGGCTGTTTTTTTTCTCTCTCTGTCTTTCACTTCATGAGCACACCGCTTGATACGCCATCATATCAAATGTTGTTGCTTTTGCCTTTATTCTTCTTTGTCACCCTTGACACAATTGTTTTGATTGTTTTAAATTGTTCATTTAATTTCTAATAAGTACAAATTTTTTTCCTCCTACTGGTGGGTGCATGTATTGACAGTCTTGATCATGGGTGATAGTGATGAAGAGTATGATAGAAGACGTGTTCGCGATAAATTTAAGCGAGAGCGAAGTGATTACCAAGATCGTCATGCTGGTGGAAGACGTGATGATTGGAGTGACCGAGACTCTGGCACAGGTACATGGGGTGGCAGTTCTACCGGTAATCGTGATCGTATGAGTGGCGGTGGTCGAAGTGGCCAGCGGGGTGATTATTCGAGAGATTATGGTAGTGGACAACGTCGTGATAGGTATGGTAGTCCTGGTGATAGGAGTGATATGAGTCCACCGGCGAAGAGAGGTCGCGGTGGAAGAGATTGGGATGAACGAGGTAATTATTCTCAATCGGGCAACTATGATTACAATCATCCGAACAGTGCTTGGGGCTCAATTGAATCAGCATTACAACATTCGGGTAACAATTCAACATCTAATACCACTCATCATCAAGGGTAAGTTGTGTGTTGATGAATTTGTTCAAAATTGATTGCACAATATGTTTGAAATATAATGTATAATTTTTTCCTCCATATTTCTCAGGTCTGGTATGACTCAACCTGCTATGCAGACTTTCAAACAATTTCTCGCCAGTCAACCTGATACTGTAGATGATACGGAAGCTGTGTGTAAATATAATGAGTACAAAACGAAATTTAGAAAAGATCAAATTGAAAATTTTTTCAAGGCTCACAAGGATGAAGAATGGTAAGAAACATGAAGTAGTTATACATGAGTGAAAAAAATTGTTCAGGGCATTCTAACTGTATGGGGTCTATTGTGATGAACAAGTCAATCACCTAGATTTTCTCAATATTTGCAACACTCATCTTTCTTGAGTCCTTTCTGGAGTACTCAAAATTTTAGCTTTGGTCTTACTGACCTCACTTCATTCTTTCAATAGAAGTTACGGCTGACTCATTTAAATTATAAAACTCTCTTATCAACAGCCTCTTGAAGTTCCTACAAAGAATATACTCCAAAGAGAAATACCATGCAACTTTATTTTTATGTGACATTTACATTTTGATCAAACTGATGCAATACTGTGTCAGTATCTTCTCTCTATGGTGCTACAAATATTTTCACAATCCAAATTTCTTTAGAGAATTGTGCTCGCCTTCAATCGTCCATTATTATTGTTCTCCAATCAAATGATAGACAAACCTTTACTTGTCCCTTCTAAATCGTTCCTTTGCATTCAAAATATTTTCCCTTGAACCTAATTACCTGATTTAACGTTCGAAAAAAATATTGTAATTTGTTCTGTGATAAATTTTCATCGCGTTCACCGCATAAGATGGCGGTTAAGGTGAGATTCACAATTCTTGAGAGAGTTTCCACTACTCAAGTCTTGTTAGAATTTCATATTTGCTTTAATTATTCCTATACAGGCTTACCTTATGCTTGATAGTTTCTAATAACTTTTTTACCTTTTCCTTCAAGGTTCCGATCGAGATACCATCCAGATGAGTTTGGAAACAGAAAAGAAGAACAACAAGCTGCACTCAAAAATCGTCTTAATGTCTTCATGGATCTCCTAGATAAGGGCTGGATTGACTCCGTCAGTATAGACGTTGAAAAATCTGATCAAATTATACGGCTTTTGGACGCTGCCGTGATTAAGTTAGAGGGTGGTACCGATTTCGATCTCCTATCTCTCGATGAAAAAACAGAAGTTGAGAAACGAGAGCCCGATCTCTCTCTATTTTCTGTGGATGTTGAGATGCCAAAGAAGGACGAAAAAGAAGATAAAGAGGATAAAGAGGATAAAGATGATAAAGAGGAAGGAGAAGGAGAAGGAGAAGTTGAGGGCGAAGGTGAGGAGAAAAAAGTTTCTGAATCAGACGAAGGGACTGAAAAGATCAAGTCAAATGAGAATGCTGAGAATGCTGAAGAAGGAGAAGAAGAGTCAAAAGATGAGACGATATCTGAAGAAAAAGTGGAGGAAGACCCCGATCAGGGAGAGGTGAAAGAAGAAGAAAAAACTGAGCACAAAGAGGAGGGCGAAGAGATGGAAGAAGGTGAAGAAGGTGAAGATTCTAGCACGACTGAGGATAAGCCTGACATGAAACCGACAAGTTCTTCAGCTGATGATTCGACAGCGAATGAAGCCAAGTCAGAAGAGCCCAAACCACGTCCTCTTCACAAAAAAGACTCCATTTTCCTCCGTAATATCGCCCCTAATATCACTAAGGCGGAAATAGAAGAAGTAAGTAGCATCTTTTGTTTTTCATAATCTTCTTCTCACCTTTATTATCCTCTTTCAGATGTGTAAGAAATATCCAGGATTCCTCAGAGTGGCACTGGCGGATCCTGCACCAGATCGTAAATTTTATCGCAGAGGCTGGGTGACCTTTGAGAAGCTTGGAAAAATAAGAGAGATTTGTTGGCAAATGACCACCACCAAGGTAGGTTCAGCTTCTTAATCCAGCTTTGGTATTGAGATTTAACGTCTTTTAACCCTAATCGGACCTCTTTCAGCTCAAGGATTGTGAACTTGGAGCTATTGTCAATCGTGATTTGACCAGGCGAATACGTTCAGTGAATGGAATAGCATCCCATAAGAATGTCGTGCGTACCGATATAAGGAATGCAGCGAAAGTTATTTTTAATTTAGACAAACAGCGAAACTTATGGGAAGATGACAATTCTGAAGACAAAAACGAAGCTAGTGATCAAATACCGTCTTATGGTCTGAAATCTAGAAATCCTCTTCTCAAAAACATTGCTGAATACATGATTGAGGAAGCTAATGCGGAAGAAGAAGAGTTACTCGGAGAAGATGCTGGCGAAATCGATGCTGAGGAAACAGCAGTGAATCAATCTCTTGAGAGAGATGAGAGTGTGATCAAAGTCTTGGATAGGCTGCTTCTTTACTTGCGTATCGTTCACTCTGTTGACTACTATAACCATAGTGATTATCCGAGCGAAGATGAAATGCCCAATCGCATTGGAATAATGCATGCTCGAGGTGCACCTCCGTCTAGTAAAGTGACAAATCAAGAAGTGAATGAATATATCAAAGCATTCGAGGCAAAGATAAAACCTTTCCTCCAACCTCTTCCAGTCATCACTGAGGAGGAGGCTCAAAAGTTAGGTAAAAAAGATCCTGACGTTGAAGTCGAAAATTTTATTCAAGAAAACACTCAAGAGTTGAGCAAAGACAAATGGCTTTGTCCACTATCAGGCAAAAAGTTCAAAGGTCCAGATTTTGTGAGAAAGCATATTGAAAATAAGCACATGGACAGGCTGAATGAAGTACGAAGAGACTGCGCTTATTTCAATAATTATATAATGGATCCAAAGCGTCCTCAGCTACCAGAGCATCCATCCAATCGTACTTCAGCTCCTCAACAACAGAATAGAAACGAAAATCAGAACACAAACGGGAATACTCCCTCTGGCTTACCATGGGCATATCCTGGCCCTCTCCATCTTAATCCTTACATGAGAAATGGGCCACCAATTCCTTTTCCCAATCCAATGGCCGCTTGGACTGGGCTTACGAGAGGTTATCCTCTGGGTCCAATGCCAATGGATTATGGCAGGCTTGCTGCAGGAGCTAATAGAGGAAGATTCAATCCTAGGTGAGTGTTTTAAGTTTAATATCGTTCATGATCGTTATCATTCCATTCATATTCATTCATTATCGGTAACCTTTCATGTATGCATTGAACTCACCTGAAAACAACTTTTAGACTTGATTCACGGGACCTTGTTGGATACGCTGACTTGGATGACAATTTGGAAATGATTTAAAAGCGGAAAACAAAAACTGGATTTTAATGGTGAAAATTGACTCACAAAATAAAGGATATAGATATTCAGCATTTCCAAAAATCATCTATATCCAAGCTGTCAGATATGCCCATTATCGTTCTATCAGTTGTTTTCAGATTGATACATGCTGCCTCATTGCGTTCCCAAGTTATTCAGACAAGCGAAATTGACTTCAAGAATATTGATTTTCAGGCAAAAGCAGAGGACATACAGAGATCTCGATGCTCCAGATGACGAATAGATCATGGTTACTATTAACGCTGACTTACCAATCAGATTCGTACAATTTCAACACAAGATAGTTTTTTCCTAAATTATGAAACATGATTAGGTTGAATTCAATTCCACTGACGCCATTTGAGTGTAAAAAGCTTCAACCAGATCTCAAATGTTTTATCTACATCTCTCTCATGTTCATTTTTTTGCACCCATTCAGAATAAAACTTTCGTTCGCTTTAACTTTAACTTTTGACTACTTATCTACCATCATCAATTTATTCTCATTTCTATTTGAGTTCACCTCGTGAATGTATGCTGAACATGTATGTGTGTGATTCTGAGACTCGAGTGTGACACGGATCTGACTAGATTGCAATCGGCCATCTCAGCAATCATGATCGAGCGCCAAGTCTTTGTGTTAATTATGCCCGCCATTAAGCACAAATGAAAGCTCGGTGGTGGCGATATCTGTTTTTGCCAGATCAATTCGAACCCGCTCTCTCTCTCTCTTTCTCTCTCTTCCCAGTCTCTCTGTGAATAAGACAAAGAAGATCGAAACTAGCGACCTGCCTTGTAAGGCCATCTTCAACCAAGCGAATCTTTCACTCTCTCACTCTCAAGACAAGTCCATAAAGTGGACACCAGCAACATGCAGCATGACCAATAGAATTGATCAATGATCAGTGAGAAAAATTGAAAATGATCGTCATCTTATCACCATGAGTCGATTGTAGGTCAATGAACCAGCAACAGCAGCGAATACTCTCTCTCTCCATGCTCTCCTCTCTCTTTTACCATTCATCATCCATCACAATGTGTGTGTGTGTGTATGTGAGGGATCACCTTGATACAGGCCGATCTGAATCAGAGGAAAGTGTGATAAACAGAGAGAGAGAGAGAAAAATGCGCGCGGAATGGCCCTCAGAAAAGAGAGAGGAAGAGAGAGAGGAAAGAGAAAAGAGAGGACCAGAGACCAGGGACCAGGGCCTAGAAAGAAGGGCCAAAAATTCGATGGCGCCAGAACGGGATTCCAAGCAAAGCAGCAACAAACCGGGATTCACGAGAGAGAGAGAAGAGAGAGAAGAGAGCAAAGAGAAAAGGCAGAGAGAGAGAAGAGAGAGAGAAGAGAGAAGAGAGCGCGGAATTATTTTCATTCATCGAGAGAGCGGCAAAAGCTCTTGGGCAAGTTTAGGGTCGAGCTTTTTCAACTCTCTCTCTCTTCCATAATTTTGGTTGGCTTCCATCATCTCTCTCTCTCTTTCTCGACACTCTCAACTTTGGACACTGATCATCATGGATATGTCCTACGAGTGTCATGTAAATTGTAATATAAATTATTTAGCTAAATAGTGAATCAATTTCATCTGATTTATATATTTATTACATCAGGTTTATGTTTATGTTGAGTAGAAGGAAGAAACAAGCTATATCGCACACACACACACACTTACACACATTTTGCTCATCTCAACATTGATCACCTTTTTGCCATCTCTTTTCTACCCCCAAGTTGTGATCAAGCTGTAATTGAGTAGATCATAGTGATTTCTTTTCCTCTCATTTTTGTGTCCATCATCATTGATCATCATCATCATGGAAGCTAAAGATGCTCTTCTCACGCCTAATTGCTCATCTCGCCGTTTACCTCGTTGCACTCCTCTACCAGTGATCAGTTGGGGTGATCCAAATGAAATATGGGAATCAATGTCTGCCAAAGATCCACGATACAAGCGTGACCCTGATATTCACCTTCGACATCCAAGTATAACCCCACGAATGAGATCAGTTCTACTAGATTGGCTTGGTGAGGTGAGCGAGCTGTTCAAATTGCACCGAGAAACATACTATTTGGCTATCGATTTTGTGGATAGATTTTTGGCCAATCAACAGGATATACCTCGAGCTCGTCTACAATTGATCGGCATCACATCACTATTTATTGCTGCCAAAATGGAAGAAATTTATCCACCTAAATTATCTGATGTAGCCTATGTAACCGATGGGGCTTGTGTGATAGAGGATATACTTTCCGAGGAACTAGTCATCATGTCCACTCTCGGGTGGTCTCTGTATCCAGTGACAGTGATCAAATGGCTGTCCGTATTTTTGCAAATTCACTCCCTACAAGACAATCAAAATTCGACCACCGTAAACAGTAAAAATGGTAATGCAAATACTAAAATTAAATTAGAAACTCGTACAAGTGGTGATGCATTTTTGATGCCCAACTATAATTCATCTCTATTCGCTCAAATCGCACATCTTGCCGATCTATGTATGCTAGACGTCGGCTGCTTGACATTCGATTATGATATGATTGCAGCCTCAGCATTTTATCATTTCACCAATGAAAAAGTCGTTTTCCAATGTACAAGTAAGTGTTTCTCTTTCTCCGTCCCTAGCATTCCTATGGCCAGGATGGCCATCATGGACCACCTTCTCGTTTCCTCTTCCTTTACCCCAACTCGATGTGTGTGTGTGTGTGTACATGTCCACGCACTCACCCCCCTCAGCCCCTTTGTCTCTGTTTGCCTCCAAATTCACTTGTTCCTCTTTTCCGCTCTCTTCGAACTTTCTCCTTTCTTCTCCCTTCTCCTCTCTTTCTTCTTCTTACTTTTATTTCTTCTTTTCTTAGATCTTTTCGAAAGTTCGAAAAGTTCTGTTTTGATTTTCCTTCTTATGCTTTGCCTTGATATTACTGCTGTAACTTTTTCTCTTACTTTATGTAAGGAACTTTTTTTCTTACTTCTCTGATTATTATTTTTTTTTCTTTTGCTTTTTCCTTTCTTGCTTCATTTCTTTTTGCTTCAGAATTTAATTTAACTGATATTAGGGATTGTGTAATTTGGATGACACCTTTTGCATTAGCTGTACGAGACGCTGGTTTCGAAGAGCCTAGAGCACAAGAAAATACTTATTGGTGTAACAAACAGTATCATACCGCCGATTTAGTTCTATTGGTTAGTTGAGCATACTTATTTGATTATGCTTGCTTGTGGCAATCGTTTTTCGAAACTTGCTCATGATTGATTGTCAAAATATGAATTTTTTTCGTATAATTTTTATAGGAAAAAGCTCATATGAAACAGCAAGAAATGATCAATGATGAAAATGAGGAGGGTGAAGGATCAAGTTTTGCTACCTCTGAGAACTTACCTATGCCACCGTCGCCTGTGAGCAGTCCAAGTGTATCTCGATCAACTAATGGTAGACGGCAAAGTCCTCGCTTATCCCCATCAACAAGTCAATCTAGCTCTCCTGGCATCACTCGATCTACCAATCATGCTGCAACAAAATCTGGTCCCATGAAGAGAAAACGTGAACCTCTTCTACAAATTGAACCCAAGAGAAAAAAGTCATCACCGACACTCTGAGTTCGCTCTTAACGAAAGTTTATCCAACATTTTTGTTAAGTTATGACACAAGTTTCGTGACAGCTTTCATCAATTGGCAAAAAATCATTATTCGCTTGATTTAATTGTATATTAATTGTATAAACTATTTGTAATTACTGCCAGCCATTGATATCGTTTCCAATGTCCATGTGTGTGTGGACTATACAATCTATTTTTGACTGGCTCTGAATTTTGATCAATTCTCAGCATGTTAGAGATCTGATCTAACATCAGGACCAATAAAAGTTCATTTTCTTCTGATCTCGAACCTGATTAGGAGACAAAAAAGCATCTGAATAGCAGTGTTGTTAAACTGGGACCAGTATCAACAGTCTTTCCACTGGATTGTTATCGTTAATACGGACGGAACAGATCCACCGAAGCTCAACGATTTACATTTCAAGAGTTATCTTTTCTAGCCCAATGTTATCAATTGACTGATTTATTACTATTAATAACATTGGAAAATTTTTTCTTACAACAAAATTGTAACTATTAACTGAATTTTATGTAATTTAATGATTAATTTGATGTAATAAAGATTTCATAACAAAAATATGGAAAATAATTTACAAAGCCATCATCGTCATCCTCTAATCGATGATATCTTTTTCAATTTGAATATTTTTGGTTAAAGCAGTTAATCTTTCAATTTTTTCTCTCTCTTTTTGTCTTTTGACCTTCTTTTTGTGCTCTTCGCGCCACTTTTGTTCAGCCTCTTCATCATATTCCTCTTGAATCTCGACGAACTCTTGCTGCTCAGATGCCAATTGTTTCTCAAATTTTAACCAATTTTCCATATTCTCTAGTTGTTGAGCGTATTGTTTCTTTTTATCCTCACAAAATGATATGCGTCTCTCAATGATACCCATTGCCTGATGAACCGAACGTTCAACAAAATAATCACAGCCCAATAATACCATCACCTGATTGGTGTGATCGATGGTTGCCGGACAGTAGGCTATCGGTGCTCGATTATCGCCCATACTGTGGCAAATTGGTGCCAATACTTGATGTCTACTTTTGAGAAGTAGCTCATTTAAGGTACCCTTCAGACTCTCATATTCTTGAATTATCTTATTGTATTGAGCCAACACAATCTCACTGTGGTCGACACTCTGTAAACACAGAAAGAGAGTCCTAGAAACGACAATCCTCTAATCATTTATTTACACTTACTTTCTGGTGATAGTAGCTCAAATTATCCATCACGTTGCCATAAACTTTCAATCATCGAAAATTAAGTAGATCAATCGTTCATTCCACCGATTGATGGTCGTTTTTGGTGCCTATTTTAATGTGAACATGTGAATATTCAAAGATTGAAACTAACAAAAAATCAGCTGTTACTATCAGATACTTGATAAGATAATAAGATACCAAAAACGTTTCGTGAAACGTCCATGAAAGTCGAGATATTTTGTTTAATTTTACTTAAAATTTTGGGTTTAATTGTAGTTTGTAGTTGATTTTAGTTTTAGAGAGATTAACAATGTTTACATCTAGATTGATCACTCGTGCCATCCAGAGATCTACCGTAAATTGTGAGTGTAATTCTCGATCAATTGGATGGTATGAAAGGTATTTGAAGTTTATCGAGCTAATTTTTTTTTCTTTTTTTTTGAATGTTTAATCAATTAGTCACTCAAAAATGTGGTTCTCATGTTGGTTTTATCGGGATTGGTTTCATGGGAACACCAATGGCCACTCATTTGATGGAGAAAGGTAATTCGCTGGTTGTTTACGATATCAATAAGGCTGCTGTGGAAAGATTTAAGGCCAAAGGAGCCCAGGAAGCATCTTGTCCTGCTGAGATGGCCGAAAAATGTGATCGAATTTTCACCATGGTTCCCTCTGATCCTTATGTTATCGAAGTTTTCGGTGGAAAAGATGGCATCCTTTCCAAAGCTAAGAAAGGTTCCATTCTGATGGATTGTAGTACAGTACATCCGGAAACATCGAAAAAACTTTTCTCCATGTGCAGTGAGAAAGGTATTGGCTTCTTGGACACTCCAGTTGCTGGAGCTGTACCAGCAGCGAAAGCTGGTACACTCACTTTCATGGTCGGTGGATCAGGAGAACTGGTTAAGAAAGTTGAATCCTTACTATTATGCATGGGAAAACGTGTCGTACATTGTGGTGACATTGGTGCTGGTGCTGCGGCTAAGATTTGTAATAATATGATGCTGGCTATCTCGATGATCGGTACCAGTGAAACGCTCAATTTGGCCCAAAATCTTGGACTATCTGCCGAAATGATGACCGAAATTCTCAACATAAGCTCAGGACGAACATGGGTTTCCGAAATTTACAACCCAGTTCCGGGAATACTCGAGACTGCTCCATCATCGAAAAATTATGAGCCAGGATTCAAAGTCGAATTGTTGGCTAAAGATCTCGGTATATCACAATCTTGTGCCAATAAGACCGCTGCAATAACTCCCATGGGCTCCCTGGCTTTCACCATCTACAAAACTATGGTCAATAATGGATATGGAGAGAAGGATTTCTCAGCTGCCTATCAATTCTTGCTCAAAAAAGGAACTGGTGGTATTAAAGTTTAATCGCTAAATGATGTTTTGATTACTACTTCCCCTTTTATTTGGCCATTATTGTTGAACCGGAATTAAACGCAAAGAATTTTTCATAATTGAAATCTCCACCGAAGATTCACGTGATAAAGATGAAATATGATCGAACGGATTAATTAGTTGATTAATCTTGGCTAGAGACCAAACCGCTTGAGATAAACAAAGGAAGAAGTATTATTTAGGAAATCATATTCTTAATGTTTATGAAGTTATTTAATCAATTATCACAGTTTGACTAGCTTTTGAATTTCACTAGGACTAATGGCCAGAACTACCACATTGCTTGTTGAAGAAGGTGGTGATGGTGTCTTTGGCTCAAGATAATTTTGATTCTCCATTAGTCTTTTGAGAACCTTGTCTTTTCCTCTCTTTAATTTCTCGATTTGACCAACTTTTTGTGTTAAAGACCAGGTAAAATACATGTCAATTGGTTTCCACACAAGGAACGCTCTAGAAACGCGAGAAAAATGAGAAGATAAGAGAAAATCGAGGTAAACGAACTCTTCGAATTATCTGATAAACTGATTAGGCTTTAAAACAATTCGAGGTCGAAAAAAGAGCATTTCAACTCACATGAGAGGAGTGAGAATCATTGGAAGGCTTCGGAATAATTTATCCCAAATAGTTGAGTCCTCTGGTACATAATACAAATAAATTGTTGAGCAAATAAAAATGAGTCCAAAAATCAAGAGGATCCATAGCAATACTTTTCTCTTGAGCCTAATAACGCTATCTTTTTCTTCCTCCAATTTTTCTATTCCATTGTCGATCTCTTCCAGCTTGTCACTCTTCGATTTTGTGGTCTGAACGGAAAAAGGATCGTGAAAGTTGGAATTTTCAACTATTTTCGGCCACAAGAACGTAAACATGATATCAAATCAAAATGTTACACAAACCTTGGCACCAAAAAGTCCCATGCTTTGGCCAGGAAGATGAGAGGATGAGATGACGACAACTTGTGGAACAATCACAACTTTAGGAGGAAACTCATCAAAATAACGGTGATCGATGAGTTTATTGACTTCACAAGAATTGTCACTTCCAAAATGTCTTTCTAATCAGAACATGAGGAATGGTAAGTAAAAAAAATTCACCAAAACAAGCGATAAAATTTTGTTGAAGCAAACTTTAACAACCCCATAAAAAACATGAGCCCAGAGAGACTATCGCTTTCTCTCTCTCGCTCTTATCCCGAGACTCACACACATACAAACAGTATAGTTTGGTTATTCACTCGATTCCTTCATCATCATTCACTCTCAGTCGGTGGCGATTAGGTTTGAAGGTTATTTCTTCTTACGGCATGTGTAAGCACTCTCGAGGTAAGAAAAGAGAAGAGAAGAAAGCATTTTCTACCATTTCTTGATTGATTCAAAAGAGTTGTAAGATTGAATCCGTCCACAACTAATAATCAAGGCTCGAAAGAGAAAGAGAGAGAGAGAAAGAGAGAGAGAGAGAGAGAGAGAGCTTCTTGTTTTGGGACTCAACAGTAACAATTTTTAGAGAAGAGGAGTTAAACACAGTACCATGGCTGTGAAGTGTTAACCAAGTTTTATGGGTAGTGAATTGGAAAGAATTAAACCAGTCTGAAGAAAAAAATGCATCAAAAGTCTTGCTTTCAGCTATGGAAATGCGAAAATATTTGAGCTCTCATGTCATCATGAAAGCACCATAGGAGCTGGAAATTTTCTCAACAATTTCTCATTTTTTTGAAAGAATTTCCAATGATTCTATTTAATTAATTAATGATTGAGATACGGAGAAAAAACGATGTTGTACAGCTTGATGTAGGGGAAAAATTTTTTATCGCAGGCAATTTTAGGGTGTGAGATGTATAAGAATTTTGGAGCTTCACCTTGATGACGCTCAGATATGAATTATTCAGAGAAAAAGAAACGTATGGAATTTATTTTGTCCGCATGATTCAGAATGAGCAAATGTGGGGGGAGGGAGGGGATTTTTTGTTTCTTCAGAATTGATTCATTTTCAATACACTAGAATCAGAGATAGAATGCTGGAATTGGTGCCGAAAATTCTTGGAGGTCTCCTAATCAAATTAAGATCAGTCGCAATTCAAATCAATGGACATGCAGTCATTCTATTGAGTCGCAAACCATCTTGAAAAGGGCTTGGCAGTTGTTGAAGAGGAAAAAGTTGGAGAAGAAGAGGATGGAAACACAGAGGGAAGTCAAGCTAATTGGTCTTCAAAGCAATAGAAAAAGGTCGAGTAAAAAAATCATTCAAATGAACGAGGTCACATAGGTGGTGGACCTCACAAAAGTTGGTGAATTTTTATGATCTCTCCAATGGATAAGTGAGGACAACTTTTTTTCTTCCTTCCTAAAAGTCCAGTAGCCCAGAAGAGCGGTCAATCTTTCTCTCTCACCCAACCGACACTGGTAGTAGTGGTAGTAGTGGGACAAACGGTAGTGAGATGGCTTGTGAGATGTCCACTCATGACTCTGATATGGCCTTAAGTACGATGGGCCACTTTTTTGACAGAAGAGTTGCCCGCGGCAGCCATTGAGTTTTCAAGTCGTTTTCGAGGTCTTGTATATATTGATGACTTGACGGACCGTAGAGGAAGAAGCCCGATCGAAAGATCACTGTCCACCCTCTCAAGCCCTCCCCCTTAGTCTCCTCAGGACAGATACACACCCTCATCGTAAGCAGTGACAAGTTCAGGGATTGACAACCTAATGAATCAATAAGAAACTCTTGGTGGTCCAGTTGATGGTATGGTTTTCGGGCTCAAGTGAGACCAGAATTCGATTCCTTTAGAATCAAGAAGAGAGAGAGAGAGAGAGAGAGAGAGAGAGAGAGAGAGAGAGAGAGAGAGAGAGAGAGAGAGAGAGAGAGAGAGAGAGAGATGGAAAGGCTATGGACATGAGAGTTGAGACAAAAAAAATCAGCAGAACGTTCAGTTTGTTTAACCTTTGACCATGTATTCGTATAAGCCATGTTCGAATTGTAATTTTTCGGAAATTCTCACGCCTCATGCAGCATGTGAATCGAAAATTTCATATCCTGTGTCTTTTCCATTGCTGTATGATTATTCGAGATATATTCTTCTATTGAAACACTGTTCCCTCTCTGGCACACCGAACTCGTCTAATGACTCTTCTTCTCTGTGTACAATTGATGCAAAAAATGATTCAAAAGCCCTCACCATTAACCATTGTGATAATCTTCATGGAAAAGATTTCAATTTCGCTCGTCTAGCTGAATCCATTTCGAACGATCATCAAGAAAAATTAGTGACTCCTTTCACGAGTATTCCACCAACCACTAAGACCAACATCACGATAACGAAATGGTCCAAAGTTCAAGATGTGACAGCAAGCAGGAAAAGTAAGGCAAGTTCTGAAAGATTGATAGAAATTGCTTCCGATAACTGTAAATCGAAAGAGGCTAAGTGTACAAGAGCTAAACGAGAATTTACTTGCCGTTTTTGTCATCGACATTTCACAAAATCTTACAATTTAATGATCCACGAAAGAACTCACACTGATGAGCGTCCATACTCGTGTGATTTGTGTCAGAAAGCATTTCGTCGAAGAGATCATCTACGTGATCACAAGTGAGTAAATTTAAATCTTTTTAATCACTTACAAGAGCTGCTTGGACAGAGAGAAAAAGAGGAAGACACGATAAGCTCCAAGTACAATCCAGTGGCAAAACCTTGAGGCACAAAAAAAACTGAAGGTTGTTTTAGATCATAAATAGAAAGATTGAGAGGAAGAGAGAGAGAGAGAGAGAGAGAGAGAGAGAGAGAGAGAGAGAGAGAGAGAGAGAGAGAGAGAGAGAGAGAGAGAGAGAGAGAG
>QZCP01000061.1:94062-139897 GCA_003956705.1 Brevipalpus yothersi
GAGAGAGAGAGAGAGAGAGAGAGAGAGAGAGAGAGAGAGAGAGAGAGCATATTTCGAGAAATTTTCCTCCTCATTGCCTGCTGAAAAAATTAATGACGATTGTGATGATGAAATTATTTATCCTACACAAAACACAGGTATATTCATCTGAAAGAGAGGCCATTCAAATGTGGGATATGTGGTAAAGGATTTTGTCAGAATCGTGTTTTAAGGGCCCATTTGGTGACACACACTTCGGTTAATGATCTGAAAAACTGTCTTGGATGAAGAATAGGAAGACATGTCATAAAAATTTTCTCAGTTATCAATTCTACCATGACATATTGTATCTGAAGATGAGGAAGTTGTAAGTCTTTAAATAAAACAATCACGTGCGTGTCTCATATCGGTGATTAAGATGACAAGTAAAGGTATGCTTATTTGCACGGTTTTTTGAGCTCAAAAATCTGTTCCCGATTTCTCTGAACTTTCGTTTAGTTCTCGCTCGCCATACTGAAACATACCTGAACTGCCATCATAACTGTACATGATCGAAGTAACGCACAAATTATTCCAAATTCTTGGACTCCTGGAGATAGCCTTTTTAATATAATATAATTGGTAGCAAATGAATTGTATAGTTGATAGATCTTGGAATCTTTGAGTTAATAGATGTTATCGTTTGATTCTATCATAATCGATAGAGCTTTAGTAAAACAAACAAACAATATTTTAGGAAAAAAAGGTGACGATGGAAAACCCTCTTCATCTTTGCATAATCAACAAATAACACAGAAAGATTTTTCTTCCCCTTTGAAGTCTTTTTTCTTATCTTCTCGCTGAACTTTATCATCATCATGCAGTTCGCCGATCTTGTATTTCTCCATCAGCTGTCGAGCATCAGTGGAATGGCCAACATCTTCAAAATCTTCAGTACCATCACCACCAGCGATTTCAAGCAAAACTTCCTCTCCTCCAGGATGCTAGTGGTTGAATGAATGGCGGATGGAAAAATAGGTATAATAATGATAATGATAAATTTTTAGTCAGCTGAAATCGGATGGAAAGTTTCGAGCACATTCGAGAAGCTAAGCTTGCTTAAAATCATCATCATGATGAGAAGTTGAAAATTATGAATGAATCAAAATCAAACTTAAACATCTATAGCCATAAATTATCCATCCATACAGGACATATGTTCAGTATATCTCACCTCATCCAAGAAAGGAGACACATCATAGACCATATTATTGATTATAAGCCATGTTGATGATCGCTCATTATGCAATGCAACCTCCGATTTTCGATATATTTTGACTTCTTGTGTATTGGATGGGGTGTCTCCAGTATCAGACATGATGAACAGATATGATAATAGATGACAATATATTTAAGCAATATAACAAACTAAATACAACTATATATATCTATGTATATGTATATCTAGAAGGAAAAGAAAAGACAAATTAATTGATCAGTACGACAATGAATCATACACACATCAGCCCAACACAAACTCACAATTCAAATCGATGATCAATACCACTCACAATAGCCAAGTTCTACAGGTAGCAATATCACCAAACTTATCAATCAAAACCTACACATTCACAATACATTCACACATTCACAATTTAATTGACTATCAGCTATCAACTAATCGGTTGGGAAAAAAAATTGGTACCAAACTGAACTATTCATTCAAGTGTAGATAAAACTGATAGGATACAAAAAAGAAAGGCTCACAATCATTGAGAGGCTCACGTAAACAAGTTTTTGGTTGGTTAAACAGTTTCCTGATGGGGATGATCGAAATGATCCCGGGAAATATAATTTTTTTTCGGTTGGCAACAATTTAATTTAATTCAGTTCCCACTAGAAAAGGGGAAATATTTTCCGAGAGGACAATTTTTGAGCACTTGGGTAAGATATATTGAATGGAATAAAATTGAGAAATAATTTTGCAGGTAATTAGCATTTATTTTTCCATAATTTTTCGAAATTTATGGAAAAATGAAGTTTTTACACGGTGAGAAGTTCGAATTTCATACATCTGATAGTTTGAAGTTATAAGTTTCGAAATGAGAATGTTAAAATTTTTTGTTCGATATGAATGAGTAAGATTAGTAGAGGCTATTGAGAATTGCTTTCAGAAAACGAGTTAAAATTGCTTCATTTTCACGATTATCGGAAGGAACAGGATTTGGTGTTACTGAGAGAGGAGATGTCCATGGAAAATTTTCGGGCCACACTTGACTGGTTAGTAGAGCTTGATTGGTCATCATATTGGTGGTGTCGAGTGGTAATGGAACTTGAGAACGTACACCACCAGCGAGTGGATTAGAATTCCATCCCATCATAGCTGTGGCCAATTGCTGTTGTGATAACAACTCTTCTGGACTCTTTTTGTTTCGACCAAACACACGAGCAATCATTCGAGATATGTAGCTGGTGTTCGCTGGCGAATCACGGGTAAGTTTATTTGTTTTCAAGATCTCATTTTGATTCTTGACCATTTTGACACGAAGTGAAAGGTCTCCTATCGGATCATGATTAAGCTTTCGAACTGTTTCCACACCTTTGGTAGGATCAAAAACTACAGACTTTTTCGAAGTTGTAACAGAGCCTCGAGCTGTCATAGAAGTTTGGACTGAAGAGCGATCGGTCAATGAGGCTGATGGCGATGAAGGTGACGATTTTTCATCAGATTCACTACCTCCTGCTGCAGGTATGAAGGTGTACTCAACCAAATGTGGACTTGGACGAGCTGGATGACAATCAGAGGATTTGAGGGCCGCAGCTATCAGGAACAGAACAGAGAAAATGGTAGAATTCATCATGAGTACAAAATTAATTCGATGTTGAAAAGGTTGATTGAACTTGCTTACTAGATCACTGAAACTCAACTAACTATCTGAGCACGAGTTAAACCCTCATATATATACCAAAATGGGTCAGTGACCATGAATTCTCGAAACTTTAGGCTAGAAACAGCCCAAAAATTAACAAAAGCGCTCTAAAAATCTGCTCAAGGCAACTTCAGTAAGATTTGTAGGCAATGGAGCTAATACCAAGAAAAAATCTTCCCACCACAGGGCAAGCAAAATACCCAACATTTTTCGGTTGTGACATTGGCCAATAGGACCAGTGTGAAGTCAATTGACGTTGATTTGCCACTTTAAGTACTAAAAGAGATCAATAATAATAAAAATAATCCATTTTCGTCATCGAATTAAATAATTATCTTTCCAGCGATGACGCTGGACCCAGTCAATCACAAAATTCTATCCACAAATTTCTCTTTTTTTCATCATTATCATTTTCATCATTTTCATCATTGGATTCCCAGAAATCAATTTAAATCAAAAATTAAATTAAAATTAATCAATTTTAACACAATTTTCAGTGCCATCTGTTGCATCAATTTCATCAGGTTTTATTTTGCTTACTTTTTGATTCTTTGTTGTCAGCCACTTAATCGATCTGTTAAACGCTATAATTTATGTTTGTATTTTAGCTATCGAATTAAAATGTCGTTAAATGAAGATGGTGAGATGATGATGTCCATTGATGAGATTGATGCAAAATTGAGTGATATATGGAGGTGAGTTTTATGGTAAATGATCGATTTGTGATGATGATTTTTCACTTTTTTCCCCCAGAAAATCCAAGCCACAAAGCAAACTTTTCAATGCTTCTCTACCGTATGAGCCTGGAAGTGAGTACGCGATGACTCACAAACGTCGCGGAAAGTGTTTGATATTTAATCATCAATTGTTTGATTGTAAAACATTAACGGAAAGGAAGGGAACCAGTCTCGACGCTCATGCACTGAAAAAGGCATTTACCATTCTTGGATTCGAAGTCAAGTTGTACAATGATGCCACAGCACCCGAGGTAATGGCTCTCTTGAAGGCAACCTCCAAAGAAGATCATAGTGATGCAGACTGTTTTGCATGTTGCATCATGACACATGGTGACTATGCAAATTTGTGGGCAAAGAATGATAAGTACCCATGTGATACAGTGTTCAACTTTTTCACTGCCGACAATTGTCCCACACTGGCTGGAAAGCCCAAATTGTTTTTTATTCAAGCCTGTCGGGGTGATAAGCTGGACCCAGGAGTAATATTGAAAGTTGGACAAGATGAGACTGATAGTGCCAAGTTTTACACCCTCCCAGCTTGGGCCGATTTCCTTATCTCCTACTCGACTGTCCCGGGATATTATTCATGGCGAAATACACGTGATGGTTCCTGGTATATGCAGACCTTGGCCCAAGCTCTGGTTGAGCGGGCCTCTTACTCGAGTTTCTTGAGTGTGTTGACCAGGGTCAACCAGAGGGTGGCATTCGATTTTATTTCACAAGTTCCGACTGATGAACAGTTCGATAGAATGAAGCAGGTTCCATCAACAGTTTTCATGCTCACTCGAGAACTCATTTTCCGTCCGAAAGATGTTCCTGAGCGCCCACCTTCCATTCAGAATCCATTCAACTCAGAGGCGACCAGGATTGTATCCAAAACTGCCATCGAGAAATTATCTGAACAAGTGAACGAGGTGAATATCACCGAGAAAGGAGATCAAAAAGAATTGAAAAATTCAACTAATTCAACTAATTCTCAGACTCAATCTTCCCACAAATGAATGCTCAAACTCTATTCTTTATAAAACTGATTCTTTTTGTACTTTTCTTAATAAAACTATAACACTTCATCTCTCACACTACTTTATCTATTTAATTGATCATCGACTAACTTTGGAAGCTGGAAAGTATTTCTCTGAATTGGTTTCTTCTGGCTGTTGAGTTGGTGATTCGTTCACTTTTCTCCATCTCTGAATTTGAGCGGAAAAAATTCAAGTCGTGATTTATTTAATTAGTTTCTGTATTACTTTGAGGATGGACTCGAAAGGAATTTTTTGGCGAATTTTTGTAATTCATTACAAATTTTTCCATTTAAGTTCAAATGAACACTTATCTTTCTCTCTTCTTCTTTTCACTCTGGAACCCTTTGTCTACTAACTTTCATTTTTTAGAAAATACATTCTTGAAGTCCATAGACTGAACTCAATCATCTGTAGCATCATTTATTCCTATTCTTATCAATTCATTCATATTTTTATACGGACAATCCAGGCGAACGCAACCTCGTTAAGCTTGCCTCCCCCTTTTCTCAGCTCTTTTCAACCCACCGAGAGCTGCTCACAAGAGAAGGAGAACAACAATATTGGGTCAGAACCAAAACTGACAAGATTGGCCCATGTTTGCTCTCTCTCTGTGAATATTGATAATTTATAAACATCATCTGTATCAGCATCATAAATTGTGATTCTCGGATTTTTTTTGAGTTTGAAATTATTGATTTGTGATTTTTCTCATACATATCACTTGTGATTAACGAACATTTCGATTTCGATCATCCTTTGTCCTGATTTCATTTTCTATTGTCTTTTGTTGACAACAAAAGGTCTCAATTGTAACATCGATACAGTGTGAATAGTGGTCATTTGAAAACTGCCTTCGTGTGATAAAAACGGTTGTAAAAAAAGAGACTATTAATTTGTCTAATTAAATTAGCTATACATTCAATATTCGATGGTACTCAGCGGTGAAAGTTCTGTATCAGATGATGAAGATGAAGACTATCGAGATGATAGACTCAAGATTGACAAAATGAAATCTGATAAAGACGATGTGTCCAGTGACAGTCATTGTGTCAAAAGTGACCAAGAGAATGCCGATAAATCTTGTGGTGATAAGGATCGAGATGAAACTGTTGATTCAACTGGATTAGAACATGAGAAGCAACAGATTTACCGCCATCCGCTTTTCCCACTTCTCGGTAAATTGATTCGAATCACTTGGGCATTTCATACAGTTACTTATAATGACATTTTTTAATTCATTTTTAGCTTTGCTTTTGGAAAAATGTGAAAGAGCTACAGCAACATTGGGCACAAGTGATGGTGTAAATTTGTTTGGTGAATCTTTTAATTCGGAAATCAAAGAATTCATCGCCAATCACGAGAAGGAAAATGTTTCTCTTTATACTGAAGATTCTGAAGTCGATACATTGGTAAGTACATTATTGTACATACATAATATTCATGTATTCTGGACATAAAATGAGACCTATCAATTCTTGATCGATTATTTGGAATCATCTAGATGATAACTGCTATTCAAGTACTTCGAATACATCTTCTGGAGCTTGGTAAAGTTCAAGAATTGTGTAGAGATTTTTGTCAAAGATATATCAGCTGTTTGAGAGGGAAAATGAATTCTGAGAATTTACTTCGTGATGCTGATGGAGCTCAAAATAATAGAAGCCTAGAAAATTCATCCTGTACATCATCATCTGATATCGAAGAATGTTCTAATTCTTCGTCATTTCTGGCTGGCGATATGAATGGTAAGCTTTAATTACAATCGGAACTCTTCACTTATTAATTTAACTCTTCGACCTGTGGCAAAACTAGGTTGTAGCTCTACCTCCTCAGGAGTCCATCGAAATTTCTCAGAATCATTCGGTGGCACAGAAAATAGTAGAACGACATTCTCTGAAGCCATCGAAGTAGCCAAAAATCATAACCAAAGAGTGGACAGTGGTACAGAAGGAGATCTGAGTGATGAAGCTTCCAATGTAATCCAAAAGCGAAACCAAAAACGAGGAATTCTTCCTAAACAAGCCACAGCTATCTTAAGATCATGGCTTTTTCAACATATTGTTGTAAGTATTTCCGTTAACATTCTTCCATAATATTTCAAGATAATTTTGTTTTACAGCATCCATATCCGACAGAGGATGAGAAAAAAGCCATCGCTGCGGAAACAAATTTAACTCTTTTACAAGTTAATAATTGGTTCATTAACGCAAGACGACGAATACTCCAGCCGATGCTCGATTCAGCAAATATTTCCAGCACATCTAAAGAAGATATTAATGAGCTGAAAGAGAAGGAACAAAATCAAACACGAAAGTCGAAGGGAAAAAATATAAAATCACAGAGATTTTGGCCTGAATCGATGATCAATATAAATCGAGTTACAGAAGCAACCAAAAATCTCTCTCCAAAATAGTTAATATAATACTCAATTTTTGAATACCGTTGATTTTCATTCTAGCTGAATAATAATGAAGGTGTAAAGTCAAAGAACATCACGACTCAGGACGAACTACTCAAGCTCAAATTCCAAATTGGACTATTTATCAACTTAGAACTTGTAGCTATGTTTCCAATCACTGAAAGATACAAGATTCAATCTCATTTCTGATAATGAGTTGATTCTTTCAATCCTTCGAGCATAAAGATTTCTCTTTACGATGCTGAGGCTGTTTAAACGTATTCGTGAGGTTTTTTATTTTGATTTTCGGATTTCATCAGTCTCTGGAGGCTGTAGACTCAGAATTTTCGTCTAAATTTCCTCGATCTATTTCCTGGAGTATGGAGCAATCTCACGTTCTTTCCAAAGTTTGTAATCGGGTCAAGACATTCACTGATCTCCTAATAAATGAATTACTCTCAGAGTTCTTAACACTTATCAAAATGTATTCCATTTCTCCGTCCCACAATTTTCAGGGACCAAAGCTCTTTCGAAGTTCTTGCATGTGTTCTCGCTGTGTCTTAAATCATTGTTTTTTGGGTAAAATTTTTGGTACTGTGAGTGATTCCATTTGAAACTTTTGGGATTGCTTTAGATCAGCAATTATCAACTATTCAGGTACCAAAATGGTTTTGAGTGTACAAGATGATATTAACAGATCAATTCAAAGTTGAAGATTATTTGAAGACAAGTTTTACCGTTACCCAATACCATTCCTGTGAGTGTGGTATCCTTCTGCCTGATCTATATGAGCAAGCCGAATATCTTTCTCCTCGTTTTTAGGCTCGAGAGAAACTTTAAGAAATTTTGAATATGAAATTGAATATGAAACTAAATGGAGAAATAAGAACGAAATTTTGCTCGTCCTAATGAAGTACCTTCAAACGTTGATGGACTTTCTCTGTCTTCTGTTCGTCAAAAAATTCCGTTTCCATGGAATCAGAAAATTGATGAGCATTTTTATTGGTTAGCACACCTTGATGATTTTAAGATGATAAGATGAAGTTTCATCATGAAAAATTCACTCGGTCCAAGATGCCCTCTTGTGTCCTCATGATTTAATATCATTTAATTCTGGTTCGAAAACATTTGTTTTTGTTCGTGTGTTTGAATTTTTCTCTGTTTCAGAGTTGAGAGTTCATTTTTTATGTACAAGTTAAAAGTAAATCATCAAAGCAAAAGCAGATAATACGCAAATCGTGGTGACTGTGCCGATGAAATGAGTCTAATTTCCAATAAAGAATTAGAAAGTTTACTCATCGAAGAGGATCTTTCAGCTGAATATTATATGGACCATAAAAGAAGAGGTCGATGTCTAATTTTCAATCATGAAAAATTCGATAAGGAAAATCTCAAGACAAGATCAGGTAGTGAAGCAGACGTGGAAGCATTGGAAAAAGCTTTCAATTCCTTGGGCTTCGTTGTGGATATTTACCAGGATCTCACCAAAGAAGATCTTCTAGGAAAACTCAAAGAAGTCTCAGATGATAAGGACTCACAATTGCAAGACGTTGATTGTCTGGTAGTGTGCCTCATGACACATGGTAATCGACATAGTTTCTATGCTAAAGATGGTAGATACTCTAAAGAAAAGTTGTGGGAACTTTTTCTCACAGACAAATGTCCAGCGTTGGCGTTCAAGCCTAAATTATTTTTTATCCAGGCCTGTAGAGGAGATAAATTGGATCAAAAAATGCTGATGAACCTAAATGATGACGAGAAAGGCCAAACGATTCTAGCCGATGATAAATCGTAAGTAACTGGTGGCACTCTTTTACATAAGATTATTAGATTATGAATTCCATCTCATTGCAGTGAACCTCCCGAAGATTCAGATTATGTCCATTTTGATGGGACTGCTTCTAACTACCTTTGCTTTGGTACAATGCTCGACATTCTTCTCTCATTTTCGAGCGCTGAAGGCTTTATATCTTATCGAAACAGTACAAGTGGATCTCCATACATCCAGTACTTAGCAAGCCTTTTGGAGCAAAATGGGGCCAAATATGATATACTTGTTTTGCTACGAAAACTCACTCTTCTAGTTGGTACACGAGAGTGTAAGGAAGATCCCCGAGAGGAGAAGTATCTTCCACCACAAACTCCTTTTTTCACCTCCTCATTGACCAAAGCTGTGATTTTTCGTGAAAAAAAAGAATGAAGACTGAGTGTTTCTCACATTTATGGTATGAAATGAAAAGAGGAATTGGCCCTACTCTATCTCACATTGTCAGATGAATACTCAGGCATCTGAAATATTTCTAAAAAGAGGCTGATAAAAGTTCTTGGTCTGTTCCATTTCGTGATTACGCAAGTTTTCCTGGAATTAATTTTCATGAATATCGGGATGGATTGAAAATGGAGTCATAAAATTCACTTGTCTAAAAATTTTTTCCTACGGATATGATCTAATTTACAATAATTTTTTGTATCACACAAATCACACAATTATAAATGTATACTTACTTAATTTGGCCAAAATGAGTTTTTTCTCAACTGTATAGTTGATTGAATACACAGATTTTCAGATTTTTCTCCATGGTTGTTTCAATTTTGATCAGATATTTTGGCCTGAATCAATGATCAATATTAATCGAGTTACAGAAGCCGCCAAAAATCTTTCTCCAAAACAGTTAGCATAATACCCAATTTTTGAATACCGTTGATTTTCATTCTAATAGCTCTAGCTGATCGATAACGAAGATCTACCTTCAAAGAACAACTCAAGCTCAAACTTGTAATTGGACTCGATTAAATTACATTTCATCAGCTTCCGGCTTAAAAAGTCTCAGCATCGCAAAGAGCAATCTTGATGCTGAAAGGATTGAAAAAATCGACTCATTATGAGAAATAACATTGAATCCTGTATCTTTCAGTGATCGAAAACATAGCTAAAAATCGTTAATTAATCAATGAGTAGTCCAATTTGGAGTTTGAGCTTGATTTGGTCGTCCATCATGTTCTTTGACTGTACACTTTCATTGTTATTCAGCTAAAATGAAAATCAACGGTATTCAAAATTGAGTATGAAGTTAACTATTTTGGAGACAGATTTTTGGTTGATTCTGTAACTCGATTAATATTGATCATCGATTCGGGCCAAGATCTTCTTCGTTCATCTACTCGGTGACTCCATCTCAATTTCCTGGATTTGTGTTCCTTTATCTCGCAATATCTGCCTATCTATCAGTATCAATATTTTTCGTCTTGAGTAAACGTTGGCGTGTGATGGATGAGGCTCACCAACCTAAAAAATTCAAATTCTAGTGATCTAGGACAAGAGAACAGAGGACGAAAATTACTGAAGGAGCCTCCTATGAATTGAAATACCATAATGATCAGATATATGAAGTTGATTCCGATGCGTTTCAGTTAGAGGTATTACTTTGTAACGTGTTGAGGCATCGGTTTCATGGCATAGCGCTTGCTGATGCTTATGAATGTGATAATGTGATTATTGAATGCAATCATCTTTGATAATTCATGGTCATGAAGAATTCAGAAACGTTCACAAAAATGTAGCTCTAGAAATTACTGCCCGAAAATCGGAAAAGCTGGAATTCTTTTTCGCTTTTGAAGTCATGAGATCAGAATTTCATCACTATTGGATGAGCAAGTCATGAGAATTGATGCGATTGTAACGATAGTTAAGAGAAATATTTTCTAAATTAAATCACACTTTTAATATTTTCAATAATTTCAACGAAATTCATCGAAAAGTTTTTAATGACTAGCAAGGAGCGCTTCATTTTCTCCCCGGAGTTTATCAAGAAACAAACTCCATGGTCAAACAAAAAATAATCCATATCACGATCTTGAGATCTTAAGATCATTGTCAGAATGTGGTATCTAATGAGGGAGACGCGGTCGATGATTATGTATTATTATGGATGGATCGTGGATGATATTGTTGATCGAGCTTTAGTTCGGAGGGCTTCTTGGTGGAGAATTATTTCATTGGTGAGAATATTGCTTTGACGTATTCTTGTCTTGAGATTCCTTGGAATATTTGGTATGGCCCACTTGAGTGTTAAACCCAGAAACCACATAAAATTATGGAAGACGATAACAAAGAACAATCTTAGAGCAAAAATACGCCATGACTCTGGTGTTGATTGGTATTCGTTTTCGGTACCAGGTACATAATTTCTACCCTGGTAGGCACAAAAGTCTGAAGTCACATTTTTTATGTCGTTTTCATCGATGAAATCTGCTAAACTTGGTTGTAGAGAGGTGGCGTTAAAAAGAGAAAGAGTTGAATTAACATAACTGGTCAATGATCCATGATGATACCAATAGTACAATCTTGGAATAAAGTCCGAAGTAAAGGCTAAAATGAATGCATTAAAAACGAGCGAAAGATGTGAAATCGTTGATAGTATGCCATACCATGTACCAATAGATTTCACTCGAACAGCAACGGGTCGTCGATATTGAGTAAGAAATTTTCTTGCATCTAATCTTATTTCAAATGCATTGTTGATGAGTGCAAAAAAAGGCGCGAGCGGAAAAGCGCTGACAAACAGAGTGACAAAACCAAACTGTAAAATCATTTCGAGGTATTCATAGAAGAGATTCGATGGTGTCCAAGGTACCAAGTAGTAATCAGATTCCCACTGAGTGCGATTTCTCTTCGATTTTTTCAGAGACAATGAGCCTCTGATGGAGGGCGAGTGAAAGAAGGTGAAGAAAAGAATACAATCATTAGCATTCGATAAACAATAAATATCAAGGAAAATATATCGATTAAAGAACATTACTTATTTATCCTAGATAACCAGGGCTCTATCATTTCCCAAACCGATGCGAGTACTTGTTTTCCGACCATAATAATTATAAGCTGAACTGATAGCTCACCGAAGCACCCACCAATTCCACACTCTTCGATGAACCAAACTGGACTATCCTCAATTTTACCAGGATTCATCTTAAAGCGGCTCTTAAAAAACGCTATGTATATCAAAGCTGAATAGTAGTTTACAAATTGTAGAGCATAAAGCTTCACTGTCAAGCTATCTTCGAAATCAGTTCTTGTTCGTGGTAGTTCCCATTCTGTCACTTTATGAGCAATGATTCCGTGGAAATAGTTGAGAAAATAGATACAAATCAGATTCACAAAGCCACTACTGACCATAATGAGAATCGGAGACCATTCTGTGAAAGTAGTTTTTGGATGATAAGATATAGTTGCTCGTATTTGAATACGATACATGATGACTCCAACCAGGCAAAATATTGCTAACGACATACAAGCAATAACCGCGATGAAGGATAACAGATAAAATGAAAGGCTATACAGCCAAGAAACGTTTGGCTCATAGAGAAAAGTGAAGATACCAGATTGCTCTTTGACAGGTAATTTTCCTAGATGGGCTAAATATTCTGGTCTCGGTACTTCCTCATAATAATCGAAATTGGTTAGATCCCATCGATAAGACAAGCGAGCATCAAGTCCTTTCCATAACTCAATGAAAACAACAGCCCACAGGACCATAAAACAGGAGAAAAAGGGGGTTGAGGGATTATCCACTAGATTTGTGAGCAATGAGTAGCTACACGATGAACTGAGGAACCAATATTCACAATCTGAACCATCACACACTGGACACATGAGAATATTGTCATACGTTTTGTTACATATCTCGGACGTTGGAATACTGTTCTGATTTGTATATATACCGATGCCAAAGGTGATCAGTCCAGCAATTGAAGCCGGTATCAACATGGTGGTGTAAAATCCAAGCCATGCAGTATATACAGCACATTTGACACCCAAATAATGGCGAATATCGTCCAATGGTTGTAATGAGAAAAAATTGTTAAATGAAGCCCATGAATTGAAAAGTTTCGCTCGTGGACATTCGGGACACTTTGATGAAACATAACCTTCATGGAGTGGATAAGCGGCTTGATAAACTTTCTTTTTGAGTAAGGATTCTATTCCAATAGATAATTCGGATGTGTTTGCATCCTCTTTGATGAACATAGTTCTTTTCAAAATAAAATCAACAATTTGTGATCGCTGGGCTGATGAGAAAAAATCTTCACCCTTTTCGGGTATATCGAATAGGTAACTTTTGTTGGGATGAAATGGATGGGAAAATCGTATATCTTCATCAATTTGTAAATAATCTGGTAAATTTAGCCAATCTTGATTTGCTGTTTTCATTGGCATTCTCATTCGCATCACATCGGCATATCTTGACAATACATGCCATGGTGCCGATATTTTGACAAACTTTAAATTTGGATCTTTTGAGCCGGATGAATATTCGAGAATTAAGCCTTGTTCTTGAAGATTCTCTTCAAATTTTGATCGATATTCGGCAAACCTTGTGTTACCATTATCCTTATAAACCAAAACAAAATCAATATGTGACTCCCCATCTGCCATAAAAAGTGTTTGCGGATATCCCATTTTACCGGTATGACTTTTGGAATCACTTGATAATTCTTGTGGATTAGCCATTTCACAATCTTCCGATGTTTCAAGTGATGTGCTGAAAGAACGAGTTGTCTCTACCGGTGGAATGAATGAAGTTTCTTCCGATTTATATAGTCGATGAGTTTCCTGGACATCCATTGAGAGGGGTTTAACCACAAACTACTCACTTACACAAACACACCCTACCGTAAACGCAACTGTGCGATTGGTAATAAAAAAAATTTTTCATGAACAATTCTAAAAACGAAAATTTCAAAGATTTGTATCACAGAAGTGGCTCATAAGATCATTTTGTGGGCAAGAAGAACACGAACAATACTAGTTGAAGTAGTAAGGCGAAAAAACAATAGTATTAATCACAACCGAGTTGAAAAGAAGAGAGAGAGATAGAAGAAAAATTTTCGCAATCACCATAAAAAATCGAATATCAATATCATCATTTTTTTCACATCACCATCAACATTCCCTCCGAAATGAAGCGACAAATTTTCACCGAGTTGATCACATATGGTATCAATTGAGTAAATAGGACATCAAGTCAAGTCTGTGTGTATGTCTGTGCCCCATCTTTGTGGTTGACTTTCATCATTAAGTGTAACACTTTTTTTTACGATGATGGTAAAATCAATAGTTAAGCAACAACATGTCACCATGTACTGGTAGTGGTAGTAATATCAGTTATCACACAGGCAATTTCACCTGCTAAACATTCGATTGTAAGCTGGTATAAAAATATATATGTATATACACATTCATGTGGATAGATTTTATTAAGCATCCACAGGAAAGATGAATTTAGATCTTAACATAGAAACACAACATACACAACAGACACACACATATTCAAATGTAAATGATTGGCGTATTACCAACAAGTGGCAGAATGGCAGGAAAAAGAGGACAAAAATAAACATAAAACCTCTTCTCTTTGCATCAAGGAACATCACCAACCGAACAGTTGCGAATCAACTTTTCCCTCTTTCTCACAAAAGCCCACGAATCAACATGATTAAATACGAATGATGATGGTAAAACTTTACAAAACACTTTTACTCATCACCGATCAACATTAACATACACATCATCAATCGGTCTTGAAATCTTCTTCTTATTCATCAAGAACTTGAACCGGCTTGAAGGCAATATACACACACTTGAAGCTCTTCTTTTTATTTTTCTCTTACTTTTTCTTATTCTTTTGCCGCTTCAGTAGCCTCCAAAAAGCTTCTCTTTGAAAGTAAACTCACACAAAACGAATGTGGCAAGGTTGATCGAGGTGTACTGTGTTGGCGTTTGATTAATGTGTATGTGTGTGTTTGATGATCTATGGTATTTGGGTAAGATTTTTGGATAAGATTGTGGAGATGATAAAATTTTCGTTTGACAACTTTGAGGTGTGAAAGAGAATTTGCTCGATTGTTCTTGCTGATACATTTCAATTCCATCTGCTATCATGATTGCATATATAACTGAGCAGCTTTACAGCTTATGAATTGTTTCTAATGATGTGTGAATACAGTATAAGCGGATGCAAATAAGCTTATCGCTTATGCTGTTTCCCAGGATGCTTAGGATGATGATGATTCAATGTTAATGATCGCGTTGAAAGGAAATAAAAAGTGAACAGCTCATCAGTCTTACTAATCGACCGATAATAGATCATATTTCAGTGTTGGGAACTCATGCTTCTGGAATTCTGAGAATTATGGGCCGACTAGTAAGTTATAAGTTAGAGTGTATCTGTGTTGAATATTCCAGTGATGATCCTCGATTCTCTATGAGGAGACTAACAGAAACATCTTTCTAAATATACAGAGTCTTTCGGTTGAAGGAAGAAACCTTTTGATTTGTTGAAGGAGCATTAAAAGATATTATTGGACCAAATTTGGAGTGAAATCTCAGAATTTTAGGGTTTTTCTTCCTTTCTTAACAACTTTTTTGAAACCCATTCCCATTCTGATTCTCATGGTACCTTAATCAGATGCTGATTCAAGTATCCATGTGAGTTCACAGATCACTCTTGGCTGAATCGAAAAAGTTCCATAACAAGAACAAGAAACTTGGAGCTAATTGAAAACCCTCTCGAAACTCTAGAAAAAAGACGATCAATATTAAAAGTAAGCTGGTTTCTAGGGTCTCTGTACTCCTTTCAGTACTCGTTCAATCATGTCATTAAGATTGCATTTGAAACAAAATATACGAATTCATAGTATTTTTATTGATTCCCTATGGATAATGCGAAATCGAAGAAATCGACAGAAAGGAGAGATTTCCTTCATTTCTCCAGATATTGTGCTGAATTCTATACTTAACTCAACCAATCATCGACATAAATCAGAAAGTAATTTCACATCCTGAATGACTGTTTAGAATGGTTAACCGGAGCGATAGTTTGCGATTTATAATTCAATAATTATATTCTTATAGATTGCAATTTGAAGCTGTTGGTGCTGACTGATTGGTCTGATGGATATTTTTTTTCTACCATTAAGAACAGTGACAAGAGCAATCTTTAGTTTTTATCTCTCTTTTTGGACGAGATGGAGATGGAGTCGATTTTCCATCGGTTTTCTCCTCTTTCGGTTCTGGTTCTGGCAGGGAATATTCAATAGAAAATACATAAGTATCAAAATTTTTTGGTTATTCAATTGGTGGACTAATTTTCATTGATCCTACCTTCAATAGGTTTGTCAAGCTTGAGGATTGTGGCCAGATTGGATTTATTTTTCTTATTTTGAGATCCTTTTCCGGTACTACATGAGAAGAACATCTTTTCACCGGTCATATGGATAAGTCGAGGATCGGTAGTCATATTTCCATAAGGAGTAATGAGCTGTAAAGTGAGTAACGGAAATGAAAAGACATTAATTGAGATCATAATTAGATCAAATCGTCTAGCTTATTGGGATATAATTTGATCATATATATATCGTGACATTTAAATCGGTCAAGTGATCCGACCATGATCGCTTCCTGAATCATTGAATCATTAATTTTTCCCGCCATATTTGTGAAAAAAATTTTCTGCAGAGGAAGTCGCTTACTATATTACAATTGCTGATACAGTTCCGATCGAATTAGTGAGCAATTCAGTCGATTCTCTTTCGTGTTAGGAGAGAAAAAAATTTTTTTATAAATGCATTATATATATATATATATATTGTTAATACGGTCTGAAGTTTTTTTTTTGCTTCATGATCTCTTGAGCTTACTTATTGTCATCAAATTTGTTGAGCAAAACGGTATTGACACGCTCACACACATGCAGGCATTAAACACATTGAGACAACATTCATCGAACGAATGTGTGTGTATCAAGTAGCAGCAGCCAGCAAATAGTTTTGTGTGAACATATAGCAAAAGAAATCAAGTCAACAGGAAATGTCATAGTGATCATTATGAAAAAGAGTTAAATGGAGGCCATGTGTAACGTCCTTCAATGGTAACAAAAATGAAAGTAATACCAGTAGTGATAGTAGTAGTAAGAATAATTAAATTCAAAAGCGTCTCAATTCAAACAACAGCGAACCAATGTCAAGCTGCTTTCTTCTTGTGTGTTTGTTTGTTTGATGATATGAAGTTCAAAGTTAACATTGTGATGAGGTTCGAGAAAGTTCGAATTTGAATTGAAAATTGTCATCACAATTACTATTATTATTACTATTCAAATGATGCTGATGTCAAGTCTGATTAATGATTACTAAGGGTTACTCAAACTTGCTAACTGAATGAAATATCGAATGATATGTCAGATTTGTGATCAATCAGTTGGAAAGTTGGAAAAAATGGATTTTCCCTCGATTTTGTATTGAATAAAAAACCGAAGACTGGACTAGGGCCAAAAGAACCCTACAAGTGATCCAAAAAATTTAACAAAATCTAGTTGAATGTCTGTAGGTTCTTTGCTATAGAATTTGAATGTGACACAAAATTGAAAGAAAACTAACGAAAGATTCAACCAAGCATCCAATGTCAACCAGAAAGTGAGCATTTGAAAAAGAAAATCAGTTTATGCACTTTGTATTCCACTTTTCTTGGACACTTATCGATTCGGAACATTTAGCGCTATTATCATTTTACCTCATTAGAACGATTCTGTATTTTGGCATTGTTTTCACCAAACCTGGCTTGTCATTTAACTTGCGTGGCTTAAATCAGTCGAATTTAATCTGATAATTGTTTTCGTCATATTCCCCTTTAAGACTATTGTAATATCGAAATTCTGATGATCCGGTCGGTTTTTTCAAATTCTTTGATAACCTAACAGTCAATTATTTTTTTCACAAAAGCAAATCAAATCTCACACAATCATCAGTAATCGATGAAAAATTAATCGTTTCTTACCATTTTGGGCTCCGAAGCAATGATCTGAGTAGCAGTTTTTCTTTCCACCTCACAATTGATTCGTCCTCTCTTACCATTTTTCAATAAATCCTGGAAAAGACGAATAGCTACTCATCAGTATGATTCCTTGAAGTTCATCGCAATATCTCATTTTTCCAATAAAACTGCCCTCCAAAAAATTCAGTAAAACACATAACTAGACATATATTTACTTACTCCTGCTTCACCTTCCAATTGGATTCGAACAGGCAATTTTTTTATCTCATCGGCTGTGTCCTCGCTCGAAAGTGCCGTTAGAGGCTCATAATAAGGCGAGTTCCTTGATTCACTTGCCTAGAATAATATCAAGAAATATATGAATAAATATATGAATGTTTTGACTTATGATCATGAAAGAATTCTGAAGGAAACTTTCCAAATTTTTCAGATTCACGTAGCACCGGAAAAAGATTGATCAATTACTTACGTGATAACGGGAACAATCACAACGAGCTCCTGCTTGGACATAAGCGGACATAAGAATAAAAGTGCCCAAAACTGCGGTCATACACATCAAACTGTACGAAATGAACTTGACAATTTTCATAGTTTGTTGAGCTTGTAGTGCCTATGGTTGAAGTTAGAACGAAGTTAGCATGAGAAAAATTTCTCACGATTTGAACATTTGAACATACCTGGACGGTTATCTCTGGAGTCAGACCGATGGTTGACTGGGTTTCAGCGGAATGTTGATAATCGATGTAACTACCGCTGTTTGATTTTTGGCTCATGTTGAAAGGTAAAATATTCATAGCAATCGGATGATCAAGATTTACAAAGAAAAAGTGATAAATTCGAAATCACAGGAGAATTGTTCAAGCAAGTTTGTAAGCACGGGCTTTAAGTTGCTTGGGTAATGGAGTCAACCGCACAAGTTGCTTAGCTAATGAAATGATACTTTAAGAGCGTGAATTAGTTGATCACCATGCTTGTGAACGAAAACTTGGACAACAGTTTCGAAACCCTTACTTTTGAGGTTTTCTAACGCAAAAAACGAGGTTAAATTTAACGGACTAAAAGCTGTCCTTTTTGAGAGCTTTTTTCGATCTTTCAGCCTCTTTCTCTATATCTCACCTATTCTCTCTCTCTCTCTCTCTCTCTCTCTCTCTCTCTCTCTTGCTCGCTTTTTTTTCTCTCCCATTTTGCTTACATTTATCAGCACCTCCCTCTACTCTCGATGAACAAAGACGGAAGGTGATTTCTCCAATTAAACTTCTAATAGTTTAACTTAATCTCCGTTCTAATGCAAGCCAACTCAATTCTGTACACCACCAACCTTAGCTTGGCTTGGCTTGGCTTCGAGAGTTCGAGAAGGCTGGACATCAAATACCGTTGACCGTTCCAATGCTCCAGTGAGTTTGTTCAACATTTACTTGCACCTTGTAGACTGGTACGAATGTAGATAGTGAAAGTTAAATGGACAAATCTGCTCTAAATTTGACCATCATTTGGTGCATTGACTTTTTTTACTGGCCTCCTCCATTCAACATACCCCTCCTCATCCCCACTTAATCACATTTGATTTGGACAATTTACTTTTCTTACTTCTTCTCACAATCTCCTCATTCTTTTTTCACCTTTCCTATTGTCCGATACCGTTTTTACACCTTAATCGATCAGTTCTGATGATATTTGAGGCCCAGACTGGAGACAGGAATTGGGTATTGCGGTTTCTTGAGAATAGTGACAATACATATATATTCTTTTGAGAGTCCTAATGTGACAGTATCATCATTTGAGAGAAGACATACTATTCAGTACGGGATGAACAAATTGCGATCACTTCAAATAGGAAAGGAATCGATTCATTTCCTCAGATCTATCAGTTGTCTAACTTTTGCCCGGATAGGGATCTGACGACTTTGATCTCTGTTGAGATGAACCTCACTAATTTGTGTCCTCTTTTTCTATTCAGATTCTCATCATGTAAATTCAGTTTAAAAGGAATTCCATTGCTTTGAGCAAACAAATCTCAACCTCTGATTGAACTTTATCATTGGTTTGCCGGCTAATCATTTTGCTTGTGATCTCTTAAAGATAGAGAGTTCGATCTCATTTCTGATGATAAATCGATGTCTTCTAGTCCTTCGAGGACTGAAATTGCTCTTTGTGAAGCTAAAACCGTTAGAATAGAGAATCGTACCTAGATTGACAACTCAAACTTTTCTGAACCTCTTTCTCTGTTTGAAATCCTAACTTATCTCATCTTTTTGGAAATTGACTTGAAATTTTTCCAAATCGTTTGTAGTTGCAAAACTTTCCAAACTCTTCGATAAACCAACTCTGACCCCTCGATTTGCCATCTATGAGGAGAACATTTCCCTCAACTCAATGCGCCAAACTTGTGAACAATGTTAACTGTTATGTTCGCTATTGAGTACTTTTATTGAAATTATCTGAAATACTTCTTTTTCTAATTATAATCAGTGATCAATTCTATCGTTCCTCGAAGTAAATTGTTGTTTTGGTTGGAATCACTTCTTCTGAGAAATTATATTGAAAGTTCAGTGTTGAAGAATGTCATCGATTGAAGTCAACAGATTCTTTGGCTCAGCGGATGAGATTGAGTATAGACTGAGAGAAATTTTTAGGTAAGTTGTGTTTATATGAGAAATCCTTCAATTGATTTTTATTCATTGCAATCACAGGAAATCCTCATCTTGTCCCTCAAATAACTCTGTAGTGGAAAACGATCCGTTGTATAGAATGGATCATGATCGAAGGGGCACATGCATCATCCTCAATCATTTGACTTTCGATGATCCATCTCTACCTGATAGGCATGGTACAAATCTTGATGCACATGCATTGAATGTGTCATTCTCTCTGTTGGGCTTCGATGTCCGAGTTTTTAATGATCTAACAAGAACAGAAATCATGGACACCCTGGAATCTGCTGGCAACGAGGACTACACTGATCAGGATGTACTCGTCTGCTTTTTTCTAACCTACGGGGCTGGACACTCTCTATGGGCGAAGGACAGCAAATACTCAATAAAATCAGCGCTGGGATTTTTTGATAGCGTTTCCTGTCCAACACTTACTTGGAAGCCTAAGCTTTTCCTCATACAAGCCTGCCAAACTAAACGTGGTCGCGAACCTTTCTGTTTCCCTCGTGACGGATGGTTTCCATACACTTGGAATGGCTACTTCATCAGCTCATCTATAGTCTCTATTAGGTACAAGAAACACAACACATCGGTGTTCATGCAGTTATTTTCTCAGGTGATTCTGGAGCTTGGATCTAGTGAAGAATTGCACGAGGTGTTAAAAGAACTCTATAAAAGACTCTGGGATATCTTCAAACCGTATTGTCGGAAAGAAAATGATGAACTCTACCAATTGTATGTATCGGGTCGAATCATTGATAACCTTGGGGGACCCATAAGTTTTCCTCCCAAATATTCTCTCTCCCTCAAACATTGCCTCTAATAAACCATCATGTCTTGATTTCTCAAGGATCAAGAATTCAGCCTCGTCTATGATAATTAGTTGATCTGTAACAACCATTTCGTATGAATCAATATATCTCGTATGAATTTCTTAATTGACTTATCTTCCTGGAGTATTGAATCTATCTCCTCTCCGATCGTGTGTCTACGGGTTTGCAAGAAAATTTTCAAACTCCGTACATTGACTTTGCTTTGACTGAATGATGATGAAAAGTTCACTGCCAATGAATATCATTACTTTGAGCAAACAATTCTCAACTACTGATTGATCTTCACCATCAGTCTACAAATTGTTATTCTGCTTGAGATGTATGAGAGATAAAAAGTTCAAACCCATTGCTGATAATAAATCGATCTCTTCCAAGCATTTGAGTATCAAAATAGCTATCTGCGGAGCTGAAACCATTTTCCAAGGAAGATTCCGTTTGAATTTTCTAACTTGACTCATCTTTTTGAGGTATTGACTCTATCTTCTCTCCAATCTCTTGTATACGGGTTCGAACATCCAATATTCACCAATTGAATAAATTACTTACACAAACTTATACATATTATTTTAATCATCGAACCAAAACTAGGTTGTAGCTCTACCTCTTCAAAAATCCATCGGAATTCCTCGAAATCATTTGGTGGCACAGGATATAGTAGAACGACATTTTCTGAAGCTATCGAAGTAGCAAAAAATCATGACCAAAGAGTGGACGGTGGTACAGAAGGGGATCTGAGTCATGGAGCTTCCTATGTGATCCAAAAGCGAAACCAGAAACGAGGAATCCTTCCTAAAAAAGCCACAGCCATTTTGAGATCATGGCTTTTTCAACATATTGTCGTAAGTACTTCCAGTAACATTCCTCCATAATATTTCGAGATAATTCTGTTCCACAAGATCCATATTCTACAGAAGATGAAAGAAAAGCTATCGATGTGAGGACACATTTACCCCTTCCACAAGTTAATAATTGGTTCATTAACGCAAGACGACGAGTACTCCAGCCGATGCTTGATTCAGCGAATATTCCTAGCACATCTAAAGAGGATATTAATGAGATGAAAGAGAAAGAACGAAATCGATTACAAAAATCGAAGGGAAAAAATTTAAAATCTCAGAGACTTTGGCCTAAATCGATGATCAATATTAATCGGGCACATAATCAACCAAAAATCTCTCTCCAAAATAGTTAACATAATACTCAATTTTTAAATACCGTTGATTCTCATTCTAATAGCTCTAGCTAATCAATAATGAAGATCTACTGTCAAAAAACATAACTATGAAAGAACAACTCAAGCTCAAACTTCCAATTGGGACTCAATTAAATTGGAATTCATTGGCTCACTGCTCAAACAGTCTCAGCATCGTAGAGAGCAATCTTGATGCTAGAAGGATTGAAAAAATCGACTCATTACCAGAAGTGAGATTGAATCCTGTATCTTCCAGGGATTGGAAACATAGCTACAAATTATAAGTTCATGATTGGTCTAATCTGGAGTTTAAGCTTAATTAGTCCATGGTTATCATGTTCTTCGACTCTACACCTTCATTGTTATTCATATAAAATGAGAATCAACGGTATTCCAAATTGATTGATTTCAACTATTTTAGAGATTTTTGGTTGATTATGTGCCCGATTAATATTGATCATCGGTTTAGGCCAAAGTCTCTGAGATTCTGAATTTTTTCCCTTCGATTTTTGTAATCGATTTCGTTCTTTCTCTTTCATCTCATTAATAACTTCTTTAGATGTGATAGGAATATTCGTTGAATCAAGCATCGGCTAAAGTATTCGTTGTCTTGCGTTAATGAACCAATTACCAACTTGTAAAAGGGTTAAATATTCCCAAAAAGAGACTCATGAAAATTCTTGGTCCATTTAATTTCGTGATTACGTAAGTCTCCATGGAATTAATTTCCATGAATATCAGGATGGATTGAGAATGGAGTCAGAAAATCCATTCGTCCAAGGCTTTTTTCCTATGGATATGATCCAATTTGAAACATTTTTTTGAGTCACACAAATCATGAAATTTTAAATATCAAATTATACATGTATACGTACTCAATCCGGGCAAAATGAGTTTTTCTCAACTGCAAAGTTGATTGAATTTACAGATTTTCAAATTTTTCCCCATTCATAATTGCCTCATCCTTTTTTCCATGAAAATGACCTGATTATCAGAGATTTTCTTAGATATACTGGTGGTGAAACTCTTGTTGGAATAATAATAATAATAATTTGAATAATGAAAATCACAATAGCGGATACAAATTAATTGCATTTCACTGAAATTACTGTCATTATATGAGCATGATATCAATGGGCTCATGCGATATCTAAAAACTCATAAGGTTTACTCCTGGAAACATTTCTCAAGATTTCTTGAAATTCCTTTTGTTTCCCATGTTTCCCTGTGTCCGCGAATTCCAAACTACTGCATAGTATATCTCTTCAGCGATTTGTACCTCATGCGGAAGCTATTCTGAAGATAAATTAGGTAAAAAATACGATCGATTGAAGAAAAATTACTATTCTTCAGGTGAAGGACAATCTCCACGGATGAAAAGAATATTTTTCTTGTTTCCAATCAATATGATGATACATGTACACTGACTAATGAGTATCAATGATAAACGCTAAAGAAAACCAAAAACTAATCACAATCGATCGAAAGGTATTGATAGCTTATTTACTGGTAGCAAGGACATCTCATAACCACCGACACCACTCTCTTTGATAGCACTCGGTGGTTGAATGAAATGCTCATGATGTCCATACACACATTGTATGTAAGTGTATATACACCATGTACTATCAGCACGTCGAGCCAACGCGCCAGAGAGCAAGTGAGTGAGTGAGTGAGAAATAGAAAGAAAGAGAGAGAGAGAGAGAGAGAGAGAGAGAGAGAGAGAGAGAGCGTCATAGGATCATCCGATTCTTTTACCACACTTGATGGGTAGAAAAGGGAAATTGCTAGACATTTCACCAGTAAGAATCCATCAGAAGGAGGAAAAAACGCTCACCGTTGCAACGTTTTTCCATCAAGGCTACATCATAGAGTGAGAGAGATGCGCTAAAATAAGTCAACTCAGAAGATATTAGATGCTACTAGAGTATCATTTTTCTAATAAGTTACACTTCTTATTAGTCGCCTGATCATCGCAAGTTTCTCTTGTGATCAGTTAACTGTGTAAACTGTTCAAGTGTCTGTAAGCTGATCTCCCGCCAAAGCGTGATCATCACCGGTAAGTGTGTTTGTGAATATTTTGTGTGCATGATTTTTTTGTGATGAAAATAATTTTAACCAAAATGATAAGGAAAGAGATTAGATTGAATCAACCAGATAATCACAAAATGTATCCATTTCTCAGTATACAGAAGAATAACTGATGATCTCCCCAAAAAATTGAACATATGGATTTTAAGATTGTATATTTTCTTCGGTGAAAGCTGTCCTCGAATATAAACTAAGGTAGAAATTTTTCATCCATTTAAAATAGTTTTCCCGGATGAAAAATTTTTTAGATTTAACATTGACCCAACAAATGAAGAAAACATCGTAAAAATCTATCGGATTCGTAAAAACCGGCAACTTGTGTATGAACCGGTGAAAGTGGAAAACTTTTTTTCACATTCCAACACATTAAGAAACAAAATCACCTCTTCCGGTCATCTCAGGTGTTACAATTGACAAATTGTTTAGACTATCCGTTCGACTGATGTACCGTTAATGACGCACGAAGTTGAAAAGGAAAAAAAAATATCCTATCATGATAAAAGTTCTGTCAGATAGAAAATTTTCATGATCCAAAAGGTGGCAGGCATGAAGTTTGGGTGAAGGCGTGGAAATAAGTTTCATCGGCTGATGTTGACATCACAGATGACTTCAAGTATCATGATATTTTTCATGAAGTGAGGAAATGAATTGATATACTCACTTTTTTTTTCTCTCTCTCTCTCTCTCTCTCTCTCTCTCTTTCCCGATTGATATACACACGCTGAAACATTACAAAATATGTGTAAATTTCATCATCATTCATATTTTTTTATTCTTTTACATGTAGTGTAAAGTTGGATTTTGGAGTATAAATATATACATATTTTTTTGCTTGTGTTTATGTTTATGTGTGTGTGCAATCCTCAAAAACGTGCTGTTCCACTGATCATTTGATTGGGCCAAGATAGGGGGTCATCTTGTTAAAATGACTGATTCACCAGATATCAATGTAAATGATCATATTGATTCGGTGTCAAGTGGTAAAGATGATGGACTGGAGAATGGTGGTGGTAATTCACTAGAGAATGGTAAATTAAATGGACACGATACAAAAGTCACCTTCTCGGTAGATGAGGAAGACGAAGAACGAGATGAAATATCAGAGACAAGTATCAATCTTCCACGGACTATTGACTCATTTAAATTTCGGAGACAACAAAAACAAATACGGTAAGAGACACACACACACACTACCCTAGTGATGATAAGGGTCAAGGTTCAATTATCTCAACTTTACCCAAGAAAAAGAGAGAGAGAAAGAGAGTGAAACTAGTATTTGAGTCAGATATCCTTCTGTATTTTATAGCATGTTCAACAACAACTGGTTGATTGATAAAAGTGTACTTTCTGCTTGTATGTGCTCCTCACTTTCTCCTTTTTTTCACCATAACTTCCTTGAATCATTGTATATCATGATTGGCCGGTTATATTGCTTGTAATGAATAGTTATTGATTTGACTTAAGTCTCGTGAGTTTGTGTACTAATCTTTTCTGTTTATTTTCTTCCTCAAAATGATTATTCGCAGACAGTCTATGAGTGGGCCAAGCCTTTCCTCTCAGGATCAAGACACGACAATTATCCCTAATCCTGAAGAATTTGTTCGAAGATTTGGTGGTAAAAAAGTCATCAAAAATGTACTCATCGCAAACAATGGTATTGCCGCTGTTAAGTGTATGCGATCGATACGACGGTGGGCATATGAGATTTTTAGAAATGAAAAAGCAATTAGATTTGTTGCAATGGTAAGTGAGTGAAGAAATTTTTCTACGCACTTCTCTCGTTAAGATTGAAAATTGATCATTCTTCTCTAATTTAGGTCACTCCTGAAGATCTTAAAGCCAATGCTGAATATATTAAGATGGCAGACAGTTACGTGACCGTGCCTGGAGGGTCTAATAATAACAATTATGCCAATGTCGAACTAATCGTCGACATTGCAAAGCGAATGAAAGTTCAGGTAAGTTTTTGTATGATTTGAATGCAATCTATTTTTTGCATTCTCGTTGATCGATATCATTCTCTCAACTCCATATAACTTTTGATTGCAGGGTGTTTGGGCTGGCTGGGGTCATGCTAGTGAGCATCCGAAACTTCCCGAGCTCTTAGGAAAAGCTGGCATCGCTTTCATGGGACCACCTCATCAAGCTATGTGGGCTCTAGGTGACAAAATTGCTTCATCAATTGTTGCTCAAACGGCTAAAGTTCCTACACTATCCTGGAGTGGTAGTGGACTTGTTGCTAGTAACTATGTGGAAGGAAAACCCGTGAAAATTATGTCCGATCTGTATAGAAGGGGTAAGTTTTCCGAATCTCATCGATCTATGATCAGTTTATAACAATCTCTCATCTTTCAGGATGTGTGGTTGATGTCGAAGAAGGTTTAGAAGCTTCCGAAAAAATAGGCTTTCCTGTTATGATCAAAGCCTCTGAAGGTGGTGGTGGTAAAGGTATTCGTAAGTGTGAGACACCCGAAGACTTTCCAGTTCTATTTCGTCAAGTTCAAGCCGAAGTTCCTGGATCGCCGATATTCATAATGAAACTAGCTACTTGTGCAAGACATTTAGAAGTATGTTGAGAATCCTTGTGTTATCAATAAGATACTGGTCAAAATTTTTACATTTTCATCAATGCTCTACTCTTACTCTCAGGTACAACTGCTCGCTGACCAATATGGAACTGCCATATCACTTTTTGGTAGAGATTGTTCCATCCAAAGAAGACATCAAAAAATTATCGAAGAAGCTCCTTGTGTTATAGCAGATGAAGGAACGTTCGCAGAAATGGAAGCTGCCGCAATAAGACTTGCCAAGATGGTTGGTTATGAATCTACAGGAACTGTGGAGTATCTATATGACCCTCAACTTAATAAATTCTACTTCCTCGAGCTCAATCCTCGTCTACAAGTGGAGCATCCGTGCTCAGAGATGGTGTCCAATGTCAATCTTCCTGCTTGTCAGCTTCAAATAGCTATGGGTCTACCTCTTCACCGTATCAAAGACATCCGTCTTCTCTTCAATGAGTCTCCATTTGGAGAAAACCCAATCGACTTCACTCGAGGTCGATCAGCACCAAGAGGTCATGTGATTGCTGCTCGTATAACTTCCGAAAATCCTGACGAAGGATTCAAGCCATCGAGTGGCACAGTGCAAGAATTGAATTTTAGAAGTAACAAGAACGTTTGGGGTTATTTCAGTGTAACGGCATCCGGTGGACTGCATGAGTTTGCTGACTCACAATTTGGCCATTGTTTCTCATGGGGAGAAGATAGAGAGCAGGCACGAGAGAATCTTGTAGTTGCTCTCAAAGAACTATCAATCAGAGGTGATTTCCGAACTACAGTAGAGTATTTGATTACTCTTTTTGAGACAGAGGAGTTTCAGAAAAATGAAATTGATACTGGTTGGCTAGATAAACTCATCTCCACGCGTGTCCAAAGTGGTCGTCCTCGTACATCTCTTGCCTTAATCTGTGGATGTATCCACGTCGCCGATGCCAAATACTCTCGAAATTGGCAAAATTTCCATGGTTCACTCACTAAAGGCCAAATACTACCCGCCAATACTCTAAACAACTCTATGAACGTAGAACTAATCTACAAAGGCATGAAATATGTGGTCAATGTGACAAAAAGTGGGCCTAACAATTATTTTTTGGTACTCAATGATACATTCAAAGAAGTTGAATTCCATCGTATGTCTGATTCGGGTTTACTGTTAAGTGTTGACGGATCATCGCATGTTACTTATATGAAAGAGGAAGTTGAACGCTATCGTGTTGTTGTTAATAATCAAACTTGTGTATTCGAGAAAGAAAATGACCCAACCATCCTGAGGTCACCATCAACAGGGAAGTTGCTCCAATTCTTGGTTGAAGACGGTGGACACGTTTTCGCTGGTCAAGCTTACGCTGAGATCGAGGTCATGAAAATGGTTATGACAGTGACGTCGATTGAAAGTGGGACGATACAGCATGAAAAAAGAGCGGGAACAGTTCTTGAAGCTGGCTGTATTTTGGCTCGCTTAGATCTAGATGATCCTTCTCGTGTTCATCGTGCCGAGCTATTTACCGATGGATGGCCTTCCTTGGCGAGAGAAGATGATGAGGAAGATCTTGACTCCTCTTCTGGTGCTGTGATCGATCCAAATCTTCAACCAAAGCTAAATGTGGCCTTCAATATTGTTAAACAGCATCTTGAAAATATTCTTGCTGGCTATGTTTTACCAGAGCCTTTCTTCTCCCAAAAGATGCAGAATGATGCAGAAATGTTTATGCAATGCTTGAGAGATCCCCAGTTGCCTTTACTTGAATTACAAGATATCGTAGCATCCATTAGTGGTCGCATACCACCGCAAGTTGAAAATTCTATAAGGAAACTAATGAAAATATATGAAATGAATATAACTGCCGTTTTGGTTGTTTTCCCTTCTCAAAGGATTGCATCCGCTATTGACAGCTATGCAGCCACTTTGAAAAGCCGAGCTGATCGTGATGTATTTTTTGCAAATACTCAAGGAATTGTGCAATTAGTTCAAAGATATCGAAATGGTATTCGTGGTAGACTCCGAAGTTGTGTCCAAGATTTGTTAAAACACTATATTGATGTTGAACAACATTTCCAATCCGGTGATTATGACAAGTGTGTATCTGCACTTCGTGATAAGTACAAAGACGAAGGTATGGAGCAAGTGGTTGCTCAAATTTTTTCACATCTCCATGTTGCAAAAAAGAATCAACTTATTATCAAATTAATGGACCATCTCTCTGGTCATGAACCCGGTATAACTGAAGATTTAAGCAATATTCTAAATGCTCTTACCGCTCTCAATAAAAATGAGAACCTCAAAGTTGCTCTCAGAGCTCGACAGGTATGACAATCTAGAAGACGCGGAAATTTTGTACTCTTATGGGTATGTTTAATTAACTTTCCTCTTGCTTTTCTTCCTTCTCTAGGTTCTGATTTCCGCTCATCAGCCTCCATATGCGCTCCGTCACAGTCAAATGGAGGCAATGTTTCTCTCTATCATCGACATGTACTCACACGAATTCGAAGCCAACAATATGGATAAACTCATCATAAGTGAAACATCAATTTTTGATGTTCTACATCAATTCTTTTATCATTCCAATTTCGTTGTTCGGCGAGCATCACTCGAAGTTTATGTTAGACGAGCATACATTTCCTATGACATGATCGCCTTGCAACATCATCTCATCGACGGCTCATCCTCAAATGAATCATCAGAATCCCCTGAGCGCCTTGATGGTCGCATTCCTACGGCTGTTTTCCACTTTTTGTTACCATCATCACATCCATCCATGGTCTCTCAACCTCTCGACATGAGCTCAAAAACTCACCTCAATGATCTCGGCACATTCGACGAAAGTACATACCAATCTAATTATCGAATTGGTATAATCGCTGCCTTCAAGAATCTGGATCATGCTGAGAAACACTTTGATGAGCTGCTAGATACTCTAAATAAGTTTGGTAGAGATACTGACAAGAGTGAAAGTGAATCGGATGAGCCAGAGTTATCAGAGCCACCGGCTGTTAGAGAAAGAAGCTCCTCTGTGATCTCTCAAGGACCAAATGAGCCGATATATATTGTCAACATAACCATCAAGCCTGAAGGAATGGATGATGAAACTCTCTCCAGACGATGTGAAAACTTCTGCCAGAGTAGAGTAAGTTTTCAGAAGATTATTACGATTGTGATGAGATTATGTTATGAGAGCTTTTCTAATTTTCTTCTTTGCCTTTCTTTGATTCTATAGAGTGCTCTTCTAATCGACCGAGGTATTCGACGTGTAACCTTCATTGTTTGTACCTTGTACCGCTTTCCTCGATACTTCACCTATCGACAACGAAGTGGATTTACTGAAGATAAAATTTACCGTCACTTGGAACCAGCATTAGCCTTCCAATTGGAAATAAATCGACTCAGAAACTACAATCTTGAGGCAATTCCAACTGCTAACCAACGAATGCATTTGTACTTAGGCAAAGCCAAACATTCCCATCCTGACCAGAGGGTTACCGATTATCGATTCTTCATTCGAGCAATCATTCGACATTCTGACCTTGTCACTAAGGAGGCAAGCTATGAGTTCTTACAGAACGAGGGTGAACGTTTGCTCTTGGAAGCATTGGATGAGCTTGAAGTAGCATTCACACATCCTGAAGCACAGCGAACGGATTGTAATCATATATTCTTAAACTTCGTTCCAAAAGTCACGATGGATCCTACTAAGGTAAGTTTTTTCTATCAGTGTTTTGCTTTCTTTTTTCTAAGCTAATTTTCAATCGTATTTTTCTCCCTACATTAACAGATTGCAGAGAATGTTCGCAATATGGTAAATAACTATGCATCAAGACTGAGAAAACTGCGTGTCCTTCAAGCCGAGTTGAGGATCTTGATTCGAATGTCATCTGACGGAAAATGCATTCCTTTCCGGCTCTCACTATCTTATGAGTCTGGTTATGCTTTAGCCATACATCTTTATCAAGAAGTTCGCGATCCTGATACTGGTCAAATGAAATTCGCAGCTTGGGGAATTCCTTCTTTTGAAGTGGGACCTCTTCATGATCATCCTATATCGACCCCTTACATGACCAAGGATTATCTACAATATAAGCGATTTCAAGCTCAAAGTAACGGTACAACCTATATCTATGATTTTCCAGACATGTTCACAAATGCTTTAACACAGATATGGAAAAACTATCTCAAAATGAAGGAAGATTATGATATCGAAATGCCGAAAGAAGTTCTTCAGTACGTTGAATTAGTTGTGGATCCATCAACTGGTCAACTTATTGAACAAAAGCGATTGCCTGGTGAGAACGATTGCAGTATGGTTGCCTGGCGATTTACTCTATTCACTCCAGAATATCCTGACGGCCGTGACATCATAGTGATTGGTAATGACATAACTCATATGCTCGCTGTATTTGGTCCAAAAGAAGACATTGTATTTGATCGTGCAAGTAAGAAGGCTCGTGAACTAGGTATTCCTCGTATCTACATTGCAGCCAACAGTGGAGCAAAAATTGCTTTAGCTGAAGAAGTTAAAGGCCTCTTTGATGTCGCATGGATTGAGCCTAATATTCCCGATAAAGGTTTTGACTATCTATACTTGACTCCTGAAAATTTCAAGAAAGTTGAAAAATCTGTAAATACTGAATTAATTGAGGAAAATGGTGAAAAAAGATATAAAATTTTAGACATTGTCGGTAAAGAGGAAGGTTTAGGTGTCGAAAATCTCAAGTATGCTGGTTTGATAGCTGGTGAGTCATCACAAGCTTATCAAGAAATTGTAACCATCACAATGGTAAGTTTCTCTCTATCTCTTCATGGAAAAAGAACAACAATACTCATGATTGATCCCTCCAGGTTACGTGTCGAGCCATTGGTATTGGTTCTTATCTAGCTAGATTGTCTCAGCGAGTAATTCAAAATGAAAATTCTCATCTGATCCTCACTGGAGCTGGTGCCTTGAATAAACTGCTCGGATCCGAAGTTTACACATCAAACAACCAATTAGGAGGACCTCAGATCATGTATGCCAATGGAGTAAGCCACGCGAAAGCGAAAGATGATCTCGAAGCAGTGGCAACCATATTACGTTGGCTGTCTCATGTACCCAAGAAGCGTGAACATGCTTCATCTCCAAATTATCCACCAAGACCTCGATATTCACCACTACCTGTAATGGAAATATCCGACACCGTTGAGCGAGATGTAGTTTATATGCCTACCAACTCGGCATATGATCCAAGATGGATGTTGAATGGTCGTGAATCACCTCATGGTGTATGGGAAGAAGGTTTCTTCGATAAAGGATCTTTCGATGAAATCTGTAGTGGTTGGGCCAAGACTGTCGTCTGTGGGCGAGCTAGACTGGGGGGTCTACCTGTTGCGGTAATTGCTGTGGAAACTCGTACAGTTGAATGGATTGATTTAGCTGATCCTGCCAATCCAGCATCCGAGACCAAAGTTATAATTCAAGCAGGTCAAGTTTGGCATCCTGACAGCGCATATAAGACTGCTCAATGTATAAATGATTTCAACAAAGAAGGACTGCCTCTCATGATCTTCGCCAACTGGAGAGGATTTTCTGGTGGCATGAAGAGTATGTTTGATCAAGTTCTTAAATTTGGGGCCATGATTGTTGATGCTCTACGAGCATATGAGCAACCTGTCATTGTATATATTCCTCCATACGCTGAGCTTCGTGGTGGAGCTTGGGCTGTGCTGGATGCGACAATAAACGCACGACACATGGAAATGTATGCTGATCCCGAGTGTAGAGGTGGTGTTCTGGAACCAGAAGGTGCCGTTGAAATACGATTCCGTTTTAAAGATCAAGTGAAAGCAATGCATCGCAGTGATCCTATTTGTAAACGAATCATAAGTGAGAAGGCGAAAGCTACTGATCCATCAGTAAAAAAGATGCTTGATCGACAATTGAGTGAACGAGAGCAAATAATCAAAAGTGAGTTTACTAATTTTTTCATAGTATCATTTTAACTCTTGTATTTTGTGTTCTTTTTTTCGAAATCAGGTGCCTATCACCAAGTTGCCTTGCATTTTGCTGATCTTCACGACAAGCCCCACAATATGTATATGAGAAATGTTATCAGAGGAATTGTTCCATGGACTCGCTCACGTCACTACTTCTATTGGAGACTAAGAAGATTATTAGTAGAGGAAGATCTTAAACAAGAACTCGAATCCATGGATCCTAGGATGAACCATGATTCTTTATCCGCTACTATCGAACAGTGGTTCATCGAAGATCAGGGGCATATGAAGGTATGTAGGACTCTTACTTACGGAAATTAAATATGATGACCATTTTCTCGATCTTTCAGATGCGACGATGGGACGATCACAGAGCTGTCACCGAGTGGCTACAGTTACAGTGGAATAATCCAAATTCGGTTGTAAATAGGAAATTGAGAGAATTAAGACACAGATTTAATCCAGGTGCTGTTGAGCATACTTTTGAACATTTCACAAAAGGACTTTCTCAAGCTGAAAAGATGGCAGAAGTTGAAAGAATAGCTCAATATTTGTTAAAAAGAATTGGTTACGATTCATCTGAAAATGGGCTGTCAGATGGAGCCGAAAATGAGACTGTTGCTTGATAAAATTTGAACATAATTTGCATTTAGAGAGAGAGCATTTTGATATTTTGTTAGTCATAAATAAGTTACAAAATAAAGTTACATGATGAAATTGTAATGTTTATTGGATTTTAATGAGATTGGAGGAGAAAAAATCAGAATCAGAATGGTCTTCCACCACTTCTTCGGGGAATGTTTCGCGATTGTGGAGGTGAGATGGCGATGTCAAGATAATCGCCAATCTGAAAGCGAACACTGGCCAATGTCTTATTATCATCCGGACCTTTTTGACCCGAAAAAGTGGAACCAATATCTCGCATACGATAAATGGGCGATCGTAAATCCGGAAAGACAAGAGCGAAATCAAAAACGGTACCCTTTCGACGGGCATCTTTGTTAACCTCTATCACAAGATTGGTCAATTCGCGAAGGCTAGCGTCCAGCCATGTGTATATTTGTAGCTCAGTTGATGGCACATTACCACGATTGAATTCCATAGTGGAATGATGTCTACCATCATTATAAAACACTCTCAGCAAGAGTGGACATGTCTTGAAAAGAGAATAAAACAACAAAAGTACGAGATGAGTATCAATGCACACACAACACGCAATCATCACAATCATTCAACTTACCTTCTCTCGATCGACCGGTTTACCGTCACTCTTATCTTCACTTGGAGCGGTGATTGTTGATGTCATCCTGATCGATTGTGAGTCAAGAATGTATCCAATAATAATTTCAATTAATCGATGTTAATTAATTCTTATCACATTCAAAAGAAACACTTTCTCCACAGAATCAAGACAGCAGCATAAAATTTCAATGCTTTTAATTTATAACATTCACTCCGTCAATAGATGGCACTTTTTGATAGGCTGTGAAAATTTTTTTGGATAGATCAACTGTAACAAGAATTTTCACCAAGTTTCAAGATATTGTCTCATCAAAAAAAATTATCTGTCTTGATCAAGTTTAATTCCCAACACTTACACAAATGGTAAAGTTTGATTGATCCAATTAATTTGATGAACGTTTAATGTTCAATCGCTTCTACAAGATGAAGAGAGCGCTACTGTTGAATGGCTGGTAGAGTTGCTATGGAGATGAAGCTTTTGGACGAGAGATTCTTTTTCCAGTTGAAAAGTTGGGAATCCTACAAAGTTGCCTTGTGGAATATTATTTTCTCTTGGCACTTATCTCAAGATTACAATTGAAAATTAAAGGCTGTTTGGATGGTTAGTCTCTTCACACTTCGGACTCGGAAGATATCATGAGTTTTGAGCTGAGCGAAAATGCGAGTAGGAATATTCCAATGCACATTGCATCAAGACTATCACTATACTTGAATTCCGCCTAGATTTGATAAGCATGCCCGGAATAAATTGGAGAGATCGAGAGATGATGTTTGAGAAAGAGAGAGAGAGAGAGAGAGAGAGAGAGAGAGAGAGAGCAAAGAGGGAGAGAATTCTTGACTATGTGATCCAACGATTGACCTCACAATTTTTGTGATCCATCTCGTTACCACAATACCATGAGGCAAGTTGTTCGATCTCTGTAAATGTACGTGTGCAGTATTCGGAGTCTTCAATGTATCTTGTGTATTTGAAACGGTATTTGTGATTATTCAAGCTTGTAATTTTAATTACAGTGATCAAGGCTTGATTGATCTTGCCTCAGTATGAGCTTTCATTTGCGAGGAAACAATTGAGAGTATCAAAGGCTTAACAAGATTTTCTCTCACATTTGAGTGGAGAAAAAGTTTGATCTTCTTCAAAGAAATTTTATCATGTTTTGATGGTAGTGAATTTCAACTTTTTGGGAGGATGAATTGTCAAGACGTAGCGATAAAAAGTGTTCGCTAGAGAAATTACTCCAATTTGAGTTTGTTTTCCTTCCACCAATTACCATCAATGGATAATTTTGCTTTCCTTACTAATGAGACACAGTTTAATTCTGGAGTCATGAATTTGACTGGTGATTATGGCTCTGAACAGTATGGCTATCCTCCATGCTCAAATTCTGAAGACAATTTGTATGATTATTCACTCGATTCGCTATATGAATTTTGTAGCCCAGTGCCAGGCTATTGTGCTACTATTCCACGAAATCATAGTAGCTGTAAATTACATCGAGAAGAATATCGTCCATTATATCGAATAATTGGTACTGTCTTCCAAAGTTTCACACTCATCGTTGGTAAGTAAAACTTTCGATCATTCACTAAATAAGCTCACCCAATAGGCATCGAGAAGTTATTTACTTCGATAAATGTTTTATCCTAGAAGAATCTTGGAAAACTCCTTACATCGCAAGAGTAATGAGAATTCTATTCTTAGACAACACAAGGTTCATCAGAATTCAGCTCGATGAGAACCATCATCGAAGTTCACTATCCGAACTATGCTTCTTTCTCTGCCATAGTCTCGAGTTAGAATCTACTTTACCGATTCCTTGCACAAAAATTCTTTTTAGAAGTGCATCTCGAACGTAATTTATCAGTTTCACGATACTTTCTACCCTAACATGAGCTGACAAGTGTGGGTTAAATTTTCTGTGCTAGACTGAGGAATCTCTTGAATCATTCATCTTATGTTTTGACATGAATTGCTTGATTACCCTTCCCTTTTGTTCAAAGCCAGACCATGTTCGAAAGGCTAGAACAGATAGTCCATCATGCCTTTATCTATTGTTTTTGGCCATTGAAGTTCATAAATTTTGGATGATATATTCACATATTTTTGACCATTTAACATTCACCGTTTCAATCCATTGATTATTCATCTTGTCTGAAGGTTGGTAACATCAAGCCAGACCTTTGGAGCCATAACTTTCATTTTTATCTGCATCTTAGACAAAAATTCTTGAAACTGCAGCTTAAAAGTGAAGCGAACTCATTCTTTTCGAGGGATAAAAGTTAATAGCATCACATATAGACTGTTTTTTCCTAGAAATCCTCTCAATTCAGTCTTCCAATCTCAATCTTCTTTCCATCAAATCAATCGGATATTCCAATACTCTAATATTCCGCTTTCTCTCTCCATACTTATCAGGTGTCTTGGGAAATATATTGGTTGTTCTTGTGGTTCTTCGCTCTAAGAGTATGAAAACACCGACCAACTGTTATTTGGTCAGTTTATCCATTGCTGATCTGATTGTACTTATGGCTGCAGTGCCCAATGAGATAATATCCTACTTTGTGTATGGTGATCAATGGATTTGGGGAAAAATTATGTGTAATCTTTTCATATATCTCCAATTTACCGGCATAAATGCATCCTCATTGTCTATAGCCGCATTCACCGTTGAACGTTATATAGCAATATGTCATCCAATGAAAGCCCAAAAATTGTGTACAGTTCACAGGGCTAAACGGATAATCCTATTTGTGTGGGTTTTTGCGGTTATATATTGTTCACCGTGGCTACGTTTAACAGCCGCCAAGCCACTTTGCTATCAAGATTTGAAAACAATGGAAACTTGCGATTTCGCTCAAGAACGTCGATCGCCTTTGTATATATTTGCATTCCTTTCGGATATATTATTATTCTACACATTTCCTCTTGTACTTGCCATTGTTTTGTACAGTTTAATGGCAAGAGTATTGTTTCGCAATCCATTCAGCACTTCCAATATGATGATCTCAAAGGGTAATGTACATTCACACCAGTCGTCAAACAATATGAGGACCCACAAAAATCATCCCACTGGTACAACAAAAACAACTTCAACAACAGCAACCACTGCAACTACCACCAATAATTCCACTTATGTTTCATCCCACAATGATGCCACTAAAGTTCAAGTAAGTTACAGTTATATTTATATACATATACTTCTCCGGAATACTTGGAATACTTCCTTCTCTCATATACATATAATGTTTTTAGGAAGAATCGTCTTCCAATGATGACAATTGCATTATCTGCTGATACATATAAAAGGAATATAACTGTATAAATATACTTCCTTACATTGGATGGAAGTGAGAGTCGAAGCTTCCAGTTGAGCAATTTTTATGATATCATAATCTATGATAACCATTCTTCTATGATATTCTCTGCCCTCTCTTCCTTGTTGACCTCCTCACACACATATATATATGGCTGTCCTTGTATTCCTTCTCACTCAATATTGAACGATCAGACAAGATCGTCTTCTGGGTTCACTCTTGCCTGTAATTCGATACGAAATTCTCGTCTCGTCGATCGAAGAGAGAGAGAGTCGCTTCGAAAAGCCACACATGATGATAACAATATATTATGCGTCAACCATGGTAGTCTCAACTAAGTTCCAAATGTTGGCATCATGAGGAACAAAATGATGGCCGAGTTATGTTGATACTTATCAGTATAATGGTAATCATGTCCTCAAAGTTGGAGAGTGTTTTCTGTGAGATCTATAGATTCCAATAATTCATATTCTCTCAGACTTACTCCATTTCACCATCCAGATAAGTTTCTTTGACCCTTGATCTTGAACATTTGATCTTTATTCAAGTTGCCCAAGAAGAAGTATGATGGTTATCCTATTTCATCGATTCTGGTCGACCAATATATATTTATATATCCTCACACATACAAATATTTTTCACTAATATTAAGTTCATAGTGCACTGAAAGTGAGAGTATACGCTAGAATGTTTTCCATATGAAGAATAGCATCATCAGATAGTAGAACCACTTCACTACTATTCGTTTATGTGTGAATAAATTGGGTGAATTCGAAATGCTACCATTCCAGTTCAATAATAAAATCAACTTATCAACTTACTGCTTAAAGTGAGAAACAAAATCCAAAGTTTTCATGATGACGGTGATCAGATTTCATCATGCTAATCATCAACTCATCTACTGACAATGAACTTTATGAACTGAATTACTCCTAAGAATTGAGATATTTTTTTTTCGGTGGGAAATTTTTTTCAAATCTATGATGATTTACCCTATAAGATATTGGAGAAAAGCTTAATTCTAGTATCTTCTGACTTTACTTTTCTCAGTTCTTGTCCATGGATTGGAAAAAACTATACCACTGTATATTAACGAGAACCTTTGAAACAAAGCAATTTGGAATGTATATGCTCAAAAATTTTCAATTCAAGATAAAATTCTTGGAATTTCGCAAGCACAAAATTATGTTTGTCACGCATTTCGAATCAAATTTTCTTGATTCTTTACACAGTAGATTGATCCATGTGATTTTGATGAAAAAATATCAGCTTGCATTCTCAGATGCATATAATCCTCTTATCGAGTTTGTTCTATCGAAATTTTGAATTGACCGACCAACTTGTATGCTCAAATTTTTTCGATTTATTCCATACCTTACCTTACACATATTCATTCAACCTGTAAGCTGTTATACTTTGAATGCACCCTATAAGCACATCTTGTATTGCATAATCTGGCTCATTATACATGGAGAAGGAAGTGATGTATTTCTATTGAAATATTCAATTTTAAACCATTACATGCATGAGTAGCATCCTTTTTATATCAGTCAAGACCTCTTTACCATTAGATATGCTTCATTCGCTTTCCTTGAAAATAATTGGATCAGGATAAGATTCAATCGAGTTTTCCATCTCTCTCTCTTCTCTCTCATCACTTGGACTACACATCACACAAGCAAGCAAATGATCAAATCACCTGACTTTTTTTGACATGGTTTTCTATTATGGACTCTTTTCATTATGGTATGTCTCTCTATTCTTGCTTCAGTGTTTTCAGAAAACTATTTCCAAGATTCATGAACTTATTGAATCCTATTTCGATTCGTGATCTCCGATAGAATCTATTGTTCTACTAAAAGGAATGAATGAGGAACGAATGTTATGTTGAGATGAAAGTATCCTAATGAAAGACAAAGTGAATTGAAAACTCATTCAAATCGAAACTCATTCATCATCTCATTGTTGCTTGATTCTCATTTTCTTTCTCTCTCTCTCTCTCTCTCTCTCTCTCTCTCTCTCTCTCTCTCTCTCTCTCTCTCTCTCTCGACACATCTTCCGAGTATTCTTTCACTAGCTTTGGTCTTATTCTTGTCCAAAGAATATCGCCAAGGGACTGATGATTATCATTTGGCTTCAGATCCCAAAGCTTGTCTTCAGGTAGAAGTCTCCATTCTCACTATGCATGTTTCAATGGAATACTTTTCTATCAACACTTCTATCCTCTGGCACAGTCTCTTCATGATGACCGGTCTGAGCTGATCTCAATTGAAGGTGTTTTTCCCCATCATCATGGTTCTCTTTTTCTGACTCTTTTGTCCATAGTGTTTTTCAGAATGTGTCCATGTGTACAGTACATATAAGTGTGTGTGCATCTTTCTTCTCGTGTGTCTTGTAAGCCAATTGTTGGTCAAATTCAGAGAGGCGAAAACTAATGGAAAGAGTAATGAATGAAATCAGAAAACACACACTTTTTCTTCTCTATTATTGTTCACAGAGGCACATACACACTCTATAACTGCTATCACTATTATTTATTCCTTCCTCATCAGCACTATCAGATAGGACAAACAAGTGACTAAAGATTGTTCCTCTTTCTCTCCTTCTTTCCTCCTTCCTTATTTAAGCGTTTGTCCTCTAATGAATTTCTACTTTAACTTCCTTTCCCCAGATACCGGCATTTTTGGTGGCTAAAGAGATAGCACTAGCTGTAACCACGCACTCACACTGGGAATAACACACAGACACACATATATATACCCACAGACACAGAGTAACAGTAGTCAACTTTATGTTTACTTGAGTCAAAACCAAATACACTAAACTTTACTCGGAATCAGCTTGCTCTCTCTCTCTCTCTCTCTCATGCTCCAATATTCCTTTTTTTATAGTGTGCCTTGTGATTTTAAAACATACACCTAATTTTTTCTTCCTCTCACTAACATCTACACTGCCACAAGCTATACAAAAAAGTTCTGTAGGAATGTAGTAGAGAAAGAAAGCGAGAAAATTGAGCGGAATAAACTTTCAGAGAGAGAGAGAGAGAGAGAGAGAGAGAGAGAGAGAGAGAGAGAGAGAGAGAGCTTTGATCAATGAGTAGAATCTATTCAGTTAGTGGGTTGGAAGGAAAGGAAAAGAGAGAAGAGCAAAATTCTTCCCTTTAGATAGAGAAACAGACAGTAAAAGAATGGCCCAAGTCGTTGTCTTAATATTTGCTTCAAACTATTGAAATAAATCTACAGACAACTGTTGTATCGATCCATTTATTCGCCTCTTTTCTTTTTTTCTCTTCTTTTTCTCACTGATTGTTAAACAATCTATCTAAGAGACTGCTCAACCGAAAATGTTTTTATATATATATTCAATACACTCATAAGCTGTGTGGGTGAATACATTGGAATAGGAATATTCCCATTCTCTCTCTCTCTCTTCCTTCTATATCTTTTCGCTGGAGCTTCATGCTCAAATATTGGATAAACTGATAAAATGACCAGATCATGCTTACATCTTGGCTCTTAAGATTTGGATATATCAGTTGATGTTGATCATGGTGAAACAATTCAATGGCTGTATTCAGTGGCCATATGATGAGACTTCAATTCTTGATCATTCAATTTATTTCGTTATATATATACGATCCAATCATTCCTACTATCCGCACTAACGTTCACTTAATTTGGGCCACTCACATCTGGTGTCATTTAATTTTATCTCATTCCATGCTCATCTTTATCACAATATTCCAGACATCCATTCATCTTCTCTGCTTCTTCTCCTTCTTCTCCACCTTCCACTCGATGATCAGCACGCAACCAATTGATCAGACTGACCAACCATCCTTTCCTCTTTCTTCATCATCTTCATCATCTTCATACTTTTCTTCTTGAAAGATTTTGTTCTCAATCAACTAGTCTTGTGGAATAGATTAATAAGGAAAAGAAGATGAAATTGAGGTATGATGAACGTGGACAAACATTGAGTGGATATATTTTTCTTCTTGCCAATCAGACACACATTTCATTGTCAATCGTTTTCCCGGATAAAAGTAGCAATCTACTTAACTGTTTTTCGCGCCTCTCCTGTCCATTGAGCGTTCATTTTTTACAATCAGTACATAACGGTAAACTGTATAGTAAACGGTGTGTGTATGTGGGAGAAAAAAATCATGAAATAGAATGGAGATGATGGTAGGAACTTATCAAAGTATGAGATTCCATTTCTTTCTCTCCCTTCGTTTTGTTCTTCTTGTTGCTCATAAGATGATGAATGTTGAGCCCTGCAAAATGGTTTGCACATAAGTCAGATTGATTGGGTGTGAAAATGAGACCAATTTGATGCAGTGTTGATTATGGGAAAAAATGATGGTGTAAACACTGATCACTTGGAGAAATGGCTCCAATTCTTTCTGTTCCAATCTAGGCCAGCCTCTATAGCCGCTAGCAATACATTTATTAATCTCTTTCTGAAGGCGGAGAAAGAGAGAGAGAGAGAGAAAATAAGAAAAAGAAAGATAGCAACTGGGGAAAGATCTTATTCATCTATGAAGTATAAATATATAGGTTTGAGAATCATTCAGTTATTGGATTTATTAGGAATGAGGTGAGAGAGAAAAAATTCCACTCTACTTCCTAGTCAACTCAATATGAAGCATCCAAATCGTCAAATTATGATCACTTTTGGCTCAGTTATTAGGATGAGTTGAGATGATAAGATCATGGATGAAAAAATTCTCTATCTCTCCCATGTATTCTAGCATCCATCCTGCACGAATAAACCTCAACAACAAACTTTCCATTTTTTTATCACCATCGAATTGAACTATCATTGCAACTCATGAAAAAAACTAGTCCCAACATTTCAACAGGATAAAGCTCACGATTGAATGATTTGGGTCGCCAGTATATATATATATCTTTTTCCTAGTATTTTCAATTTACCTTTTCAAGCCTAACTTCCACCGTTTCATGATGATAGCATAATAAAAACTAGACGACCCATGAGATGGGCCTTAAATTAGTAGCATTATCTTGTCCTGACAACACAAGCCCATATCGAATATTTCATCTCTCACCATGGATGCTTTCATATATGTACATCGGTGATAAGTTCTCTACTAGTAATGGTATTGTATGTGGATGAGGGCCAAAAATATTTTGCCCAGTTACTTTCTTTTCTCTCTCTTTTTCCATAATTCCATGGAGATTTTGAACTTAGAGGGATAGAAAAATGCTAGACTGAAAGTATCTATCATATTTCAATGTTTTCAATAGCTCTGAAGTCAGAGTGAAAATTTTTTGCCCATCATATTCTATCTCTCTCGAGATTCACAGGCAAAACTGATGAACCCCTCTTGGTGAACTGCAAACATGCACATACACATGTACACTCACAAGTCAGTGTTTGTGTCCATTATAAATGAATATAAAGGAATACAAGGTTCTCATTCATAATCACTGGAATAGTGTGAATTTGTTAGCAAATAATCCACACTGATTATATGAGTGATTCTTATTACCTGATGAGTTGGAATCAAATTTTACACCCTCCTTTCATCCAGTACCTTCATATTTTTTATGAAAAATTCTATATTATCTTTTTTATTACATCACCTGTGCCTCTTCAAATTAACTCCTTCCAATTTCAACTTTCTAGTTGCCGAGGAAAACTTCAAAGTCACTCAGTATATTCAAAAATTCTTCTTACTCAGATTGAATACTTGTGTGAAATGGTTCCTCGAAATGTTCTTTATATTCTCTCTGCTCCTCTCTCTCTCTCTCTCTCTCTCTCTCTCTCTCTCTCTCTCTCTCTCTGCTCCTCTCTCTCTCTCTCTGCTCCTCTCTCTCTCTCTCTCTCTCTCTCCTTATGTCACTTGTTTCCACTCGATGAATCCACTTTGGCCATGCTGTCATCAAGCATCAAGATGAGTCTCGCTCATATTGAGCCCTTTTCACTGGATATGCAATAGTGATACTGACTGAAGAGAGAGAGAGAGAGAGAGAGAGAGAGAGAGAGAGAGAATCTTCCGCTTCATCCCTTTCCCCTACATCAGTTGATTGGCCAACCTTCTGTTTCATCTTCAGATAGCCCTTCTCATTTTGATTCCCTATTGGATCCAGCACATAACGAAGTCTGGTACAATCGTTTACCATGATCTTCCACCTCATTTCTCCTTCTTGCTCCATCATTTTCAGCCCGGGCATATACACTCTCATCTCATGGGATGCCGATAATCGATTTCGGTGTGGAAATACTCTGAGGATTGTTTATGAGTATCAGCATGTCGACGGCAGTTTTTTTTGTTCAAAACAAAATCTTGACTCAAAACACACACACACACAAACACCGAGATACCTTATACATGTGTTTATGTATATGAATTCTTCTCATTTATTCAGGAAAATTTTTCTACTTCAACCAACACACCAATTCAATGATGTCAAAGTTTATCATCCAAAGTGGATGCAAATTTTTCCATTTGTCTATGTTTCTGTCTGTATTCTTTTTGGTTTATCTTCCTCTAATTTTTACTAATTTTCTTCGTTTTCAATGCTTGGCTAGAAGAAAAAAAGAAGAAGACAAAAGAATAATACAGTAGAAATGAACAATGTGGATAGAAGAGAAAAAAGCGAAAAAAAGTTTGAAAGCTCAAACACAGAGGAGGTGGAGAAGAAGGACGCTGAGATAGCTGATAGGGAGAGGGAATAAAATTACTTGAATCAGGAATACAAAAACATTTGAGATGAGTGAATAGAAATTGTTCATGAAATAAATTTATCGCATCATTCACTACTACATTATCAGAATAGAACAATAGTCACTTTTGCTAGTCAATGAAAACGGTATATATAGACACATCATGTGAACGTGTGTGTCTGTATGTGTGAAAGAGGAATAGCATTGGTATGTGATGTGGATAAATACTAAGAATTTGTCTTCTTATTTTTATTCTCTTTATCTTCATCTTTCAAAAGAATGAGCTTCCAGAGAGAAGGGTGGCGGATGAAGAGGAGGAAAAGGGGGAGGAGATGAACTGAATATTGATCCAGTTTAATGAAAATTTTGCTTCATCTGTGTAGATAGCTTCTCTCTTCCACACATATATAACACAAACACACTCACTCTCTTGGAGCATCATCAAGAATCAAGAATAAGAATGAAAAGTGCAAAAAGAAGAAGAAGAAGAAGAAAAGATGATGCATACAGTGTTAAGCTGTCTTCCTTTTCATGCGTCACTCTTATTAACTGCTGGCGATTATCATGCACATTGGCTGGGAATCTTGTGTTCAGGAATTTATCTTTTCCACTTTCATCATTTGAATATAATCAATTTTTCCACCATGTTCGCTCTCTCTCTTTCCCTCTCTTGCGAATGTTTACTTCTTATGCACACATACTTGACTGGTCAATGAATATGAGCGGAAAAATTTTTATCACTTTTCTTACAACAACCGTTCGTGTATATTGGTTGGATCAGTTGGTATGAGTAGATCATTCATCAAGGTACACACATTTACACACAGACATTTTGGAGAACTATTTTAGGAAAGCAAAGAATCAACAGATGCTGTGTGACAGCTTCCCCATCATCCAGCATCTTCTCCTCCTTGATGCGAGTAGAGAGAGAGAGAGAGAGAGAGAGAGAGAGAGAGAGAGAGAGAGAGAGAGAGAGAGAGAGAGAGCTTCAAGGTTTTGATCATCATCACCCACATCATCAGATGATCAAACTGTTCACTTACTGATCATCTTTCCCTGATGACAGTGTAAATAGTCATCCATGGTCTGAAAGATAATCTTTACTCAAGGGCCTGCCGATTGATGCTTCTTTCTTCTTCTTTCTGTGAACGTGTGTGCAAGTAATACTTTCAAGACTGTATATATATACACACATGGATGCTTGTGGCTCCTTTTTGCATGGAATGATTTGAACATCACATCGAGTGAACTGATTATCTTAAATCGTCTCAGATTCCCTACTTTTTGCCCATTTGTTCATTCACTTCCTCTCTCACCCTCTTTTCACTCTTTTGAAAATACATCAATCAGAATCTGAGACTACCTCTTCTCTCTCTCTCTCTCTCTCTCTCTCTCTCTCTCTCTCTCTCTCTCTCTCTCTCT
>QZCP01000062.1:0-31571 GCA_003956705.1 Brevipalpus yothersi
GAGAGAGAGAGAGAGAGAGAGAGAGAAGGAGAGAGAGAGAGAGAGAGAGAGAGAAAGAGGAGAGATGAGATGAGATGAAAAGTCATCATGATTCTCAACCATAGAGATTCCAGAAAAATATCTATGTAAGCACTTATCAGTTTTCTCTGAATGGCCAATATTTTATTCATAAGATTTTTTTCCCGAACTGAATAGAGAATGAAAGAAGATGTAAGGTGGATGCTTTAAAGATGATGATTATGTTCTTTACACACCAGTTTCTCTTCCCTCTAAGCGTCTACATATGAAAGCTTGTCTTAATGTTGAAACGCCTTTTAATCTATCTAATTAGTCGAATAAGACAAATTAAGACTTTTCATTAGTGAAAGGATGCTCATGAAGAGGATGAAGAGGAAGGGAGAGAAAACGGAAAGTGGGAAAAAAGTTTTCATGGTTTATCAAGCAGCCAGAGAGAGATACAAGAGGCAAGCAATTTGAGTAGTTGCGAAACAATCCAAGTGATCAAGTGACTCTTCGTTAAGGAATATGAGTACTTCATGGACAAGAAGAGAGAGAGAGAGAGAGAGAGAGAGAGAGAGAGCACGTAAAATAATGAAGAATATATATTCTGTAGGAAAAGTCAATGAAATTCATTCATTCCCTTGATGATGTTCCCTAGAATTGCTCTCTTCAAACTCAATTCCTGGGACACAAAACTTGCAAGAGAGAGAGAAAGCTTGATGAAGCTCTTCTTGCAGAGTTTCTCTCTCTTGGTGAGCCTCTTGACCATTGACTTGCATCGTTGACTATTTCAACCACTTAATGTAGTGAAGTTATGCAAAAACTGCTTAATGCATGTTACCATGGAGGCTAGTGTAAGTGATTAGCAAAATGTCTCTCTCTTTCACTTTTCTAGTCAATTCACATGTGTGTGTATGTGTACAAAGAGCTGAAAAGTCTTTGAATGAGTAACTCCAGATTCACTTCTTTTTATCATGCAACTTCATTTCTCTCTCTCTCTCTCTCTCTCCTGGCCAAAGTATGTGAGAGTGTGTCCATTGTTTCCACACCAGAAAACACTTCACCTTAACCACCCAGCCTTGCCTCCTCCTTTCTATGGTCCGTTTCTTTATGATCAGTCTTTTGTTTCCTCTCAAATTGATCTCCATTATGGCCACAATGAATGAGAGAAAGAGAAAGTGTCATAAGAAGAGCACAAGAGAGAGAGAGAGAGAGAGAGAGAGAGAGAGAGAGAGAGATCATGTCCTCTCATTGTTCATCGATCTCTTCTTCCTATCTATCTATTTCTCTGGGAGAATGATGAGAAAGAAGGAGATACTTCTCTCTGTACACTTAGGAAAGTTTCTTATGGTTTGGTTAATAGTCATCATTTGGTTAAATGATTGCCGTCAGTTAATAATTTTCCTATAAAGAAGCGGAAGAAAGGTAGAAGAGAGAGACAGAGAGAGAAAGAAGTGGACACGATATGTATATTTTCAGACAGTGGAGAGGTTCCGGATATTGACCATGAGAAACAGGTAAGAAGAAACGGAGATGAGGGATCATTATCATCATCTGGTCACCATTTTGGGATCAAGTGGACAGATATTCTCCCTCTCTCCTTGTCCCTCTGTATCTATGTATGAATTGCATGGCAAAGACAATCTAAATCTATTATGAGAAACATGCTGAGAATTGGATAATGAATTGATCACGATAAGGTAGAGAAAAAAGAAGTGGTCAAGTCCACTTACGCAAGATATGGGAAACGGAAATGATCATGGAGAAGTAGATATAACAGTGAATGGATCAGTAAGTAAATTGGAATTATCGTAGAGACAATAAGAAATGATTGAATATTTACTCGAAGCAATTTCAAGTCAAACTGTGATGTAAGCTTATTGGTGGTATGTTTTTCTTAAAATAAAGTCGCATTTCCGTAAGTTATCCAAAGACTTTATAAGGTTTCTTGAGTATAATCAAATGGTTTAGCCTATAATAATAGGGAGTTTTCCATTCTCAAAGTGATCAGGAAAAAGTGAAATAGAAAGATAATACGAGAGACAAAAATATATCTTTTCCCTGTTTCAATCATTTTGTAAGCTGTATGGAATTCAAGTGTAAAAATTGATAGGCAAACGATAAGATTACAAAAAAAATGATCATTTATCGGCAATAATTTTTGTACTCAAAATATATTTCCATTCTTTTACCATTCGATTTTGATCAACAATAAGACAAGAGAGAGAGAGAGAGCAAAAAGTTTGTCAAGCGTGCTAAGTTCCATTGCTATATACTCATCAATAACGGCTGGTATCATCATCACCAAGCGAATCGAACTTTGGAGCTACATTTTCTCTCTCTCTCTTTTTCACATACACTCTATCTCTCTCATCATTATTGATTAAGAAAAATGAAACCGTTGCTCAATCAGCTATACACAAGATGATATGCCCAAATTTATACACAAACACACACAAAATCGAAACAATAAGCATGACCTCAACCGATCGGGAGCAGAAATAACGGTAAGACAGAATTTTAGATAACGTTTGTAATTCGTGAAGAGAAAATACGCTCGCTGTATGTTTGTGTCTCTCTTTCTCTTTCCCAAAATGAGAATAATAATAATTTTAGCTTTACTATCATCATAAATATTGGCAATAGTTTAGTTCTTCATTTGGACAGCTCAAAGAGAATAAGCAAGAGAGAGTCTAGAGACATTATATTAGAATAGTTGACCAACGATGCGTATGTACGAGAGGCCATCAGGAGGAGGAGGTGGTTGTGGGTTGTGGAATAAGGTAAAATTGTGGGAGTTTTAGGACTATGTTTAGCAAGGCGAAGAAGAAAAAGAGAGAGAGAGAATGAGATGCTGTTGTCGGTGATGATGCGAAAAGGAGAAAATGATGATGGAGCGAGAGAGAAGAATATTCGATCAGTGATCCGTTCAACATATGGACTGTGTAGACTCAACGTACTCAGAGGAGAAGAGAGAGTAAACATCAATATAAGTTCTAATTATCGTGTGAATAATAAACGAAAAAAAATGAGACAGCGAGAAAGCTCTTGGAGAAACTGTCCTCACTCGAAATTTGTTTTCTAATTCTCTGGCTAACATGAATGTGTTTCGTTTCTTTTTTTCAACTCAATTGAACAATCGAAGATATCCTTAAAATTTATGCAAATAAGATAAGAATCATTATCTTGACACTTTTCAAGAGAAACTCAATATATAAATCATCATCATTCCAGGTGCTCTGTTTATTCTTGAGCTCATTTGTTCAATCAAGTACGATTGAAGAGCTGAATCTCAATGAATATTGGCTTATATAAAATTAAATAAAACTGTTGATTGAGATCACACACATACACACACAAAAGTCACTGCACCCAACATCCAGAAGCAGAAATGCAAATGAGAGAGGAAAAAACCCCGAATTAATTTATCCTGTAGCTATATCAGACGACAAAACTTGGAATGAGAAAAAAAACGAACATGGCCCAAAAAAGACGTTATCAACATAATGATTATTATTATTACTATAATGCTTTTGAATTTAGTCACCAAACCCAGTTGAAAATAGATCACCTCTAAGAATTGACGCTAACAAAATTGAGACTATTCGTGTGCCTCTTTCTTTCTCTCATACACACATTTCGCGCGCTTAGCTTAAAGAGAGAGAAACAGAAAGAGAATGGATCACAATACGCTGTGCCCATTTTGATCCATACACACAAAAAAGGGTATGTCACAGGATTTACATCCTTCTTCCGGAGCCTACTGGTGGCTTGAGAAGAGAATATGTCGTGTGTATGTGTGAGAGAGAGAGTGAGAAAGAGAAAGAAAGAGAAAAGAAGAAGATAAAAGGTGATGGAGCAATGTTGGACGGAATAACATGATGAAAATACGCCAGTCAAACAGGCATCATGAACACACAATCATTAGGCGTTCTCTTCCATCTCTCTTTCTCTTTCTCTTTCTCTCTCTCTCTCTCTCTCTCTTTTTACTGAACACACTTGGATAGCAACAAAGGTATAAAACAGGGTAAACAGAGAGTAATATCCGGACTTGATCCTCATTCTTCTCTTTTTCTCTCTTGTAGATGAGTGAAAAAAGAGTGGTGAGAGAGAGAGAGAGAGAGAGAGAGATAGATAGAATGCTTTAGATCACCTTCTTTTATCTTTTCAATTTTTCTTCCTATTTCCTTTTCTATCCATCTCTTTCTATCTATCTATCTATCTCTCACATTCTCTGTGCACATATTACAATTATTGCTATTATAACAACTTTCCAGTCTACATCTCTCTCACTCCATCACATCATGCTAACTTCCTTTATAATAAGTTCAGGTTGAACGGTATTTTTTTTCTTTCTCTGTCTCTCTTGCCATCTTTTCTATCTTATATCATCATCATCCTCATCCTCCCACATACACATGCCTCAAAAATCAACTCTTCAGCTGCAAGATGTCCTCTTTCTATCTTTTCTATCATCCACTTGTATTTTACCATGGAAACTTGATAATATATTCTACAATTTGAATTGTTTTTGGTGTGTGTGCTATAAAACGGATAGTTTTATGAGCGAAGAGAAAAGAAGAGGAGGAGGAGATGGTTGAGGAGGAGGACGATGAAGAGGACAAACTGGATGTTGTGAAAAAAGGAGGAGGAAAAAAGAATCTCCTGGAAAAAATGTGATAGAGAAAAAATGAATTGTTGAAAGAATAGAAATAGAAAAAAGATGAAAAGAATCAAGAATCGTAAAAAGAATATCATTCGAAAAAAGGGAAAGAGAGAGAGAGAGAGCAAAGTATGAAATATATAAAATCAAGTTGAAGAGGAAATGTTGAATAGAGTAAAAAAAGAGCGAAGGAAGACAACTTGTCGTTTATCAAGCAGTAGAAAGTGAAAAGTTCCAAGTGATAAAGGAATACAACAATGATAATGTTGATGATCTGAGAGAAAGAGAGAGAGAGAGAGAGAGAGAGAGAGAGAGAGAGAGAGAGAGAAAAGGAAAGGAAAGGAAAAGATGACGATGACAACGATCATGGCTGTGATGGCAGTGGAAGTAGGGTGGAATGAGAGCGAAGGTGGTAGCGTCAATTGAAGGCAAATGAATCCGGTGAATACATCGACGATCATGATGATAATAAACTTAGTGATGAAAGAAAGAAAGAGAGAGAGAGAGAGAAAAATAAATAGTGTAGGAGGAGAGAAGAAGGCAAAAGAAGAGAGATAGGAGGAGGAGCACAGCTTTCAGATTGAGAATAAGAGTAACACACCAGCAAGGCAAATGTGTAAGTGTTATATGGAAGAATCATTGTAAAAAGTTATCCTATCTTCTCCATATACACTTACATCTACTGTGGGAGGCAAGCAAGTGTACCTCTCACATTGAGAAATAATAAGTAGAGAAGAGAGAGAGAGAGAGAGAGAGAAAGAGAAGCTCTTAGTTTATATGAGAGATAGTTCATGAGGCATGTCTCATGGTCTTTTTTCTTATAGAAATAGCTTAGAGAGAGAGAGACTGAGTATGAGAGAGAGCGAAAGAACTTTTTCAGAACATGCTCGAGTTGATATTATACAAGAAATATAAGCCACAAAATGAGAAAGAGAGAGAGAGAGTCTCTTATTGCCCTTCATCCGCCTTCTTTCAAGTTTTTCTCTCTCTCTTCCTCTTGTATAGCTTCATCTGTACTTATTCTTGCTTACTATTTCTCATGCTCCTATCAGTCTTCTTCTCCTTCTTTTTCTTTCAACCTTACATGTACATCATCAATCCGTAGCTCCGCCTCTATTTCCCAGAATATTCTATTGATTCAACTCCTTCTTCTTCTTATCTCCTCCCATTTTCATCTCTCTTCTTATCATTTTCTCCTCCTCATCATAAGAATCTTCTTACATCTCTTTTGCCAAAAAACTTTTCCTCCTCTCCAAACGATTTCCTATACTCTCATAAGTGAACACATTCTTTTTCTTGAGAATAAATGATAAGAATTCATTTGATAGTTGGAAGTGCATTCGAACTATTTCAAAGTTCATATTGAACTGGAAGAGAGATGAACTCATCGATGAATATGTAAACATCTGTTAGACTTGGATGGATATTGGCAATGTTTGACATTCTTTTCAATTCATCCATATCTCCATGGTAAGAACAAAAAAAGGTAGAGGAAGAGAGAGAGAGAGAGAAAGAGAGAGAACAGTGAGTGATAAATTTTCTTCTCTATTTCTCTTCTCACCAATTAATCTGACATATCAATTGGAACATCAACCTGATGAGAGCAAGAATATCCTGATGCTATTGAATACTCAAATGTGAAAGTTTAGATTGTGTGTCCAGTTGAAAGGAAATATCACTACTGATACCGTTAACTTTTTTTTTGTTCTAGCTTATCAACTCAGGAAAACTGTTCTGATAGCCCAAAAATATTTGAAACAACGATTGTTGTTTACATGGATAGAGGAACACAGTATTGTATATGTATACATATTTTGCATGATACTGGAATGATTGGACAGAAAAAATAGCTTTTCACCAATGAATTTACATGGAAACACTCGAGCTTGATCGGATAAAATAAATGCGGAAATCATGATAGAGAGGCAGAAAAAAATAATATCCGGAATATTGAGTGCTAGTTTTCTTTGGCTACTATCTTTTTTCCTACTCTCTTCACTCTATCAACTATTGATTTAAATTTCATTGGAAACAGGTTACGGGATGATAGATTGATAAAGGAAAAGAGTGGGGAGAGAGATTGGAATTTATCATGATAAATTCCATTGAAAAATTCCCCTTACTTTGTTTTTATCATTATCTAAGCCAATGTAAGCGTTGACAGATATACACGAGAAAAAATTACTTGGCCAACTGTGGCTATCTATGTTTGCATTTACTATTTCGTTTGCTTAATCTCATGAGTTTATCTCATTTCGTGTGTAGATATTTTGTCAGTGAATAAAATCAATAAAATAAAATATCATTGATTAGCTTACCTGAAGTTTGAAAACCATTTAACCAATTGAGCAGTATTGTTCTTGTTGAATTTGATGTCCGGAAAGAAAGTCTTTAGAACATTGGAACTTGGATATCTTACATAGAAGAACATCAGCTTTGCCTTTCGAAGGTGCATCGGCGTCAGGGTGCTAGTGTGCAAAGGAGTTAAGGAATAATATGGTTTTTCATGTTTCAGTCAGAATATTGGAAATGATATTCAGAATAGTTTTTTGAATAGTAAAAGAAAGAATGAAAGGGAAAGATGGGGAAAAAATGAGTCAAGAAATATTCAAGTGATCATATTCTTCAAATAGCTCAAATTAACATGATTAAGAAACTAATAATTGATCATTTGCATGCACTCAATCTCATATACCAATAAGGCGAACCTTGGAGGAAGAAAAAAGAATCTTAGAAAAAGGTGTGAAAGAAGGAAGTGCAACTTGGACTCCTTTCTTCTCCTTATTTAACAAAGGAATTGTATTCAAAAGGCCACAGGAAGACAAGTTCTTTGATGTACAATTTTTTTTGTATTCCTTGTACCTTACTACTTCCACCTCTGTACCTCTGTACCTCTGTACCTCTCACTCTCTCTTTCTCTTAATCACAATAATCATTCAAGTGAGAGAAGAAGCTATGCAAATCCGGCTTCAAAATGAGCTTTTCAAACTCTAATCTCGGGCTTCCTTCCTCTCGTTTGATTTCGCTGGTCGGCTTTTTTTTCTCTCTCTCTCCTCATCTACTTGGTGTTGACTAACCACATACATATACACATGTACACATATACACTTTGATCGCTTCACTCACTTGCTAAATATTTAAATTAAGGAAACCCCAAAAAAAGAATTCACTCAACTTAACTAAAAAATGGGGTAGCCAAGTAGTGGGTGGTAAGGTGTACATATGTGTGGGAAGTTTGGTGGTTAGTTCTCAAAGTGAGCTAGAGAAAGAGAGAGGTTGAAAAAAATTCAATGAAAGACTATTCCTATTTTCAAGTAGAAGACATAGACATTGTGGGTGATGGATAGATGAAGAAAGTAACGGTAAAACTTTATCCTTTTTCTACTACTTTTTTTCCCACTAAGAGAGAAAGATAAAAAGTTTGAATGCCACATGCATACACAGGCACACACTTGCGTTTACTATTACTATTGGCTTGATTGTGTGGTTGTAGTAGTCATAAAATGAGATCTCATAAAAGGTGGCTTAAGGGCTGGTAAAGAAACCCTTTCATGAGACATGTAAATAAAATCGAATTGAAATTGAGAAGAGAGAGAGAGAGAGAGAGAGAGAGAGAGAGAGAGAGAGAGGAAAATCATTGGATTGCTAGACTGAAGACTATTTCAAACAAGGAACACGATTGCTTGTCAATCATCGAAGCACGAAAGGAATTGTAACATAACGGAATTAAATTTAAAATTAAATCACAAATTGGAAAGTGGAGAAGAAGAAAGATATTCAGTTTTTTTTCACGATACTAGGGAATAGTGAAGCGTAAAAAAATTGAAATTCAAGCTCAAGTATGTGTGTATACCCTACACTAGGCTTGGCCCACCACAATCTGCATACTAAGTACATATATCACTTGATGGAATACAGAAGTAAAAGAAAGAGAGTAGAAAAGAGTGAAAAAGAGAAAGAAAGAAAGAGAGAGAAAAAAGAAAATAAATTTACGTTTGGTAAGCATTTGCAGTATCAATTGGTTGTTGTTGTTGTTTTTGATACTGATTTGGTTTTGAAAAGGATATCAGAGGCGCATTAGCATCAAACATTGGCGATTCATTGAAAGATGCTCTATCCATTCCATCGACACCATTTTCTGATCGACTAGAATTATGTTGACTACCACCATAATTGCGTAGAGATTCTGGTGATGCATCTCCACCGGTACCACCAGGACCACCGGTCATACCACGATTGGCCTGTGCTAGCATGGCCAAATGATTAGCAGCTATAGCATTTTGTATGGCTGCCGCTGCGGCAGCATTCTGTTGATTTGCTTTATTTTCACGTTCACGTTGTGCTTTCTGTTGGGCTTGATGTTGTTCAATCAACTCTTCCGCATCACTCATATGATGTCCACCAACACCACCAACACCGCCACTGCCACCACTTGCCACACCAGCAGCGGCAGCCACTGCGGCACGCTGACAAAATATTGATTCACGCAACAATCGTGCATGATCATATTGGAATGCTGGTCCAGAGAATAGATCAGCTGAATGAAGGCTCGGATTTGGAATTGCAATTGAAGTTGGTAATGATACCAATGGTGGTGGTGGTATTGTTGGACCACCGTGTCCACCACTGAGTGCAAAATGATGTGATAAACTGGCCACAGGACCACCGGCACCAGTTGTGTGTCCAAGTGGTGTTCCTCCCGTTAATTCACTGATATCACCTCCTCGACCAATAAAATTAGCTAACAATGGTTCCTGATTGAGAATTCGAGATACAGTACGAGGTGTAATTCGTGTATCAGTTACTTTGTGACGCTTTCGTTTTGGTGTCACAACCAGAGACATTGCTTCCGTTTGTTCACCAATAGGATCTGGTGTCGAATCACCATCCGAACGGCAACCAGTACTATCGTGTCCAGATTCAATGGATACATTACCAACTGATGAACGATCATTACGCAAATGATTTGGTGTCAATATTGGTGAACGAGTACGATTACTACTGCTTTGATTATCGGCAATATTTTGTGATGACACTAGATTGTGTGGTGAAGATCGTGATGTGTGTGATGATGAATGATGGACATGATGAGTTGAATGAATATGATGAGATAAATGATGCTGTCCACCACCATTCGAATTGTTTGTGGTACTATTGGCTAGGCCACCAGATGATGATGATGTGGATACATTATCACGAACACCCGATAATCCAATAGTAGCGGAACCTGTATGATTGGGTGATAATATTGAAGATGAAGATGAGCAACGTGATGAAGATGATTTATGATTAATGGATAATGTTCCAATATCATCTCCTCCAACACCATCACCACCACATCCAACAGCACCATTGCCACCACCACCTCCTCCATTAAGCCCCATACATACAGACGGTGGAGTGGTAGTAATAGTAGGCTGATTAGTATTGCCATTATTATTACCAGAATCTCCGCCACCTCCTCCACTGCATCTTGATACACCATTAATCTGATTATTACTGTTATTATTATTAGTAGTAGACGGTGTGGCACCAATGCTGGACGTACCGTTATTCGAACGTCCATTGAATACGGATGCAAATGAATTGAAATGCTGGGCCATTGATGCATGGATAAAGTTTGGTGTAAAGCCAACTGCCGCAGCGGCTGCTGCTGCGGCAGCCGCTGCCGCTGCCGCTTGTGGATTTATGGTGCCAGGCAGGGAGGATGAAGAGGAGGAAGATGAGGATGAGGCTGAGGAGGATGAGGAGGAGGATGGAGCCAGTGGATTGAAATTTGGTGGAAATAAAAGGTTCGATTTGAAAGGTACATGAGGATGGGGAGCAAAAAGATGATGATGGGGATGGGGATGATGGGAATGAGGATGATGATATAGATTGGAACCGGAAGATGGTTTAAGGAAAGAAGGTTCAAGAGTACCTGATGATACGGGAAGCTGAGTGGGATGGTGAATTGCTAATGGCCCAACAAAAGATGGGCTTGAACGTATTGTATGACTATGACTATTATTTGGCATGCTTTTGCTACTAGTACTACTAGTGGTGCTAATTTTGGAATTATCTGGTGACGATTGAATGTGGGAAGGATTATGATTGGATTGATTACGATGGTAATGATGATTGGAGGAGTGGGATTGATTGGAAGATGGTACTGGATGTGGAAGGACAACATCCGGGATTAAGAGGAGGAAAGTGAAAGAGAGAGAGAACGAAAGACATGATAAAGAAGACGTACAGTGGACAAACTTTTCAAGTGGACATTACATTCGGAAATGAATTGAACGAATGAATTTCCAAAAAAGAAAGAATAGGAACCAAAAAAAATTTTTCAACAATAAATCAAATTAAAATTAAACATACCTGTATTGTTTCCACTGCTACTATTATTGTTGGCCAATAAATGAGACGTCTTGAGATGTGCCATGGCTCGTGATGCTACAGCAGAGGTGACCTTAGATGAGCCCAACATTTGGGATAATAGTGTCAACTCACGTGGTGATTGTGGATGATGGTGTGATTGATGATGGTGTAAATGATGATTATCATTATGGTGCGAAAATTGGCTTGTGATAAGTGATGAAGAGGAAGCATTAATACGTGCGGTATAACGTGCAATAACCGCATCAATAATGTGTGCTAAACTTGGTATTAGATTTGCTTGTAATTCCGATTTAAGTGTATTACTTAACCATTCAATATCCGATATACGTGCTGCACCGATAAGTCCAGAATCAGATATTGATGATGAACGTATCATGGTAGTAGCGGCAGAATGTGATCCGGATGATAATGGTCCGGTTGCAGTAGTAGTGGTTATAGCACCGGTAAGTGTGGAAGGCGATGAGAATGATGAAGATGAACATGATGTGGGTGAAGATGATGAATGTGGACCATTATTATTATTAATATTAGTGTGATGATGATGATGACCTGAACGTTGACTTAGTTTCTCCTGTTCAAGCACCAATTTACGTGCTTCATTCAACAATTGTCCAGGCTCTTGTAGACCATGATGATGAGTGCCGGTGGTCAATTGATTTGGACCACCACTATTTGAATTAGTTAGACAATTAATATGTGATGATATTCGATCACTTGAAATATTGTGATGAACATTTCGTGATGATGTAGTTGGAGTAGTAGTAGTAGTACCATTTAAACGATATCTATTTTCAATATCATCATCACCGGATTTACCATATTCTGTGGTCAAATCGAATGGACTATTATCATCATCAATATCATCACCATCATCAATGGTACTTGAATTCATACCATTACTTTTTGGTGATCTTTTACCATGAGATGATGGTGAATTGGGATCAGATGATGGTGAATCCATATATTTACCGTAACGATTCAAAAGTGTTGCATGATGATGATGGTGTGAAGAATTTTTTAAGGAAGAATTAGAATGATGATGGTGAAGACTATGATTGAGTAGATTGTGATTAGTATTATTTGCTGTTTGATTAGTTGACATCACTTTGATACTTGATTCAATTGATCTAGTATGATGATGATGATTATTATCATCAATTTGTTCCATTTTGACTGGTGTTGATTTGTGTATAGACAAATCAGTGGTCATAGACATACTTTCTTCTTCATCATCTTCCTCATCATTAACTGTATCAAAATCATCACCACGAGATGATGAACGATTAAGATGATTAACATTGATTATTTCATCATCCATATCATCATCCATTGATACAGCTTCATCATTATTAAAATCATCATCAACATCTTCATTTTCATCATCATCCGTATATTCATCCACAAGTGGTCCATTTGATTTAGATTGTTGTGGTTGATACAATTTACGCTTTTTACATCCATTAACAGGTACATTGATATTGGATGAAGATGATGAAGAGGATGCCTGTTGTTGCTGCTGCTGCTGTTGATTAGAATTGTGTCCAATAGTCAAATCAGTATCACTTTTACCAGTAGTAGTCGTAGTGGTAGTTGATGATGAAGATGTTGCATTAACACTGATATTGGATGCTGATGGATCAGATGGATCGGATGGTGATGATGGACTAGTGGCCTGTGGAGGAATATTTGACGATATGGCCTCACCATTAGAACCGCTACATTGTAGCATATTAGTGACAAGTTTTTCAACACGAGCACGCTTCACATCAACATTATTAACATCACGATTAACGGTGGTTACAGTTGATTGTGGAGATGATGATGATGTGGTTAAGTTTGATTTTGTTGAACGAATATCGTTTGTATTAGATAAACTCAAAACACTTTGATTAGATTCACCGCCACCGTTAATATTATCGTCACTAGAAGGATCACATGTATACATTGTGGTTACTTGATTGTTGTTGATTGTTGTTGTTGATGGAGAATTTGATGAATTAATGTCCTGTGTAGATGATGATGTTGATGATGATACTAATTTGCGATCTAGGCAAGAAGTTGACTGGATTGAATGTGGCTTCATTTCACTAGAATTATTATTACTGTTTGATGATATTATAGATGATGATTCATGGACTATACCACCACTTTCACTAGCATTAAAATCATTAGATGTTTCCGAATCATATCGACTTGTGGACAAATCTTCTTCATTAATTTCATCCGCACTTGTGGTACCTCCTCGAAAATTATCCGAACACTGGAATGATGAATCTCCACCTCCTGGACAATTGATGTGTGGGACAACATGAATAATTTTTTCAACCAAAATAGTGTGTAAAAAGTTTCGAATATTTCGAAAGTTCCGAATATTCCAAATAGTAGAAAAGATGAATGAATTGATGGATGGAATAATGTACCGATAGATGAATGGAAGAGAGAGAGAGAAAAGAATCAAATTTTAGAGAGAGAGACTAGAATATTGTCAACTATAGAGAAAAAGGAGGAGGAAGAGGAGAGGTATCCAAGAAGATGGGAGGGAATATCAAGAACAAGATAATAAACTGAAATTGCTGCTAGTCCGGTTTGGTAACTTGATGAAAGAAAGAAAAAATACTTTTCAAAAGCCTTCCTCCAACAAAAATAGGAAAGAGAGAGAGAGAGATGGAAACTTTTTTCTTTCTTTCTCCATCATCATAAAAATTTACTGGCCTGAATCATTGACATGATATATAATGAGAATAGTTATGGATGAGATGATAAAGTTATAGAAAGAAGAGATGGAAATAGAGAGAAAGAGAGAAAGAGCGAATCGAGTACACTTACCTTTGACAAGAATTCCTCTTAGAAGATGAGCTGAATTGAATGTTGATGAACGAGATGAAAAACTGGTGATAGAAGCATAACTATTACGAGGCTCTCCAGCATCAACACGCTGTCGAGTACGTTTAACTTTACCACCAGAACTCAGTCCACTACGGCCATTACCGCCGCTTGATGCGGCTGCAGCCGCAATAGAACCGGGCGATAGTTTCATAGTGGCCGAGACGAGTGTTCACAGTCAAATGTGAGCTAACTTTCGCGTATGATGGGCAAAATGATGATCAAGTGAGCCGATGGTGAGTGAGTCGACCGGAGAGAGAATAGAGAGAGAATGGAGAGAGACTCTCTAGTAGTAAGAGAGAGAGAGGGGGGAGAGAGAAAGGTCCTAGGAAAGAGAGAGAGAAAAGACGAGAGCACGAGACGGAGAGAAGAAAAGAAACAGAGGTCTACGAAAAAGAGCCCAAATAGAGAGAGAAAGAGAAACAGCAACGCGTGCTGTTGTAAGTGAGAGAGAAAAGAGAGATCAGAGAGAGATCGAATCAAGAGAGAGAGAGAAACGACAGCAGCCTTCGAAGCAGAAGGAGAGAGAGAGGAGAGAGGAGAGAGAAGGCAAGAGAGAGGCAGGAGGCTGAGGATGAATGGATGACAAAAGTGGTCAGAAAATAAGAGAGAGAGAGAGAAGAGAGAGAAGAGAGAGAAGAGAGAGAAGAGAGAGAAGAGAGAGAAGAGAGAGAAGAGAGAGAAGAGAAGAGAGGAAGAAAGGGAAAGTCTCGAGCGCGTGTCGTGGCCGGACTTTTTCTATCGAGTGGAGAATGAAAGTGAAAAGTCCAAGACTTTAATCGTCAAGGTGAAGGCGTCTGAAGGGAGGAAGAAAGTCTTCATATGATGATAGAAGAGCGAGATGTATAAGCAACAGGAAAACCTGTAACAAGAAAAAGGAACAAGAAGTTAGTGTTTGTGAGTAAGTGTGTGTGTATGTGAAAGAGAGAGATAGAAAGGGAGAGAGAGAGAGTAGCGGAAGAGAAATGAGTAAGAGTTTTTGTGAATGAATGAGTAAAACTTTTTTTCATGAATGAAGAGAGAAGGAGAAAGAGAAGAGAGAGACAAGAATTTGAACCATCCCAAGTGAGTGTAATGAAAATTAACTTTGAGTTAGCATCATTATAATCATCTTGTGTAACTAAGAGAATCTCACATCTCTCTCACTCATCTATTCATCTTTTCAACACTATTGTTCACCTTCCGCCGGTCAACCCCCCTTCTTTCCGTATGTGTTTATGTGTCCATCCTATTGATCCATAAGCTCAGAAGAGAAAGAGAGAGCAAAAATCAAGCTCTGATTATCATTCCGATTCTAATGCTGCTATTGTTGTGACGCATTGTTTAGTATAAATGAGTGAAACATTCTTCACCGGAAACACAATCACCATGTAAGAGAGTTGAATGAGTTGAGGGAAGAAGAGGGGCAGAGGGGGAGGAGGAAGAGAATTTTGATGATTTCTTCAGAGGTAAGCAAATATTGGATAAACATTTGGTAATAAGGAGAAGGAAACGTGTATTAATGTAAATATCATCAATATTCAGCTCACTTATATGAGAGAAAGGATATATACACATATATTCTGAGATCTTACATCCTGTGCCACAAGAAAGGTAATCATGAAGGTGTTAAAGTTGAGTGTGTGTATATATCGATGATGCTCATGGAAACAAAATCAAGCTTGATAAGAAAGCTCGTATGTGTGACTGTGTGTGTGTAATCTGGATCTTTTTATCAAAATTCAATTGTCATTTGGCTTCACACACACAAGATTTGAAAAAGCTCACACACATCCTACGCAGATCAAGAATTTAATCGGAAAGAATCATGAGTTATTCGAGTTTACAATTCAATATGTTATCTATTATCTAACTTCCTGAACTTTTGTTCGTTAAAGGTGTGAATAAGGAGGATGAAAAGTTTTTATTACTCATACACACACACACACACATACACACTCTCTGTGGAAGTACCTTCTGAAAGTATGTACATCATAATTACCTGGTGAGCCAATCTATGTTCTTTTCTCTCTCTTGCCACTTCATCCTTTTCCTCTCTTATCATCATGATACTCTTGACTTGAAGACTTTTCTCTCTCTCTCTCTTTCTCCTCTCGTACTTGATTCTCTTATCTCAGTTACTGTACACGAGATTGTATCCTTCGAAAGTGAAAAAGAGCGAAAAAGAGAGAGAAAGAAAGAAACTATCATGGAGATATAATCTGATATATAAGTTTACCGATAGATTCAGCTTAAAGCTGAGAGTAGCAATAATTTTGGTGCCTTACAATAATAATAAATATACAACATCTCTTCCTGTTCACATTCACCCAAGAAACTGGAAATATATTGTGAAAAAAAGCAAAAATCTTTACTCTCTCTCTCTCTCTCTCTCTCTCTCTCTCTCTCTCTCTCTCTTCCTATCCGTTTCCTGCGACTTTCTCTCTCTCTATCTGCATCCTTTCTTTTCATTCACTTTTTCGACTCATTTTTGGCCATTTTAGGCTCCTTCCATCGCGGCTTGTTGATTTCCTCTCTTAACACGTACAGAAGAAGAGAGCGAGAGAAAGTGAAAAAGACTTTCCTTAGTCTCACCCATTCACTTTTCCAACCACACTTTATTCCTGACTCGGACGTCCCGGTAGGAGAAAACTATTCCGTCTCTCGGAGAGTGGCTATTTCGTATCACAGAGGTGTATCTGTATTCCGTTTCGATGAAGGTGATTATTTCGTTCCAAAGTGCGCTCATTCCTCACCTCCGGAAGCATTCATGTCCGTTACTTTTTTCTTCAAATGATACAAATTGATGCACTAAGATCATAGAGAATACTCACACACACACACACAAGAGCAATCAGCCGATACCACAGGAAGAGTCAGAGAGAAAGTGGCAAGGCGAACTCAAGAGAGAGAGAGAGAGAGAGAGAGAGGTGAAAGGTTATCCGTGTTCACACATTGGCCATTGGAACGAGGTAGCCAGTGAAGCACGCGTCCAGATAGAAAACAAGCACATCAAGTAGGGCTTGCCATTAGTCACCATAACACAGACAGGATAAGGAGTTGAGAAAAAAGTAGTACATGTTCACTGATGATTGAGAGTAACTATTCGAGATGCAACTAAATTGTGCGGCTGATGTGTGTGTGGTTATGTGTAGGGTAATTAAAGTTTTTCCTCTTCCTCTTTCACACACACACACAGCCTATCTTGTAGCCACAGATACATGTACAATAACTCATACACACATGGGACCCTCTCTCTCTCTCTCACAATACCCACCCGCGCCTTACATTTGATTTCTTTATACCTTACACATACTGATTAAAGGGCCAGTGGCACAGGAACTTGGAGAAACTTAAAGAGAGAAGCCGAAAGGCGAAAGATCCGGCCGATCCCGTTCCGATTCTATGGACAGCAATGCCTACCAACGCCTTTCTCTCTCTTTCTTTCTCATTCCATACGATTCAATGGTGTGGCCACAAGTTGAAGCCAAAATTCAGTAGAGCGAAATAGACGTGCGAGCACGAGCTTGGACCGGGGCAAGATGATGCATCTAATTTGAGATACTCTATCTCTCCCTTGTGTGTACCTTTAATTATGGCTTGTAAATTGGTGAGAGAAAAGGCAAAGAGACGCGTGAGAGAGAGAGAGAGAGAGAGAGAGAGAGAGAGAGAGAGAGAGAGAGGTCTAGTCGTTTTGGGCACTCTATCTATCCATCTATTCTATCTGTCTCTATCGTTCGTGGTTCCGACGCTCTTCATCGCCCAGCCGATCATAACTGGCCGAATAAGAAGGAACGCATCAATGAATGTGAGAATGTCGATCGACCCTACGGAAGCATGTCCATGATGAGAGAGAGTGAAACGGCTGGCCTTAAAATTTGCTTGGATAGATCATCCGTATGAGGGGGAGAGGGCGAGATAGAAGGTGAGTGGGAGGCTTGTATGAGATGCACAGAGAAAGAGAGATGAGAGATGAGATCATCATCAGAGAGGGAGATATATTACAAAATTTTCACTGAATATTCCATAGCAGATTGTAAATTTTACGTTACGGTTCAGTTTAGAATGGCCATTCTCAAATGATCTTGATGTTATCAGCCTTGGTGAGGTAAGTGTACATGAGAGAGAGAGAGGTTTGATATGATCACGAAACACTGGTGTAAGCGAGTGTATTCTAATGACTCAACCGGAGGCCTCATGTGATTAGTGATCTCTCTCTCTCTCTCTCTCTCTCTCTCTCTCTCTCTTCCTCTCTTTCTCTGACAAATATGAATCTGATCAAATTATAGCTGATAATGTATCAATGGTAATGACTTATCATGAGAGCTCAAAAAAGAATGCTACAGGTTATGGTGTGTATCGAAATTATTTGTCCACTCGAATTGTGCACATATTTGCAGCATTTCGAATGATATCTGTTGGAAAATATATGCACACATGTGTGTTCCCTGCACCTTTGCATTAATTTGCCATGTCTCATTGGTTCAGTGAATCTTGTGATCAAAATTGGCACAAGCTTCAACAATCTAGTCCCTCATGATGTTTTGATGGGCCAGTCGAACTCATATACACACATACAGAGAATCCACAAGATGCCCAACAGATAGTAAGCTGTGGAAAAGGGCTTTCGAGCCATCAAAAAGCCCTCCACCTTCTTCTCCTTGGTCTTTCCATCACTACTTTTCGATGGTGGACAATGCCAGCAATCCTTTCACAATTAAATTGCTGTCAGACGGTGGACGCTTCATTGTTGTTATCGAAGGAGAGAGAGAGAGAGAGAGAGAGAGAGAGAGAGAGAGAGAGACCGACGGAGGTCAGTTGTTTGGCCCTACTCAGCTGTCCGACGAGGACTCACGAGTCTTGAGTGGGTCGAAAAAGGGGAGAAGGGGGAGGAGATGGAGAAAGAGAGAAAAAGTGCACCAAAAAGAATTGAGAGGAAGATCACAAAATTTTGGCAGCCAAAGGACTGAGTGAGTTAAGAAGAAAACAAGTCAAGCTAACTGCATGTAAACTATCGATCGAATAGCATGTCACAGGCCACTTTTCTGTTGATAGAATCAAGAGAGAATCGTACTATCAGCAGGCCACATGTGAGGGGGAGGTAGAAAGAAAGAGAGAGAGAGAGAGAGAGAGAGAGAGAGAGGAACCAGATTAGTAGAAGAGTTAGTGAAGACAACTCGAATAATGGTTCCTAGAAATAGATCAACTTCTGTTTTTCCCTCTCCAATATCCACGACAATTGTATGGACGTCTTAAGACGTTTCCCGACCACCGGAAGGTCAGCAGCATGAAAGACGGAGAGAGAGAGAGAGAGATACACATACATATACACACACGTCCTTTTCTTATATTCACTAGATCCGGGCAGGTTGGGGCACGGAAAAAGATCAGGGTCAGTCACACTTATTGCCTCTGACTTACGATTTGGTCTCTTAATTTAGGAATGAGACGAAGTATTCTCTTGCCTATGCTGGTTGTTCAACCTGTGTGTCTACGTACGTATGTGAGTGTGTGTGTGTCTCTCTCTCTCTCTCTCTCTCTCTCTCTCTCTCTCTCTCTTTCTCGCTCTTTTCCCGGTTCCTTAGGGAACTTTATTGAGAGAGGATACAAATAAACTTCCGGAGGAGAAGTTTGTTGCAAGGAAATGTCTAGGCAAGGTGAAAAGGTCCGAGGGGTAACATAAGACAAGGCAGGTCGGAAGAAGAAAGATACGGAAAGGCTCCTTATCCGGTAAATCTCACTCCCTAGCTTTTTCTTACTTCAGTCTTTTTCCACTAGTATGCTGGGCTTTCGGTTTATTCATTCATTTCTTACAACAGAAAGAGAGAGAGAAAGAGAGAGAAAAAGTTTCTTAGGGTGCTCAGGGGAAGAGAGGGGAAAGAGAGGAGAATACTAGACATTCGATATATACAAGAAGAGGGTCAATTTCAAGGGGAAACAGACTGTCGGCACGTTCTTCATTCATCTTTCCTCGTTCTTTAAGACATTTTCTCTCTCTTCAGTAGTATCAACTGCATCCTAGTAGCAAGAGAGAAAGAGAGAGAGAGACATGTCGACTGGATTGCAGGTCGATGCTCATACATCGTTCTGGGATCTACTTTATTGTTGCCAAAGCTACTTGCTAGGATTTGCTCGTGCCATCAGGCTTGTGTGTAAGCACATTTAATACCCATAGGTAAGGGTCTCTCTCTCTCGCTCCATTCAATTCGATAGCAAACGCTATCGAACGGACGACTCTAACATCTCAATGTTTCACTTTTGAGTTGAGCTTTCATCACTTCCGTTGATTCCCTGTATTTCATACCAAACGGTGCTACCGTGTTGTAGCAATAATTCATTCTTCATCAAGTATCTTCAAACTTATCATCCAGCTGAACCTCTGATGTATGGTGTCGCCTAAATTTTAGAAATGCCAGTGTATCAATGAATTTTAAGCTCTCTCTCTCTCTCTCTCTCTCTCTCTCTCTCTCTCTCTCTCTCTTCCATTCTATTTTTCGTTGGATGATAAGTTTTTTCACTTCCAGCAACACACAATTTTCCTTGCTTCGGACAATTACGAGACAGAGCAGATGAAAGTGAGTGAAGGACATTTAATCAGCTTGCCATTATCTTTCTGATTTATTTCATTTGCCTGTCACACATGCATACACATTTTGTCACTCCAATTTAGGGTCCAATTTAGGGGTGGACAGGAAAGAGTTTCCATTCTAACTATGCAAGGCCTCTCGAATGACCTCAATTTTAGTCAGAAAGGGACAAGGAAAAGATATCATGATGATTATATCGTGCTAATAAGATAGAGTTTTGAAACATTGGATAGCATGAAGCAATTGACAAGCATCGAAGAGAAGATGAAGGTGTAAGAGCTTAGAGGGAATGTTTTTTCTGAGGCAAACAGATTACAAAATTTAGAAAAGAGAAAAAGAGAGAGAATGTTGATAAATTAAGATTGATACGATTTGCTGGTTCATTGAATATCCACACACAGATATACACACAAACACTTGATGATATATTGTGAAATGTCTTGCTGACTATCAATTGTGAATCTCATTTATTTGATTCTCTCTCTCTCTCCAGTTACTATCTGTTTCTCATTATTTCACTTGTCTTGATTTCCTAAGCCAGCCAGATGAGCTGTTTCGATTTGGTATTAGCATTTCTCCTGCTTTTCCAATCACTTTGTTTCAACATCTAAGCTGTTTTGTCATCAATGAGATTTAAAATACTTCTCCTCCTCCCTCTCTCTGTCTCCCTTACATTGTATAAACCTCTGAGCATCGTTTCTCTAGGATTTCTTTCTCGGTGTTTTTTCAGATTCACTCAGATTTCCGGGCTTGAAATCAAATCCAAAGAAGCCACAGAGGAGAGTCTTATCAAGAAGTGAAATCTTTGATCCTCATGCTTAAATGTTTTCTCATATCCATTAAAAGTGATTATCATCCACAGAGAGAGAAGAAGAGAAAGAGAAAGATATACTCACTAAAATAGTGTTAACATAATGATTTGATTCTCTCTCTCTCTCTCTCTCTCTCTCTCTCTCTCTCTCTCTCTCTCTCTCTCTCTCTCTCTCTCTCTTGTTTTTTGTTCCATTCACCCATGTAAGAGACATTAGTAGTAACACATTTCTAGAAGCACAAATGTGTGCATGTGTTGAAAATGAAATAAGTTGAACACAAACAAGATCCAGTCTTTTATTCAATCTTCTATCTATTTCTTTCTCTCTTTCTCTCTTTCTCTACATTCGCTTCCCATCGCCACCCACTGCTTCTTGAATCCTATTATTACACATTATTATTATTATTGCTGTTCAAACAAGGACAACCGCTCTGAATGGTACTGCCAATGTCCTGTTGAATTGTGTTGGAGGAGGCAAAAAAAATTCGCTCTTTTTTTCGGAAAACCGTTTCGTCAGAAGAAGAAGGTGCAATAAGACAATCGAGATTGCATAGAATTTCAAAAGTAAATCACATTTTGTTGGGAGGCTGGGAAAGTTACTAAAGGAGACGGATCTTGTAGGAGCAATACAGAAAGAGAGAGAGAGAGAGAGAGAGAGAGAGAACCTTTTTTCCGGGACTAAAGAATCACTAAAAATTACAAGCAAAAGTCTCCTCCTTACATTGTCCTGAATCCCTCCCTTCCTGGAGTAAGTATCATTTTCTATCTTTTTTCCCAGCTTCCTTATACACATTAAGAGGGAGAGAGAGAGAGAAAGAGAAAGAAGGATAGATGGAAGATGTGAGAACATTAATTTGGGTATATATATTCATACTCATATATGAACATGCTATACTTCTAGGAATAATATCATTAACAAACGCAAGAAAGCGTGAGATTATCCTCATTGATTGATATAGCAAATAGAGTACTCAATTGCATGATCAATGAACTTCACCCCAAAAATATCGATAAACGAACATGGACACATTTTTTCAAATGTCTTACGTGATTATGGACAAACTTTTCTTCTTCCTTCCTCTCTATTCTTATTCGTGCTCAGAAACTTTATCATGGCAAAAAGAATACATTACATTGTTTTTGCTTGATATGATTCTTTCCTCAAGTTAATCGTTTGTAGAACATTTAATGTGGGGAGAGGACAAAAAATTTCACCAAGCGAATATAGCAAAATAATAGCACAAAATAATCAACTAAAAAGCGATACCGATTAAGAAAGACCCACTAATCGGAAGTGAATAGCTATCAAGGTGATATTCTCTGCCAGGTAAAACCTCTTTTCTCTTAAGCTGTGTATAATGGATTTTGAACATCATTCACGATCAAATCATTATTTTTTTTAGGATGAAAAAATTTTTCCTCTCTCTTATCCACACCTTCACCCTTCAATATCTTCTCCTCTTCTTACATTTTTTCGGGCCACAGACACAGGATACCATATGCTCGGGATGATCAATACACACATCTCAACCCTTGCCTTACAAACACAATAATAGTACTAATCTGAATACATCGATTCTGTTCCACATCTCTCTCTCTCTCCCTGCACTCGTCATCCCGGATGCATGAAAAGAAGAGCTCTCACCCAAGTTATCAAACTTTTTTCGCTTTCCTCTTCTCTCTCTCTTCTTTCCCTGTTTCTTATCATCTTCTCTCTAACTGAATCTTTTTTTGCTCTTACTTGTGCACATTTTGTCATCCAGATTGTTTATCAGTATACTAGTACTGGAAGCTTTCAGCCGGATTCTGTTGGATTCCCAAAATCGAACGGAACATAAAAAGTCACCGAGAAACGATCTTTTACTGAACAGAAGCTGAACAAGGAGCGGAAGGAAGGAGGCAAGAGAGAGAGAGAGAGAGAGAGAGAGAGAGAGAAGCATCGACTTTTGGCGCTCCTTGAGCTTTCCTTCCTCGCCAAGCATTTTTGACAAGGTTAAGGCCGATCATTGATCGGCCATACCGATCGATGGCCTTCGGTCAGTAACCTCTCGGCCCATTGACCTGAAGAGTGGAGCTATACAAGAAACAATAATGTCGATCTCTCTCGCTCGCTCGCTTCCCTCTCGTAACTTAGTAGCACTTGGAATATAATCGATGCTATGTGGGTCGAGTGGACTGAAGAGTTGATGTAATTTGATGGATTATTTGGGAATTATTCATACAATATCAATGAATTGATCATTTTTTTAAATCAAATGTCGTCATGTGAGTTGATTATTGCATGCTGTCAATGTTTACTGATCAAAGATCATCATCTGATAATTTTGTGTCAACTAATTGTTAAATCTTTCAAACACTCAAAGTTGTGTGTGTATGTTTGATTTGAGTTCTCGTATCATTCTGAGAATAAAGAATGGATGAAACAAGAAAAAAAAAACATTATAACTCAAATCATATCAATCAGAAAGTTTCGCAATTGTCATACACAAGTTATGTGAATCATTCACTGATTCACACAATTGACAATTGAAACTAACGAAGTTTTTTCTCAAACAGATTCACTAAAGTAAACTTATCATCAATTACATAAAATTGATGTCTAGTGTCCAAAAAAATTCTAAGATTTGTGGCCATCCTCAATGATTAGTTTGTGGTACGAAAATTTCCTTAAGAAACATTGAATTGAGGAAAAAAACAAGAAAAAAACCAACTCAAATTCACTTGAATATTGGATAGAATATTGATTTTCTCTCAGTTAATGTAGCCAAAAATTAGTGGTCATAAGATATACTCATGAGAACTATATTAAGGAGCAAGCACATTTGCATAAATCATTTTGATGTATAATTGACCTCCCTTGTCCTTCTCTGTCCTTTCTGACTATATTTTCAATCTCCTGATGAGCTTTTCTCTCTCTCTCTCTCTCTCTCTCTCTCTCTCTCTCTCTCTCTCTCTCTCTTTTCCCTAGTAAAAGTTGATGTATACCATGTAGCTACTTGAAAAAGCGGTCATTATTTGCCAGGTAAATAGTTTTACTAATTTAATATGGACAGGTAAAAAAAGAGAGAGAATTTTTTGTCTCTGTCCAAGCAATAAAACAAAAAAAAGAAAGATAGCTTCTTTCATGCTCTTTTGTTTCCCAGTAAAGTTTTTTTTCTCCCTTCACTTGTTCATTTCTCTTTCGCATGCATGAACAAGTATATGTGTATACTTTCTCTCTCTCTTATTCCATATGATAATCTCAGGTAAAACTAATGGAGTCTAGTGGAGATAGTGAGAGAGAGAGAGAGAGAGAGAGAGAGAGAGAGAGAGAGAGAGAAAGAAAATAGTAGAAAAGAGCAAGGGCCAGTGAGAAGGGTCAAACGTCCTCGGAATATATATTAGTTTTTCCGTTAATGATCCAACATAATTTTGGAACCAAACAATATATATATACATATAAGAGAGAAATAATAATGTTGAGATATTGTATGGTTGAGAGTACTCGCAAGAATACGATCAAGTATATGAAAAAGAATATTTTATTCCTTCTCATTTTCTTTCTCTTCATGAAGTATAAAGTAATAATAAGGCCCTGACTGGACATGCTTGAAATTCTTGAAAATGAATCAAAGTCAACGATCGATTTGACCAGGAAACAAAAGGCTTATACTTATACCTCGACACACACACACACTCATATTTGAAGATTATTATCATAGCAATTCTAGAGCCATATGATTTTATTCCCAGGTAGATAGAAATTTTGATTCACTACCTTCTCTTACTCTTCTTTCTCTCTCTTTTCATGGTACAGATTCATGTCCTAACTATTCCCTTCCTTCTCTGGACACACTTATATACACACACACTGAGCAATGTGTGAATAATTTATTATCCACTTGAATATCACTTCTACTGAATGACAATCATGATGATGGAAATTCTTGGCTTCTAGTCTTCTGATGATATGATCACAACAATGATAGGGAGACTCTAATTCGTATGCCATTTGCATGGGTAGATCAAGAGGGGAGAAAGAACATGATACACGTTCTAATAATTCGAAAAGAAACTCAAGAATTCCGAAAAGAACAGAATAAAGTAACATGATCACATATTACAGGTAAAGGGTCATATGATTGGATTTTTTCGAGCTAAAAGATATATTCTAGATGATGATTCATAGGGATCATCATCTATCAAGAATGAAAGAATAGATGATTATATAGCCAAAAATTAGAAAGACAATACAAGTCTTTCTTTTCGCTTTTCGACTCACCCTTAAGCATTTACACATACATACATAACGTTTGGCTGGATACGTTGAATTAGTTGGGATAAATCACAAGTGATGACTGGATAACGAAGGTGATGAAGAGAGAAAATTAAACATAAACAACATAATCAAGTGATTATGCTGGTGACTTATTGATGTTAAGAGTGTTTCCACTTGAATTGATGATGTGATTGATAACCAATTGAGAGCACAAATGAAAAAAGTATCATCATCCGAGAAGAGATTGAGAGACAGAAAGAGGATAAAGTATCATCACATACTGAATCAAGTGTGAGAGAGGGAGAAAAGAGATTCATCGAGATGAGAAGTGAGAAAAAAAAGTTTGATGAAAAGGAGAGAGAGAGAGAGAGAGAGAAAGAGAGAGCGAAAAAAGTGATCAAGAGTCACACTTTTGCTTACTGTTAAGAGATTGATTTCATCCTCTCTCTCCCGAGGAAGACTTTCTCTCTCTCTCTCTCTCTCTCTCTCTCTCTCTCTCTCTCTCTCTCTCTCTCTCTCTCTCTCTCTCTCTTTTCTCACTCTCTCATCAACATGCATAATCAAATATCAGCACACAAACTCAAGACAATGGAAAGCACACAAAAGAGTGAGCTGAATATTATTATATACTCAAACACGAAATACTCTCACCTCTTATTTTGACTTACTTTTGACTTAATCATCCTCCCTCCAATTCGATATTCATGTATTTTTTCTCTCCTGTAAATTTCTCACTTATTCTTTTGTGGATGAGATGATAATTAGGATCATCATAATATATGCTTGTATTTTATCCATAATTTTCGTTAGATTCTTTTCGATTCGCGTGAATCCTCTTATCAGAATGATGTTATTTTTTATACTCTTTTTTCATCTTCTCTTGTCTTCCTTCTTGGTACACCTCTCACACATCACATCACACATTCAAAATCTATTGTGGTAAGAGAGAGAGAGAGAAAAGTATTATCATGATCATAGTCAAATTATCACCAAAGCTACGGTGGGAGTTTTTGATTAAAGGACGCTCTTCTAATCTTATCTCTAAAAGCTCAATAAGAAGATGTCTAACAGATATTGCAAGATGTGTTTTTCCCATGGGATATCCGGTATTGGAACTTTGATTTCGAAGAATAATTTCTCTAGTTCAACAGATACATTGACTACTGGAATGCTGATGATAGAGAGTGAAAATTTTTTCCAATGTCACATGTATTTTTCAACAATTTCGTACTTCACTCGATTACTTACTCAATGATGACTATTGAATTCAGTTTCATCAGTTTCACTTATCAGCATCTCAAAGAGGGAGCAAATCTTATTCTCTCTCACTCTCATGATCATTTGAACACACTGTTTTTTTTGTTCACGATAAGTGCAACTATACATAGTATCATGATCATCACTCACTGAATGGAAAATACGAGAAAATGATGAGAGAGAGAAACATTGCAAGAGATGAGGCCAACCTGTCCCCTGTCTATCCTCCTTTTCTTCAGAATCTGCTCCACCTCCATCTCCTACATCCCTCCCCCTCTCTTCCCAGCATCCCAGCACATCCCAATATACACAGATACACAACACACAACACACACGCAAACCATACACATCAGCATCAAACATCCAGAAATTCTTCTTTATCAAAGTAAAGTAAGCTTACTGGATTGTTTTCTTGATTCGATTCTTTTTTGTTCATTGGAATTGAAAGGAAAAAAAATTTTCTCTCTCTCTCTTTCACTGAAATGTATGTATATATTTGTATATACTCACCTGCCTTATTGAGTGATCAGTTGCTGGCTGCTGGCTTGTTGTTCACTTATATTTACTCTCGCTCTTATTCTTTTTTCATTCCATCGAAAAAAGAAAAAGAACACCAAGAAGATGAATGAATCTTTCCGTACTTCTGTTTCTATGAGTATCTGTGAGTATCTCTCCCACTTCTACCTCCTTCTTCGGTGTTAGAGCGCGAAGAGAGTTTCAATTCTCGTATATGTGATGTGTGTATGTATATGCTGCTGAGAGTATTGCAAAGAGATCGAGAGAAAGAGAGAGAGAGAGAGAGAGAGAGAGAGAGAGAGAGAGAGAGAGAGAGAGAGAGAGAGAGAGAGGAAAAGAAATGAGTTGAGAAAAAGGCAACTGATCGAATGTTGTTTATGTCTCTGTATATATTCAGTGGCTACGCGTGCTGGCTACATTAATCACAGAGACTTACTCCGTTCACTTGGTCAAGGGTCAATCGTGGTGAACTTTGGGCCAGCTTGAACCTCTTTCTTTCTCTCTCTCTCCCACTTGGAGGAGAGAAAAAGAGAAAAAGGGGAGAGAGAAAGAGATGGATGGATGGGGTTTCTGTAGTTCTCTCAATGAAAATAAGAGTCTGGCACGATCAGAGGAGGAGGAGAAGGAGGAGAACAGATCGTGGACATTAGTGTGTCTGATGTGTGTTTGTATGCTGCAATTGGGACAAGAGTTGAGAATAACAACCAAATAAACACAAGCATGCGGCCGGTCAACCAGTCAGATGGACACACGATGGAAAAAGAGGCAAAAATCCTGGGGAAATGGATTAAGTGTGGCAATAACAACTGATTGTGTAAGATTGTGTGTTGTTTGGATGTGAGAATAATTTTCTTCTCGAACAGAAAAGATTTACAATTGCTACACGAGTATACTCTGTAGTGTGTTGATAAATTCTGAGAATTCAGGTACACTTACTAAGATAATCACATAAATTCAATATAATGATGATACGATTGATTCCTCTTATTGGCAGGTATCATAGAGAGAATAATAATAAAAAAAATAGGTAAAGAGAGGGGTTCGATGTCAACTCCTCCTTCTCTTTCTCTCTTATTTCACCTTTTTTCATTCATTCCCTCTCTCCCCATGATATATACACACACACTTCGATTATATCATCTCATCCTTTAGCTCTTCTCTCTCCACGTTCCAGTGTGCTTGATGAATCTCTCTCTCTCTCTCTCTCTCTCTCTCTCTCTCTCTCTCTCTCTCTCTCTCTCTCTCTCTCTCTCTTCCTCTCTTCATCAGCCTGATCATCTTTCTTCTTCCTCTCTCTCCCTCTCTTTCTCTTTCCATCTCTCTTGTCCTCATCTATCATCCGCCCATAAAATGCAAATATTTTACCTTAATTACAATTAATTAGGTTCATTAATAATTTTTGATTCACTGTCTAACATTTTTTTCCCGCTGTATAAATGCATTGGCTCTCTCTCTCTCTCTCTCTCTCTCTTCCACTCACTCTTACCACTGCTCCATGTAATCACCATCCATCGATGATGAAGAGAAAAGATAAAACTAGAAACAATGGACAAGTTTGTTCAGTGAAAAAAGGAAGATGAAAAGAGAAAGTCAGCTTTCATCCTCCATATACACACTCACTGTTCATTACATGAAATATGATTTCTGATTATTTTTCCTCATCCTCACTCTCCATCTCTCGCTTGCTCTCTCTCTCATCTCCATAGTTTTCCTTTGATTTTCTTTCACCATACTCCACTGAGACAGTTCTTTCTCTTCCAGAATTCCTAAAAAAAATTTTCTCCCAGAACATCTACCAGAACACTAAAAGAGAGCCCATAAGCGTGCATCGACAAATAAATACAAATTTTCGGATGAAGATGCCAATGAATGCATCTGTGTGTCCATCCTCCTTGTCTCCTCCTTCTCCTCCTACGCCCGGATAGTCAAGTGAATACACACAAGTAACAAAAGAACAGAGAGAGAGAGAGAGAGAGAGAGAGAGAGAGAGAGAGAGAGAGAGAGCCACAAGTTGCAAGAGGATTTCCGTTGTCAGGTCATGAGAAAATGTCAACATTTGAACATGCTAAAAGAGAGTGGACTGAGTTAATGTCCAAAATGCATACATATATATATATATTCTTCAATGTCCGGCTTGTATTGAGGCGAAACATTGGGCGTTTTACGTGTGCCTAGCACGGGTGTGGGAATACAAGAGAAAGAGGGAGAGAGAGAGAAATAGAAAGAAATAAGATATGTGTATTCCTGAATCCGTTCAAATTAGAAACTTGTAAGGTGATCATCATCTCGATATCATATGCCACAATACACATGCATGTTGTATTGATGATGTGTTGGTGGGTATAACTTAAGGATATCTTTGTGCACTGAGTTTATTGGTATTGGAAGTATCGATAGGAGTATAGATATGAAAATTAGGAAATAATTATCAGGAAACTTGATTAAAATTCGTCGAATTGTAGGTACTTTTTTCTACCATACAGGACAATCAAAGAGAGCGGAAAAAGAATATTCATATGATGAAAGAAGGATGAAGAGCAACGATGATTGAGGTCGCTGAATTTATAGTGAAATGTGAATGACTTGATGGATTAGGATGAATTAATGAAAATGTACATGCATTTGTTAGCTGAAAGTAGAAAAAAGGATAAAATCTGAGAAGTTGGAGGAAAATGATGCGCACAATGTGAGCGAGAGAGAGGATATTCTGATATTACTCTCAGAATTCAATGGAATTCATACTGTGTATGAGTTTCTCTCCTCCCCCCCATGGAAAACAGAACGGAAGGAAGGTATGGAATAATGGTGAATCAATTGATACAGACTCAAAAAGTAGAAAAGAAGCTAACCTTCTGTCTACTGTTGCCTAGTTCCGTTGCTAGTCTCTATTGGATTGGTAAAAAGAAAGAGAAAGAGAGAGAGAGAGAGAGAGAGAGAGAGAGAGATGATAAAGCCTCAAGAATAGTTTCAAAGTGGGTTCTGATCATGAGGAATTCTCATTTGTTTTCTTTCTTTCTCTCTCTCTCTCTCTCTCTCTCTCTCTCTCTCTCTCTCTCTCTCTCTCTGCTTCATGATGTACATAGTATTTGAGAGAATCTAAGTGGCCTGTGAAGAAGTTAGCCGCTTTGAGTTTAAGTGAGACCACAGACGTTGGTAAAAATTTATCAGTACTTTTTGAGAGAAAATTTTCTCACATACATGTTACAATGTATACAAATGCACTTAATTTTCTCATTCAGTCATGATATACATATAATGTACTTTCTCCATACTCTTTCATGTACACACTCTTTTCCCCCATTCTTTCATCCAAGAAGAAAATTATTACTCTTGATGGTGATCAATTTCAACCTAAATATGCATGTTTCCTTATGGGTTTTCATTTATATTATTAATCAACCACAAAGTAGGCAGCTTCAAGGTAGCCTGACATGTATACTTGCCTTCACTATCGAAATGAGTGAGAAGCCCGATTTGCTTTGATCCATGTTCAATACTATTACACAGTCTTCTTCCTCATAATTTTCATCCACTGCCTGTCTATGTGTGTGTTTCTCAGTTTTTGATACTCAATTGCACCTATGAAAGGTATCACTTACAAAGACTACCACAGAAAATGAGGAAAAATAAGAGATACAAAATACATCTCTCCTTCTCTCCCTCTCTTCCCTAGACATCTAGGATGCTGTATGTAGAAATGCCTAAAATGCTGTGAGAGAGCGTACCATAATGTGTATATACCATTTGATAAGGATGTACAATTACCATAGGAAAAGACATTGCAAGACCTAGTGTCAGTGATCCTGCATGTCTTCTCTCTCTCTCTCTCTCTCTCTCTCTCTCTCTCTCTCTCTCTCTCTCCATGCAAATCAATTGCTTGGATGCTTTTCGAAGTCTTTCCGTTCACACAATCATTTTGGAAACATTCATCAGCTATTTAGCACTGAACCCATCAAATGAAACCATACAAATGGGTAAGCGTGAGTATATAAACATAGAATTACCCTGACCAAGTGACAACAGTGTTTCTTAATTGATGGTAAATTCTTTGCTTCTATCCTGATTCTCAGAGACTATGCACAAATCAGGGAGAAGCGCAAGAGATGATATTGAATCCTATGGAGGATGTGATATTAGTTTGAATGACAGAGAGAGAGAGAGAGAGAGAGAGAGAGAGAGAGAGAGAGAGAGAGAGAGAGAGAGAGAGAGAGAGAGAGAGAGAGAGAGAGAGAGAGA
>QZCP01000062.1:32323-58751 GCA_003956705.1 Brevipalpus yothersi
GAGAGAGAGAGAGAGAGAGAGAGAGAGAGAGAGAGAGAGAAGCTAGGTAATATCGCAGTCCTGTAGTATAAAATGCTGTAGTCAAAATACAATGCACATAATCGTTATGAAAAAAGTATCACACAAGTTTGGCGAAAAGAAAAAAAAAGGTTCGAGATCAAGGCGAAAATATTGACAGAGAAACAAGAGAAGATAAGTTACGTAAGGCAAACAATGGACAGAAGAGAGAGAGAGAGAGAGAGAGAGAGAGAGAGAGAGAGAGAGAGAGAGAGAGAAAGATGAGAAACGTTTGAGATGAGGATCGTGAGATGAGAAGTCAATGGAAGAGAGTGGAAGAGAGAGAGAGAGAGAGAGAGAGCTAGTAAAAGCAATCCAAAGTTCCAAAGGTCTGTACACAGTATGCCTGATGCTTTACGAGGAGAAAAAAGGTGATCCCAGCCCATGGCCTTAACAAGCGGAGGCCACAAACTACCTTGATGAGTTGCTATACTTGAGCATACATTAATAGTCCATCAGAGGCTGAGAGACGCAAGGCACGCGCCAGGCGTTCATTTTGCTTTCTCTTTTCTCTTTCTCTTCTTTCACTTCTCTCTCTTATATATAAATTCTCTTTCTCTTTCTCTTCAATATAATGACGGGAAAGTGGCCTTTGGCCTGGCCAAATGTTGCCCTTCATTGTACTTTCACTCTTCCAGGCCGTTTACACTGAACGCTTCCTTCTGTCATTCTTCGTTCATCTCTCCCCTCCATCTTACGGTACTTTGGCACGGAAGAGGGATCTTTCTCTCTCTCTCTTCTCCTCTCTTCTCTCTCCGCTTCTCTGTATCATCTCGAAGCGAGATACAGAGTTGAGAAGATGATAAGCAAGCGGATTGAATGATGAGAAGACTGATTGAACTGGTTCCACAGGATATTTCATGCTAAAAAAGATATAAAAGAGGAAACATAAGGAGGAAACCGAATTTCCGACATCATATGAGGAGGAGGAGGAGGAGGAGGAGGTGGTGGTGTTGTCAGAGGAATAGATGAAGAATAAGTAGGAGGAAGAAGAGAGAGAAAAAAGGAATACGCTACATAAGAGAAAAAGATAGAAAGAGAAAAACTGAAAAAAACGATAGATATATGAATAAGAATCCGATAATTGTGTGTGAGCAAAAAGTGATGAAAAAATATTTCCTCTGTTCCTTTTTTTTGTCAGGATAAATGGAAAAAATTATCCGGTGCTAATCAGAATCGGAAGATGGTCGCGCGCGCTCGCTCTTTCGGCATCATACATCCATGTATTTTTTTGCTGCTTGCAAGGAAATGAGAGAAAGATTTCCACTCGACAGAATGTCACTTGAAAGCATTGCAATCAGCTAAGAGAGAGAGAGAGAGAGAGAGAGAGAGAGAGAGAGAGAGAGAGAGAGAGAGAGAGAGAGAGAGAATCTCAAAGGTTTTTGACATCAACAAGAGAGAGAGAGGCCACAGGCACGCGGATCAAAAGGAACGCAACGGGAAGGAAGTGAATCAAGCAAAGGAGTGATTCCGTTCCTAGACTTTTTTATTCATACACACAAGCATCCACACATTCACACATACACATAGGCTAAGGTCGTCTAAGTTTCTTTTCTTTTTCTCTGTATGTATACGCGCTCTTGGCCTCAGGTCTTGGGACTCAAAGGGAAAAAAAGTTGAGTGATTCCAGTTTAACCGTTTAATATTGAGGTATACTTTTTTTCTTCTGTATGGAAGATTGTGAGGCTAAGAAACGGCCAGGTAATGGATGAATGATTTAAACGGATTTGAACATATGGAAAGTTGAGAGTTTGAATTTTTTTTGTCTCTTTCCTCTTTCAATGAGTATATGTATCTCAGGAATCCTTTGGCCTCGATTGCTTAGGACATGGAATATGTCGGACGGAATGCATTTGGTTATTATTTTGGAAATGTGAGTGGTCCAAAGTGTGACAGTGTAGAGATACACGCGCAAAATGTATGCGAAATTTCAAACAAGACCTAGTAAGTTTTCCCGAAGGTATCGGGAAAAGTGTCTCAAGCAATGAAAACAATCGTTTTTCAACATGATTCATGCAAAATATTATCATGATTGTCAGTAAAAAATGTCAAAAAGTGTGACTATGACGGAAAAGCAGTGGGCACTTGAATGGAATCAGTATCTCAAAGTCAATTTGTTTACTCCGTTCGAGGGTTCAATTTCGTGGAACCAAAATGGTTTTCAGACCATTCACATAGACTCGATTCAGTGGACCCACTCGAGTTACCTGAATGATATCCAAATAAACGGTTGTGTGTGTTTGAGAGAGAGGCAAGAGTCAAGAGAGAAAAAAGAATTGGCCGAGCGAATCCATTCGAAGACCGCTATTTTCACTCTACTATTCCAGATTTCCGGAACCCATGATACCGCTAACATATATGAAATTGAACGAGCACCCACTTTGAATCCCTATAATCGAGTGGACAATCATCCGAAGTTTCCGATGAGGTTTTGTTCACCTTATGAGAGAGAGAGAGAGAAGGACAGACATACTACGGAGATCAGAGGGCAGAGAGACGTAAAGAGAATGACTGGTCAGTTGGCCTGAGGTCAAGTCTTAGACATCAGTTTAAGAGCGAGAGAGAGAAAGAGAAAGAGAGAAACGGTTTTTCTCTCTTCTTTATCAAAACTTTGTTCTACTTTTCGTTCTATTTTGCTGGTGTCCAAGTCCGTTGTATTGCTCAATACATCCGCCAGGTGAAGAGCAAGTCTCTCTCTCTCTCTCTCTCTCTCTCTCTCTCTCTCTCTCTCTCTCTCTCTCTCTCTCTCTCTCTCTTATTCATTGCTCTTAATTCATCTCTTGGATCGGAAAAAATTTGCTCAGACTTCGAAATGGTCATACTAAATACACTACTACTGCTATTTCGCAAACGTGCGTGTGCCTACTTGCATCTGTTCTCTCTCTCTCCACCGGCCAAGGCTTTTTTCTGATCGATGTGGGTGGATGAAAAGAAAATGTCTCCAAATGCAATGTGGGTGAGAGAGGAGGAGGAGGTGGTGGTGTAGGTGAAGTGGCCCGGCAAAGTATATATTCTATGAGTAGAATAATAGGAGCTTGAGGCTGTCTGTGTATGCTGAAGGTGATCTGAACGTATATCTTAAGGGAGAGAAAGAAACGGTGGATGATTATAAGAAACGTATACATACACTCGCGGGGAGAGAGAAGAGAGAGAGAGAGAGAGAGAGAGAGAGAGAGAGAGAGAGAGAGAGAGAAGATGAACGCGTGGAGAAAAAGAATTCAAACGGGGCTATCAAGAAGAAGAAGTAGGCTTCATTCGTTCTATTGTATTTCCACACCAGTGGTGTATACGTGTGTATGTCTGTAGGTATGGACGATATTGGCCTAGAAATTTTTATTCCACTTTTGACAAAAAAACGGACTCACTTTACCATCTCACACATTGGGCATTAGTAGTACTGATTGTACTTGCATACTAGAGCTCAGGTCGCGTGGACCGCGCGTGCTGGGTACCGTACAAGAACAATGTCTTGGCGTCCCAACATCGGTCGACCTGGATAGGAATATATATATATACACATATAAACTTATATTGTTCGACTATTTGACCCTGATATTTGGACCCACCGTCTGAGGGGACCCTCTCATGGGCACCATTTACACATGGAATAGAACGAAGAAGAAGCATTTGGATATGGTGGCATCAGAGTCTTGAAGGAATCAAAATGTACCATCGTGCGTATGTATCGCACGAGCGCCTTTATTCATTCATTCATTTCACACATTACATCATAGCTTTGCCACGTTCTCTCTCTCTCTCTCTCTCTCTTATCCGAAACGGAAATTTGGCCTCAATACGATCTCTCCTTGACGATTGACAAAGCTATGTAGAATGAATGCGAATGAATGAATCAAATGAAGAGAGAGAGAGAGAGAGAGAAGAAGAGAGAGAATTAGAGATGTAAGAAAGAAAACGGGCCAAGAACGCGAATTCATAGTGAAAACAACGGCCCAGAGAAGAATAATGACCCAAAAGCAGGTAAGTGAAATTTCTGTGTTCATTCTTTCATCCTGATGGCACGCGTTACGCGCGCGTTTTCTTCATCAATACATTTCTCTCTCTCTCTCTTTCACTTTTTGCTCTGCTACATTTATCTGGGGGACTACTGTCTGCAGCTACACAGTTTTTGAGCATTATTCGTCCCAATTCGTGCCTTATTTTTTTATACATTCACCTTTCATTCATCTCAGCAACAGGCGTACAGTGGATTGGCTTACTTGTACGAATGTGAATTTACGTAACTAAAAAAGCAAGAAAAGCAGCTAAGCAGGGCATTCAAATGGCCATCTTGCCACGTGTTGTAACAGAGGGCATGAAAATGATGAAGATGGCTACTCAGAAAAACTTCGGCACGTTCCTCGTTTTTTCTCTTCTTTTCTAGGCATTTGTGAAGAGAAAGAAACTTGCAAGTTGTTCCCTTCATCTTTCTCTCTCTCTCTCTCTCTTACCAGACGATCTAACGGCTCTTGGCTATTTCTACAACTGAGCAGGCGATTTCTTGTCGATTAGATTCGCAGTCAAGATATGTGAGGTAGCCCTGTGTGTGTACTTCTAGGGATCGAGCAGATTGAGTATCTCTGGTAGGAAAATTTTCATCTTGTTTTCCATTTGAGACCAAATTATTAGCATCACCATGAATGTGTAATTCTTATGTGAGTGGAGACTAATGAATGAGAAGTTTGTCTAGAAGAGAGAGAGAGAAAAATTGATAGCTAAACAGAATATCGCTAATATGAGCTAGTCAAAAAGAAGGAGGAGGAAGAAACGGAAGAAGGAAGCAGAGAAGAAAAATGCTTCCAGTCAAGCTTGCCCCTTAAATATTTTTACTGAGGTCTCTTGCTGGTCCCAGAAGAAGGCTGGTCAGGCTTGAAATGATCCATCGGAATAAGGAAATATTCTTTCACCTGCCCTCACAAGGACATGTAAGATAATAGTGACCAAGTAGTGGGATCTCTCAAGCTTGCCTTTCTCTCTCTCTCACTTTGGCATGCCTCTGGGCTAAAATAAACTGACGGAAGCATATAAGAGAAAGAATGAGAAGAAAAATTTTCAAGGAAGTCAAAATCTGCTGTCTTTCGTTTTTCTCGTGTTAGCAGAGAGAATATTCACAGAGAAAATGAGCATTAAAAAAGCGCTACACGTTGTAATATAAGGCCACTTGGTGAGTTTGGCTATGAAATGGAAGATAAAGATGACCATTTCAACCGAAAATCAGGAGGGCCACAGAGAGCAAAAGATTCAGGAGACATTCCCAATATAACATGTTAAGATAATCATTTTGGTTTTGTTTCTAGTTTCCTTCTAAAAAGGTTAATAAAAGTGGACCATTTCAACTGGCATCAATAATCTCCGGAAAAATTGCCGTTATTCAATTTTATGTGCCCATTCTTTTCAATTACGGAATCTAGAATTGATAACAATTTCGGTTCAATCTTAGAATCACCACCACCAGTCTTACTCAGGCCATGTAAATCTTTCCTCCTTTTTATTCTCTTATAAAAATACCAAAAGAATATCAAAAAAATTCTGAATACTCATCAACATCGACTGACTTTTATTATATCTGTGGGAGTGAGGGGGAAAAAAGGACTCTCTTCTCTCTCTCCGTGACCAAACTATCTGTACTGATCAGATATTCTCATGGTGTATCCAGTCTTGGGGCACCTTTCTCTCTCTCTCTCTCTCTCTCTCTCTCTCTCTCTCTCTCTCTCTCTTTCTCTCTTCGATGGCAGCCTCCCTCTTACCTACTTTCACTTTCGCCCAAAAAATTTACAAGGCCCATCAAGCGATAAGGTCAATTTTTTTCGCTCCTCTCTTCTTCTTCTTCTTCTAGGGTCCTGAACGTGGCCGGGAAAATGGGCATCGAAGGAAGGAAGGAAGGAAAAAGAAGAAAAAAATTTCAGCTGCTCTATTGTATTCATGACTATTCACTTGGAATTCAGTTTTTTCTTCCTCTCTCTCAGTCTTCAAGATTCAAGACGTTGATGATTTGTGTTGTTGCATATTTTTCCATTAGATATTCATGAGCAGCTCGTGTTCATTTGTTGCCTTTTGTCGTGAAATGGATGGGAGAAGAAAATTTTTTGGCCACAAATTTTTTGGTGAACTTGTTTTTATCTTCTCTCTGAATCGTTCCAGCTTTTGGAGCAAAAAACCTCCAAAATATCACAATAAATTATGAAGTGTGTTGCATTCTTTTCGCTAACCATGGTTAATAAAACTCATCCTGAGCTCAGAACTGCCTATTTTCTGAGAGAATATTTTTTTCGAAAACTCAGAACTCTTCCCCATCAGCCCACCTACACATGACAAAGCTACACGAGCTACATGTGGATTGATGGTAAATGTTAAGCGCTTCCATTTTATATATATATATGTGAGTCAATCTGATTTGAAATGAACCAGATTTCAAATGATTGGAATGGATAAACGAATGTGAAAGACAAAGACAAGATGAGAGCAAGGAGAGAGGTTAACAATCTTGATCATGGGAAACCAGCGGTAAAATGATAATGATGACGTACACTATGGCGGCGAATATGTGTATGTGTGTTTGGAAAACAAGAATCTTCAATAGGAAAAAGCTAGAAAGAAAGACAGAAAGAGAGAGAAAGAGAGAGCTGATGGTAAATGAGAATACACTTGCGACCTGAATAATCATAATATGATGATTTCATACTTCGCATCGGAAAAGAGCGTTCCAAAGAGCAATCGAACTCAACAAAAAAGGCAAGAGAGAAAGAGAAAGAGAGAGAGCAAAAGAGAGTGAAAGTTTTATACTTATACTTGCCGATTGAAGCAAAGAATTATTCCAGGGAAATAGTAATACATCAATGAAATGAGAACACACCAACAACAAGCCCTCTTTTGCCCTCACGATTATTCACACACAAAAAATATCACTCTCTCTCCCCACCTATTTTATATATATAATGAATATCTGAACGAGACAAGTGATGGAATGAAAGTAGCACCAGCATCATCATGATCAGGAGGTTGCTGATCTGAAGCCATCTTTTTGATCATCCTCAGGCTTGAATGTGTTTTAATGATCTATTGAACCATAAGGTTTATATTCGATTTTCTCTCTCTCTCTCTCTCTTTCTCTCTCTCTTTCTATTCCCCTTCCTCACTCTCACTTCTTACCATCGCCAAAGCTTAATAGGATAATCTGATTCGGAGCATGGCCTCGCCAATACTGATCCGGATTATGGTCACTGATTGCTGTGATCAGCTCTCAGCCAATCGTTACATTCGTTATACTTTTCTCTCTCTCTCTCACTCACTCATTTTCTCACACTATATGTCATGTGTCAAAGAATTAGAATATTGTGTGTGTATAATGATAAAATTGGGATGAAGATGCTAAACGAATGGAATAGAGGAAAGAATTTCCACTTCTCATTCATCTATGGATCATTGGAAAATGATAATTGTGATTCTCTAATCATATTCCCACCATCGAAACGGGTATTTCCAAGCAAGAAACAGAACGAAAATGAATGATAGAAAGGAAAACCCAATCTCGAGAGTAAGTGGGTCGAATATTGTGAGTGAGCATCAGTGAAAGTGATACTGAAGAGAGAGAGAGAAACAGAAAGAAAGAAAGAGACAGAAAAGAAGCTGAGTAAGAAAGGTAAAGTAAGATGACAATGAAAAAAAGAACAAGTAAGCGCATAATAAGGTGTATATTATTGCAATTAATCGCTTTCTTTCTTCTGCTCTCTTATGGTGTATCTACTTTGAAAAGATACTCAAAGAAGATAATTTTCCTGATGATGTTGAGATGGAGAACACATTTCGAGAGAGAAAGAAAAGGAATGACGAGATGATTATGATGATACTAACATGGGAAAAGGTGACCTCATTCTTGAAGGTTTGTTTCGTTAGATTTTCGAGCATTAGCCAATGAATGAGTGAGTATACCATACTGTCATGATGAGTGGGGCTTGAAAAATAAAACACACACACTCACATACATTCAGGTCAGACTCTATGGTTAAAATGATATTCGCAGGATTTATGCTTGGAATCGAATTGAATGTATTTGTTTTCAAAAACAGTGGCACATAAAAGAGCAATCGAAAGAAAGAGAAAGAATAGATGCTTCGTAGAAAGCAATTTCAAAATCACGAGGTTATATTGAAATTGTTCAAGAGAAAGAGAAAAAGAGCAAGTGAAAGTGGATGATGAATCTTGATTGGCTCAGAGTTCTGTCATCATGCTAAATGGGCACAAAATTCTGATTCCAGTTGTTTTTCAAATCTAGATTCTAGAATATGTTCAGACTGACGGAAAATTTATCACTTGGATGGTTCAAAAAAGTTCATAATGTATAGTTTCATTTCTCGGCTAGCAAGTGTTTGTCATGATAAAATGATTGGTGACGAGGAGTAATTGAATGTCTTCTTACCTCAATTAGCAGAGAGATTACTGGTTGAATTGTCTTTCTGGATAATTGGAAGCAATAATCATGAAATTTATAACTTGAAATCTTATTTCCAGAGGCCACAGTAACAGTTAATTTTGTGTTCGTAGTGTGATTGAAATGTCAAGAATGTTTCTTACGAATCACAATATTCGCTCAACTAATGAACACACATGTGATATCAGGTAGGAGAAGTAATTATCCCCAAAAATTCACACAGAAGACAAAATAATGATGATGGAAGATGATAGACGACGAAGATGGAGAGAGAGCGAAAGAAGAATTATTTATTCACCAAATAGCAGATGAGAATTTATGTTGATGAGGAGTCACAACAGGTGAGGCGTGATGGTGAGATGAAGATGTGAATAAGAAGAAGGAGGTCCCACGGTGGGTACATATAAGAATAAGAATAAGGAAAAGAATACATTATAAGTATGCACGATAGGCTCAAGAACGTATGGAATGCGCGTAAGGTGTATGTGAGAGTTGCTCAGTGTATCATATTATATATAGGATATATAAGATGGCAGATTGGCATTGGATAAGAAGAAAAACAAGAAGCTTGAAGCAGCTCGAGGAGCAAGTGTAAAAGAAGGAAGACGCTTCAAAGAAGAAGCTTACAAGGTTTTCTCTCTCTCTTTTCTCTCTCTCCTCTCTCTTGTTGCGCATTGAGATGAGTTGAATCCACCTCCTTACAAGTGGCAGCACTCTTAGGACACACCTAAAATGCGAGTAAACACACTCAAACATCCATCGCACGCACCAAGAGTTGTTCCAGGTAAAAAGAGAGAGAGAGAGAGAGAGAGAGAGAGAGAGAGAGAGAGAGAACATCCAGAGTGAGCAGAGAGAAGAGAGAGAGATAGTTGATATCGAATTACCTTAGTAACAAGAGAGGAGAGAGAGAGAGATGAGGAAAAAATTGGTAATAAATTTGATCAATGAAGAATGATTTCGTTGAAACGAAGAGGAACACAAAGAGAAGATGAGAGAAGAGATGAGGAAAGTAGTAGAAAGGGAGAGAGAAAGAGAGAGAGAGAGAGAGAGAGAGAGAGAGAGAGAGAGAGAGAGAGAGAGAAAGTGGAAGAGAAAATTTTTTGGGAGCAAAAATTACCAACATCCGATGGAAGCGTGAAGAAGAGTGAAAATGTTAGAAAATGAAAATGAGGATCGAGAGATGAATTCAGGGTGTGTGAGTGAGAGAGAGAGAGAGAGAGAGAGAGAGAGAGAGAGAGAGAGAGAGAGAGAGAGAAGAGAAAAGAGAAGAGAAGATGAGTGAGAAGATGAAGTAAGGTAAAAGTATTCTGGAGGAGGAGTAAGAGTAAGGAAGGCAGGTCTTTCTTGTCTATCATTTACCCCTTCCTTTTCCTTGCGCTTTTACCATCGCTTCGCTGCGCCCCTCTTCAGCTTAAGTAGTAGCCAATATTCGTAAGCGTAAGCGAAAATACACCGAGAATCGAGAAACAGAGAGAAACAGAGAGAGGCAAAGACAGAGACAGACTGGAGAGAGAATGCAAGAAAGAAAGTGGAAAAAGAAAGAGATTGCTCAAGAGAAAGTTAGATGAAAGACAGACAAAGGAGAGTAAGCGAAAGAGAGAGAGAGAGAAATAAACAATGGATGGAAAATGTGTGTGGAGAGAGAGAGAGAAATTATTATGATAATAATATTGCAACTTATTTCTCAAGATTGAATGGAGATGAAACATGGATCGAGAGGCTGACAAAGTAGAAGAATAAGTGGGTGAATATATTATGAATCCGAAGAGGAGAAAAAAATCAAGGGAATATCCATGATGGGCAGAGGGAGATAGAAAGAAAAGATAGCCCACAATATGCACCGGGATGATTAATCAGAATTTATGATTAAGACGATAGTAGGTGCGATGAGAGTGAAAGAAAGATGAGAATACTCAAGACGAATTTAATTTCAATCCAGTCATCGTTGATATATCAAATGCTGGTTGCGGGCTGATTTTCTTTCGCTCTCTCTCTCTCTTCTCTAGCAGGCCAAGGAAAGTGATGCAGAAAAAGAGCGAGAAAACTATGTTAGATTAAGTAAGTAACTGTGTACAATCACACACAGTATCAGCACGTAATCGGAGAGGATCGAAATATAAGTGTGAATACAAATTAGAATACATGAGGGCTCATAAGTTAGTTAGTACGATCGGTACGATTGCTTACTTCAACTATGAGAGAAAGAGAGAGAGAGAAAGATATTGATAAACTTGTCCTGATACTTGAAGAAAAACAGCCTCCATCATGTAAGCAGATATACCCTTAAGGTTGAGTCCGAAATAACTCCCACTTTCTCTCTCTCTCTCTCTCTCTCTCTCTCTCTCTCTCTCTCTCTCTCTCTCTCTCTCTCTCTCTTTCTTTCTTTCTTTCTTTCTTTTTTTCTTCCTTTCTCTTTCACTTCGTATTTTTCTCATAACTGACTTGAGACTGAATCAGCTCGATAATTTTTGTGTGAGTATCATTGACACACACATATATACACCGAGTTCCATACAAACGATAGCACATTGACACAAACACATGCTAGTGTGTCTTTTAAGGTAGGAGTAACAGTTTTTCCAAATGAATACATGTATTTATATGTATACTCTGTATGTTCCACAAGTAATGGTGGAAAAAAGACATCATTATGATGATTTCATCATACACATTGTTTTCTTTACAGAGGATCCATTCTCTCTCTCTTTCCTTTCTTTTTTCCCTCTTTCAAACATCATCCAAATGCAACATGTGAACATTTTTATCGGATTGCCTGATTAGATTGCATTCGAACTCTATTCACACTTGGAATTATTTTCTTAAGTATAATAATACAACACCTCAGCATTTCATCAGTCACATGAAATGTGTCCTCATGTATCATCTTTTTTCCTATCCTTTTCCCCCTCCCCATCAAGATATTTGAAATGAGGAAAAAAATACTCCTCTCATTCATCTTCACCTCTATTGACGGCAAATGTTCAGCGTTCATTTTTATCGTGAACTGCAACCGTTAATAAACATAAAAGAATTTATCGTTGATAAAATGAAATATATTATTTTTTCAAACACCATGCTCAGGCCTCTCAACCATAAGTGCATGGAAAAAGGAAAAAAAGGAAGTAGCACGCACAATCGAATAGTTTGAAACTTTGGGTGATGATAATAATAATAGTATCAAATGGGAACATTGATTTAAGTCAAAAGAATTGGGAATCAAAACACCATTACATGTGTAAATAACCGATTTATCACTTGGGAATCAAACTTACCGATTCTGGTTGTATTTTTCTGGTCAAATATGTGTGTGTTTGTGCAAATGATGATGATCATTGATTGTGCAAAAATTTTTTTGTGTATAGTCAAATCGAAGTGATCAAAAATTGAGTAGTTAAAGTGTACAAATTTGAAAGATGAATACACAGTAAATAATAATAATAATAAATCTTGTAAGATCACAAAAATTTTTCTCAAATTATCGAGGACACGGATTGAAGTGATAATCAATTGATGATATGTGGTTAGTAAGAAGAGAAAATGCTCATCAATGTATCGGAAATTATATTGATACACCAAAATGTTCACTAATCGAAAGTAACACTAGTTAACTGTGAATGGAAAGGTTTGTTTACAATCGAAGTGTAGCCACTGTGATGCGGCAATGAATGATGATAGTGATGAAATTATGCGGAAACAAAGATGGACACAATTGTCCGGTTCAAGTGTAAACATGCATGTTGGCACACACTTTCTCTTTTTGGATAGTTTCGGTAGAAATTTCAAAGAGATGTCGCAAAACTTGCGAAAAAGCGAACAATGAAAGCCAACTTGTAATAATAATAATAATACTTTCGGCTCTCAGCCACTTTGTGCCATCTCTTTCTCCTCTCTTTCATCTCTTCTCCATCATCAACATCTCTCTCTCTCTCTCCTCTCTCCCTCATCCTCTTTCCTCCCCCTCTTCTCACCTGCTCCCTCTTCAAGATAAGCGGGAATAAAGATGAGAGAGAGAGAGAGAGAGAGAGAGAGAGAGAGAAGCTCCAATGTGTCTCGGAATATGCCGTGATGCAGAGAGAGAGGCATAAGGGGGAGGGGGTGGATGATGATGATTTAGGGATGAAAATGCAGTCCAAAGTGGGAGAGATGATATCTTTTCTCTCTCTCTCTCTCTCTCTCTCTCTCTCTCTCTCTCTCTCTGCTTTTGGTTCCCTCTTCTCTCCCTACCTAATCTCCTTGGAGACATCAACCACTGAACAATGTACAAGGTTGAGAAGAATAATGTGAATTCGATATGGAAAGAGAGAGAGAGAGAGAGAGAGAGAGAGAGAAAAGAAAGAAAGATTTTTCAGAGTAACAATCCGTTATGATGTTTCCTTTTCCTTTTCATTTGAATCGAAAATTTTTTGATTAAACAGCATCATTTTCCATCTCTGTTCCTCTCTCTCTTTCTCTCTTCTATTTTTGAATGTATATTATTTTGGTTCATTCAATGTATATGATGAGAAAAGAGGCGACTCAACATGGAAATGTTTTGAGGTGCTTTTAATGGTGAATGTTCGAGATCATGTTCAAAAAGCGCGCTATACTTAATGAAATTTTTTCGATCAATCCGATCTACAACAGTGATCAAACTTTTCCGGTACAATTCTTTATCATTCAGATTTATTCCGTTGAAAAGTTTTCTGGTGCTTTTAAAAAGATTTCCATTCCACCATATTGATGCTTGTTGAGTTTTCTTTTGAGAAATTTTTGCATGTCCAGTTCCTGCCTCCCCCTACTTTCTCTTTCCTCTAAGGTCCATCATCTTGATCCGGCTTTTGCTTGACCTCCCACCTCTAGCCTCCGTTACGGCTGCTGATGGTGTGAATGCTGGACGGTAAAAGTGGACACAAGTAAAATCGATGGAAAGTGGCCAACTTGACGGGTCATCGGCCGGACAGGGTGACACTGGTGGTGGTGGCCAAGCGAGGGAGGTGGACACACGAAGACTTATTCCATCTGATCGTGAATGTATGTCCACTTCTGGCTACTCCACGACCGCTGGACATTCATCTTGTGATGCTGGTGAGCATATCTTACATTGATATGCTGGTCTGTCTCGTGCCACACGGTGTGTATGTATATGTGTACTTGCACACTTAAATATACACATATACCAATGCACGTAGCGAGAGAGAGAGAGAGCGAAATAGACAGAGGCTCGTGGGCCACAGGCCATTGGCCGTTAAAGTGGCCTCATTTTGCCCTGAAGCGTGCCTGACGCGTCTTGTAGATCTGTGGCCGAAAAACTCACGCGCTGAGTTCATCCAATCGTTGAGAGAAAGAGAAAAAGAAAGAAAGAAAGAAAGAAAGAAAGAGAGACCTGGAAAACAGCAGCCAAACGGTAAACGGCCTGGTTTTTGGTGAGATCATTTGAATAAAGATGAACGGAAATGAGATTCCATGGCAAAGAGAGTGAGTATTTTGGGTTCACCATCAGGCAGTTTGGTGTCAATGTTTTCGGGAATAGTAGCTGTACACAGCAAGTCGAAAGTGGGAAAATCAATCAAAATGGTTATTTGATATTCGTTAAGATTAAGATTTGTCTCGGTTACTTTCAACTTATTGCTTCTGTATACGCATGGTAACAATAATCTTACTAAAATTATGCAATCATCTGATCATCATAGAGCGAGTTTAATTTTACTGCTCTATTCTAATCGTATTCAGTGTTTTATCGTACTCCAATCATATTCATTTATTCGAAATTCAATTTATTTTCTCTTTTTTTATCAAAAATTTTTGAGCTATACTACTGGAATAAACATATTTAATTGAATCGATGATTTTTTCAATTCAATTTCATGTATCACAATCAAATAAGTATATCCAATCGTCTTACGGTACAATATTGTTTACTTAATTACAAGGTAATATAATGGATCCCAAATTGATTGGAATCTCACATCATTTTGTAATTAATCAGAGGATTGCTTTCACACTTGTATTGAAGCTTTGTCTTCGGTGTGATCTCTTCTTTTGTGAAATAAAATTGATAACGACACAAGAGACATGGATAGACAAACGGTAGGAATGATCCAAGATTAAGAGCACATTGTGTAAGTATTGATGATGATCATCATTATGAAGAAGAGAGAGAGAGAGAGAGAGAGAGAGAGAGAGAGAGAGAGAGAGAGAGAGAGACCAGATCATCAAGGCACTTGTGACTTCTTGAGGAAAACAATTGAGGACATAAAAGCCACAATACAAATGAATCACTTCATCTTCATCTTCATCTTATCCTCATTCTTCGCACTTGTTGATTCTCATTTTTTCTTCCATTTCTTGTTTTGTTTCAGGGGTCATCATCATCAATTACATGCAAATTGCTAATTTGTTACAAGTAGGTATCTATGGAAGAGAGAGAGAGAGATGATAAGTCATCGTCTCTTTCTTCATCTTCATCTTCTTTTTTTCTACTGACTATTAACTGATGCTATTGAATAGATTTAGCTTGGTTTTCAGGGCAATACTGTCTGATGAATACGTCAGAATCGTTGTGACGAAGCGAATAGACATGGTAAGATGCTATGCAGACCTTGCAGACGTTCCTTAAAAGAAAGTGAAACTCGACTTTTTTCTTCGTTTCTTTTCTCTTCTCGTTGCCCACAATCTTGAAGCACTTGAGAGTGGAGAGATAAGTATTGCATTTATAAGATTTGAGATCATCCTTATTGTTGTTCTCCATCATCATCTTATTTCTTTATTTATTGACTTGTAATTATTATCATCAGAAGGCCTCGGGAACAATGGTCTGGATATCATTCAATTCATTATCATTTCCTTCTCCTTCTTCTTCTACTACTATTTCTTTCTTTTTAACATCAGATAAGTTGTGTGACTAGTGTATTATAACTGTAAAAGGGCAAAATTTCATTATTATCAATCTTGAATGCTGGTGAGATGTGTTTACATTGATTTGTCTCTCCCCTTTCTGATAGACTCTTTCATCAATTATTCACCCCATATAATATCAATCAATTAATTCAAACACACAAGCTGATTTTGGCTTGTTTTATATAGATTTTTTTTTTCACACCTCCTCCATCTTATACACTGTATGTACTGAAGTCATCGAATGCGCCAAAATATCATCACCTCCATGTGATAGATATTGAGCAGGAAAAGAGAGAGAGAGAGAGAGAGAGAGAGAGAGAGAAATGAAAAGAAAATCAAGCATCTTTCACCCACAGGCTGGTGGAAGATTGAGAGAGAGAGAGGAAAAAAGAAAGCAACAGTTTTTCACATCTCTCTGATCCTATGGAATATAATATGAAAAGTGCTTCTTTTTGCTTCACTCTCTCAACATGGCCCGGCCGCTGGATCCGGCCAGATTCGGGGGAGCCTGCCAGATACTCGCATGAAAGCGATTCAATGCTATTAATTCTCTCTCTCTCTCTCTCTCTCTCTCTCTCTTTCTCCGGTGATGCTGGAGAAAAGAGAAACAGAGAGAGAGAAAGAAGAGGAGAAGAGAAAGTATACTTGCTCGGGCGATTCTTAAAACGGCCTTCAGATGAATCGAAATCGATGAAAGCCAGGAGCGAGAGATGAAGCGAGGCACACACACGAGTATGTTTCGCATTGTATTAAGCGAGCCTTTTTCTTGCTAAACTCTCTACAGGCCACAGGCTCAATTGAAACGCGCGTTTTCGCCTTCCCGGGTTCGCGTGCCTTCTTACTTTCTCCTCTCTCTCTCTCTCTCTCTCTCTCTCTCTCTCTCTCTCTCTCTCTCTCTCTCTCTCTCTCTCTCTCTCTCTCTCTCTCTCTCTCTCTCTCTCTCTCTTTGCTCTCGTGCCAGGTCCATACGCTTTCATTTCATCTTTTCTCTCCTTCTTTCGGGGAATCAAGAGAGAGAGAGAGAGAGAGAGAGAGAACAGAGAGCGCGAAATGCTCTCCTGTTTGGATCTTTTCTTCTTCATCTTTCTCTCCCTCTCTTATCATCATTTCTCATATGAAAATTCACTTTTGGTATATCTTTGCTCTCTGATAGTCAATATTGAGGTGTATCCGAGTATTGAAAGATAGAGAAAGAGCATCTGGGATCCATGATGATTGAGATCATAAAATATTTAACGGTTTTCTATGTGTATTTATGATACAACATATCCGTTCTCTGAAAAATTTCTTATAAACACCTGAAATTTAGTTGTATAATTATAGTCGAGACTGGAAGAAGATGAGAAATAGTTTATCAGCATAATTGATTCTCGGATGGGGTCAAATTTTCGATCTCAATGAATTATGATCTTCAAGGTACAAAGTATATTTAACTCTTTCAATGGCAACATTGTTTCCTTGATTTTTTCAGTCAAAACTTTCTAAGTTCACAGGCAGATCAAATGATTTCAGAAACGTATGGAAGCGTTTATGCCAAGTTCAATGACTCTTGCGATCTTTTGGAAGTGATTTTACTGAAAAATCTGTAAAATTCAGACGACTTACATGCACAAAATTATCCCAAAATTGAGATGTATACTTCCAATACATGCAGAATATTGATGAATCTGTATCACAGGTCACATTCTATTAGCATCATTATCTGGTATCATCTTGGCGTTAGATAGAAACCTAAGACGTTCGTGAATGTTATGTGATATTCTTCACACCGATGTTGTAGTGCAAAATTTTTACCACAGCAATTTGAGATCTCATGATGATGTCAGGAAGAAAGACATTTGAGAAAGTCATTTTCTCCATCTTTCCAATCTCAAGTTAACTAAGAGGAAGGGAATGCAAATTTAAGGACAAAGTAGGTCCAACAGTCAAAGTTTAAATTTACAAAATTTGGACAAGTCAAGCAATTCTTATTCTCTTCTCTTCCCTCTTCCCTGATACCAAAAAGTAAAAGAGTTTTACATGTACCCACACACACATACAAACTTACAGCAATCTCAGCATCAAATTGACCAGCAAAGCATAATGACTATTAGTAAAATGACTTGAATTGAGAAAATTTCTCATTCCTCGGCCCATTTCATTCATTCTTATCCAAGAATTGACATTCAAATGCTTACTCTAGTAATAGCAGTAACTTTTACTTATTCTATCAGTCCTAATCTATTCTAACATTTGATCAACTAAAAGGAGCGGGAAAAGAGAAAGAGAGAGAGAGAGACATTCTCTTTCACTCTTGCTTCTTATCAAAAGCTTTCAGCTTCAATTTTGAATTTCTGTAGTTGAATGAAATTGCTTAATTTGTCCAGTTTAATCAATTTGCCAAGAGAGAGAGAGAGAGAGAGAGAGAGAGAGAGAGAGAGAGAGAGAGAGAGAGAGAGAGAGAGAGAGAGAGAGAGAGAGAGAGAGAGAGAGAGGATCAATTGATGTAAACAAAAGATTCAAAGAGCTACAAATTCTCTTGAAAATTTTCTCTCTCTTTTCTTCACTTTTTAAAGGCATATCCAATGAAAAGTAGCCCAAAAATTGTAGGAAAATCAGTAAGATAGGCGATTTGTTCCACAGTTTGGTCAATTAGCATTTTTTCTGTTTTCTTCCTTCGTTTACTTCAAATTTTTACATTTTCTTGTGTGTACAAAACAAAACATTTTTTCCTTTACTGAAAAATGCCCATATATAAACCAGTTGATGGTCTGGATAAACTCAGAGAGAATGAAGACCATCAAAAGTGGTGGGAAAATCTTCCAGAAAAAAGTTTCAAAAAATTCTTTTTCTCTTCTCTTCTCAACCTCTCAAGGGTCTTTCACTCATCATTGGTAAATCTTGCAATGAGCTTGAAATGGGATTAAAAACGTCGAGGTATTCTTCTTATTAGCAACCCTTCAATTCTCACTACCAACTGCTATTCGGCTGCTTTCTTTCATCTCTCTTTCTCTCTCTCTCTCTCTCTCTCTCTCTCTCTCTCTCTCTCTCTCTCTCTCTCTCTCTCTCTCTCTCTCTGAAGTTTATCTATGATTATGCTAATTTCACTCTCTTACCAGATCACCAAGAGATTGGACCCTAAACAGTGAACCCAACTATTTTGTCTGTGTAGTGTAAAATTTAAATTTTCTGTGAGTGTGTGTGTGAGTGGACTTCCATTTGGGAATCAAATTTATGCATGAAGTGAGGAGAAAAAAAATATTTCACACTAATCTTATTGCTCTGGAGAAAATTTCAATTTTCAAAGTCACATTTTTGAATGAGTAATTTTCACTATTTTAAAGCAATTATACATGAGCTCCCAAGTGAAGCCTATTATATATGAGCCGTAGAAAAGATCCTTCTAACTTTGGAACAAACTATCAGTGTGAGTTTTTGAATCCACAAAAAAACTCTAAGAAAAATTACTTGGGATACACTTGAGTAATTATCACCACAGATAATTATCGATTAACTTCGGAAGATTTTGAGGTGTAGCTCAAAATATATGTACATATGCTTGTGTCCGAGAATCGGGCTTAGATTGAAGCTCAAAATGCTGATCTCAAGAACTTGGATTGTATTTTGATCAGTCTACTGAATCAATTTGATGTCTATACTAAAGGCATTGGCTGTTGAACAATTCGTTTGTTGATGAAGGAAAATTGAATGATAGAAAGACAGAAAAGAAATTTTTTTCTACATTTTAAATCCTACATCAGCTTTGTTGAGATTGTTCAAATATAAAAGTGAGCAAAAAAAATGATTCTCTTCTCAAAAAGCGTGCCACTTGTCGAATGCAAATTATGTGAATACTTGAGGCAAAGTAATCTTAATTGTCGAGTGGAATGATGATGAAAAACATGTGAATCAACAATGGTGAGAAGGATGGATGGATGAAGAGAGAAGAGAGAAAAAGAGAGAAAAGAATCATTTGATTTGAAGATTTTCAAACATCATCATATTCAGATGAAGTTTTGTCTTTTGCTCTCTCATGAGATGCAATGAATGAATGAAAGTGAAGAGAGAATCAAAATGAAGAGGAAAAACTTTTTTTTCTTCTCAACACTCAAATACAGAAGGATGCTGAGAGATGCTGGAAGAGAGAGAGAGGAAAAGATTGAGGCAAAGTAAAGGGTTGAGAATTAGATGATGAAGCTTGAGTGAAGATGATTAAAAGACGAAAATGGGGATGGAAAAAAAACGAAGAGTATGGATCTTCTCAAGGAGGATGCTGGCGAAAGTCATTCAGAAGCCAAAAAGATGGAGAGAGAGAAACAAAAGTATGGACGAGAGAGATGAGAAAAAAACTCTGTTAAAATGGGAAGATGAATTAGGGAAGAAGATCAGCGGTTAAACAATGACTTAAGCTAAGATAAAGAAAAGCCTGACAATGATGAGAGAAAGAGAGAAAAATGAGTGAAAAAAGCGATCATCTTTTTCGAAAAATATGACAATAGAAAAATGCTGGTAAGAGAGATGCTTCATGATGACTTGGCTCTGGGAATCTGCTAAAATAATATGGCCAAAAACAATGCTTCACTGGAGATCTGCAGTAACTAAGCAACATTAATCAAGCAAATAATAATGTAGCCAGGAAATGAGAGTAAGAGAGAGAGAGAGAGAGAGAGAGAGAGAGAGAGAGAGAGAGAGAGAGAGAGAAGAAAAAGAAGAGAAGAGAATAGAAACAATGAAAGAACCTTTCTCTTTCTTTCTCTTTCTTTCTCTCTTTTCTACATTTTTGACATCAAGTCGGGTGAAGTGTTTGAACTTTCTGTCTCTCTCTTCTCTTAATGAAGATGACCTGTGTAAGCCATGGAGAGGGGAAGAATTTCATTGATGTATATTCATATTTCCAATTCTAAATCAAATTCTGGACAAGAGTCATTTTCTTTCACCGGCTGATCAAATAAATCGATCTTTTGCATGAATGTTGAGAGAAAAATTTTCTGTAGGAAAGAGACAAGATCCAATCATAAATTATTTCTCACAATATCGATCAACATTACCAATAATTATGAGCTCAATTTCCATTTTTCTTACGAATAAGTGAAAACTTTTCATCTCGAGAAAAAAATACATCAGCCAGTGTGCATATGTATGTAAACAAGAACGATGTCTGAGAGACCATCAAGTCGATCGGCTGTTCGTTTTGGAAGCTCGGGAAAATACCCTCTGAAAAGGTCCAAAACAAGTTGCACGCGGTGGGTGCCGAAAATTCGTCGAGTTTCTTTCTCTCTTTTCTCTCTCTCTCTCGCTCTCTTTCTCTGTTATATTATTAAGCCCTATTCTTGTAACGGGTCTTGAACTCGCATCCAATTGTTCCTCTTGTTTTCTCTGGCCCCAGGTCTATTCCCGCTCTCCTCCTCCTCCTTGAGTCAGCCAGAAAGATCTCTCATCTGCTCTGGGGCCAAACTTTTTGCTCTCTCTCTCTCTCTCTCTTCATCTTTTACTCTCGCTCTTTTTCTCAAGTAACGGCACGCGCTTACCAGGAGCTCCTCACTTATATACATGTACGTGTATTATTTGTTCGATCTGACCTATTCGGCAGCTGCCTGTAGGCTACAAGACGCGCGCGAACACGCGTCCTCCACTGTAGAAGCGCTCATATACATATACATGGCATTTCTCTCTCTCTCTCTCTCTCTCTGGCTCAGTATATATGTGTATATATATTCATACTTCACTCACTCACTGGCTCTCTCCCCTCCTCGGTGACAAACGACAGTTATTCTGGCCCATGGAAAGAGGTTGAAAAGGTGTGCAAAAGTGAGAGAGAGAGACCGATGAGGGCTGACTAGGAGAGAGACCCAAGATGCAGGGGCCGAGAGGGTGGCCCACGAGCGAGGCATCCCACATTGAAAGAGAGAGAGAGAGAGAGAGAAAAAGATGGGGATCAGGCTCGTGGCATGAGCGCGTGCCATGCAAAGTGAGAGGGGTAAGCCAGACTGCGTCTCGGGATCTCTCCAAGCAAATAAGAACGATAATGGAGGATAGAGAGAGAGAGAGAGAGAGAGAGACCTAGACGAACGGCTGATCTTTTCTCCGTTTGACCGCATTTTCATATAACAGAGAGAGAAAGAGTAAAGTAATAGTCATTGTAAGTGTGGAGCCAATTTTTCGGCCCAAAACACGAACATATGAACAGATAGGATTGAGAGAGTTGAGAGAGTTGAGGCCGAGAATCGTTCAGCTGCTGGAAGGAAAAGAAGTAAGCAAAATGAGAGAAGAAAAGGAAAGGGATGCACGCAGAATGGACTCGAGAACGTGTGTCTTTCTCTCTGTATGTATATGTGTGTATGTGTTGACCATTGATTCGAATCTCCTCCATTCATTTTGGTGCAAGCTTCAGTCCAGTCTGGACCCTTTTCTCTTAGGTCACCACTTATTTTTCAGCTCTCTTGGCGAGAAAAATCGAAAACAACTCGCTCACTTTTCAGCATCTGATTTCCATCTAACATATACCAGACAGACATTGTGGCCAATATTTTTCGAGGGAAAAGAGAGAGAGAAAGAGAGAGAGAGAGAGAGAGAGAGAGAGAGAGAGAGCTTGTTTTTAATTACACATAACTTGCATAAAGGGAATCAGTGGGTGTATGTGGACATGAGAAGCCTCGGAAAAGTGAACATACACAAAGTATGTCCTTATAGCTGTTGATTGACAGTATGCATAAAATAATATCATCTAAGTGGTCATGCTGGCAGTCATTTTTGGAGGAGGTCCGAGCTACTTTTCATTTTACCCATCAGAAAGAGCATTGATTAACTTTTCTATCCTCAAAATTAACATGTTTTTCATTTTCATCCATAACATACCAGCATTTTGTGGCAACCGCGATGAGATGTCAACGAGAAAGGTTTCCCAATGAGAATAGTTTTTCCAATGGAATTTGAGGAGAATAACTTGCGAAATCAGTACATCTTGGAATTTGAGCCTCTATCAGTCCGATGATTCGAAATTCTTACATGTACTTCGAGACTATTTCTCAGCCATTGATCATCAGTGAGTGTCTGTTGAGACAAGATGGTAAACGCATAGAATTCATGGAATTTTTCTGTTCGAGATGATTTTTGAAACTGGAAAATTCCAGTGAACTTCTTGTGGTCAGTATTGAATTTGATGTATATACGATGATTTAGTGGATGGTCGAATGTTTTCATTGAATTTCATCATTTTCAAAGTTTCTTTTGTCACTCATGACAAATGGACTCTTGAATGTTCATCAAATCAAAGAGTATTTACAACAATAACAGTGTGGGCAGTTTATATCACTTTTATATCTTCGCAAATCAATTGAAATCTTTGAATGAAGTGAAAAATTCATTTAATAGGAAAAGATATGTTACAAAATGGTCTATTGATGATAAATTTCATCACTCAAGTGAATATGATGGAAGAAGTAGTCCACAATATTGATGCTTCATGATGATTTTTGTTACTTTTATGTCACTTGAATCTGATCAAAGTATGAGTCTCTGTATGTGTGTGCATGACGCGCTTGATGAACTTACGATAGATCAAGATTCCATTACAACTCTCTTGGATGCTTATACAAGTGGAAAGTGAATGTTCATGAGAGTGGAAAATTTGAGAACAATCCATACCCAAGAAATTTGACTTTGATCATGTTTTGGAGGCAGAAAGGGAAAGACAGAATGAAGGTAGCATGGTATGTTCAGTTTTGTGTCCAGTTGAGTGCGATAAATTTTATGGTCATTTAGATGGAAAATGTTGATGATGATAGAAAGAGAGAGAGAGAGAGAGCGAGTATCAAGATGAAATGAAAGGCCAAAGAAGAAGATTGATGAAAGAAAGGTGGACAAAATGAATGGAAAAATAAGATAGAGAGAGAAGCAGAAAAGAATTGGAATGTTATTGAATTTTTAATATTCACTATTCATTGGACTAGTACAAGGCTATCATTTTCAAATCAAGTGGTCAAAATGAAATGAAAAGAAGAAGACGAACATGCATGTACAAATGAATGGAATAGCCGAAAGAGTTATGTAGCCAGAGAATGTTTGTTAATATAAATCTCAATTGTGAACTCAAACATCATAATCGTTTGTCCAAGGAAGGAAAAGAGATGAAGAGAGAGAGAGAGAGAAAGAGAGAGCAGAGAGAAAGAGGGATGCTGGATAAAAGAGGAAGGCGAAAGATGGAGAAAATGAAAATGTAGCCAGAGATGAGGAAAAGATGAAGCATACAGTGGTGAATGTTGACGGATGATGAGAATAGGGCTTGAAGGGTTGAAAGTGAAAGAAGGGAAAAGATAGTGGAAAGGGTTGAGAAGGAAAATGAGAAACAGAGAAAGTGGATGATGCCAGGCAATGATTTTAAAGTATTTGACAAAGTGATGGGGATGGAGAGAGAGAGAGAGAGAAAGTTTTGCCTGTGGAAGTGAGAGAAATGAAGCTGCTAAAAGATAAGATAGGAGAGGAAACTGCAAGAGAGAGAAACAGCATCAAGGGTATGATAATGGGCAAGCCGTAGACCAGATTACTTTCATTCTGGTCGATTCAAAATCTCGAAGGATTTTTATTCTCATTAGAGAGTCTCTCTCTCTCTTCCTTTTCCTTTCCAGTTTCATGGACATTGCATCCTCTCTCTCTCTCTCTCTCTCTCTCTCTCTCTCTCTCTCTCTCTCTCTCTCTCTCTTGGCAAGCTCTAGTTTTGTTCTCTGGACTTTTCCTCTTCTTCCTCTTTCTCTTTCCTTTTCTCTCAACCCTTTCATCTTTCGAAAGGCTAAACCTTTTGGCTACATGAATTTTCATTCTGATCATTGCTGTACTACTCATCATCTTTGTTCTTTCTCTTCAATTTGTTGCAACCAAGTTCCAAAGAAACAGAGATGTTCATCTCATAAGGCCAGTTGGGCTTGCTTCCGAAAGCGCTAAATTGTTTGCCTCTGTTTGCTGGTTGCTTCTGTTTATCATCAACTTTGACCACAATTTAATTTAATTCTCTCTTTTGAATAAGATTTCGAAATGACTTCCATACATTTTCAAAAATTGGAAATGATCCGATCAGACACATGCAATCTTAAAGACCATGAAGCCAGACTGAAGCGAGGAAACTTTATCACATGAATTTTCGAGATGAAAGTTCAAAGTTTGATTGATAGCAAGAAACATTTTAAATTGTTTGCCTAAAACTTCATGCTCTCTTAAGTTCGAATTCCAATTATTGGTGCTGATCACTAAGATATACTGGAAGTATTTTTTTCAAGATCAAAAGAAGAAGTCATGGAGTAATTTATTTACAGAAAATCGAAAAATATAACATCTAAGCATCTGGCAGTTGCCCCTGAAAGTATACTTATCGGCACTTGTTGGCACCTTCACACAAAAAGTGTAGTGTCATCTATCGGGCAGGTAAGATGAATCGGAATTCAGATGAAACTTTTTCTATCCTGACAATTATGATTCGATCATTAATCAATAAAATTATTCACAGTTAGGACAAGTGGTTGAACTAATATGAACCCAAGCGTGGAGGCGTGATACGAGTGCGAAGTACAAATTGATCGATTTCGATGAATGTGTTTGATTTAATTTGATTTGATTTGATAGAGTTTCCATAATCTTTGGGTCGATTGGGCACGCATATCGGCCATAATGAGTGGAGAGAGAGAGAGAAAAATATACACACATGCAAACCAGGGGGAGGAAAATGAGATCAAATTGAATATTATCATTATTATTAACTACTTGAGGTCATTCGGTGTGTTTCCCCTTGATGATGGTGAATATCAAGCCCATTTTCCGCCTACAGATCGGGCGTTTGTTTGGGTTGCTTTAATGCGACCGACCCAGTATCGAAAGCTCATAGAAGTAGGAGGAGAGACGGATGCTGTTGATACAGTCAAATTTGATCCACAGATGAGGAGTGGACACACAGTTCAATGTGAGCACACATACACATATGTAGCAAGCCTCTGACTTTTTGATGACGCTCGCTGGGCAATCTATGATGTGTAAAATCGAATAAAATACAACTAGATTTTGGGGAACAATTTTTTCCGATCACAATCCAGCATCCCGACAATCCACGATCACCAATGGTAATCATGTACCCACAATACAGTTCAGTGTGTGCAACAAGTTGATGACATTGTCGATGGATGCAGAGCGAGAGAGAGAGAGAGTCTCTATTTTTTCATCCTCAATCTGCATCCCTCTGTGGCTGCTGTTGTTGTTGTTGAGGTCTTTGATCTTTTTTTCTCTCTTCTCTTCATCCATTAAATTACCAATTGATCCTGATGGTGTAGGTGTGTCTGTATGAGTCTGTCTATCAATGAGAATTTGCAGCACGCGTAATACTGTTCCAGGACCAGCGTGTAATGCAAACAAGTCTCTTTACTATCGGCAAAGTCAAGCTGAAGAAGAAGGAGAGAGTAAAATTTTCTTCCATGACTTTTTTCCCTTCCTTCCTGATTGCCTTCTTCCGATCCTCTATTTTTTATTCACACTTTTACACACTTTATCCTGTCAGCATCCGCATCACTTTCTCCTACTTTTTGTCTATCGCGCTCTCCTTCTTTTTCTCTCCCGCTCTCTCTCTCTCTCTCTCTCTCTCTCTCTCTCTCTCTCTCTCTCATTCTCTCTATCGATATCATCCGATCGTCGATGCTGACATCAGATTCTTTTTTTCATCTCACTATTTTTTTCTCTGGTTTTCCATCACTTTCTTTCTTTATTCACTTCCCGCAGGATTGCTCGCTGCCACAATCGTACCGCTCATACAACTTGTTGTTTGATCGGAATCACTTTCTTCCTCCCTCCCTTCTCTTGCTCTTCATCCTCTTCGTCATCCTCCTCCTCCTCCTCCTCTCTCTCCTCATCTTCTTCTCTCTTTCCTTCTTTCTTTCCACAATCCATTCTTTTGTCGATCATCATCATTCTTCTCGTTCCATTTCTCTGACTTATTTGCATCACCCACATCTGTCCACTTTTTTTACCATTCATTTGTTCTCTTTCTTTGCTCTCTCTCTCTCTCTCTCTCTCTCTCTCTCTCTCTCTCTCTCTCTCTCTCTCTCTCTCTCTCTCTCT
>QZCP01000062.1:59085-121207 GCA_003956705.1 Brevipalpus yothersi
CTCTCTCTCTCTCTCTCTCTCTCTCTCTCTCTCTCTCTCTCTCTCTCTCTCTCTCTCTCTCTCTTAACACATCGATCGGGGCCAAGTTATTTGAATGGGAAAAAAGGAGAGAGGAGGCTACATAGGAGAGGCCATCCGAAAAAGTGATGGAGATCCAAAAAGTTTCGAGTCGACTATTCTGATTTATTTGGGAGAAAATTTTCCACATCCTTCACAGTATGCTTCGTTTACTTGGCCCAACACAATATGGTGAGAGAGAGAGAGAGGAGAAAAAATATCATCATCTTCTGTATTACTCTGCTTAGTATGCTGTAGTGATGAATAAATATATGTATTCCACTTTCTACATCAACGTGTAACAGTATCATCATCTACAAGAATGATCAATGAGAACAGTGATTTAAGGCTTTGATGGCTCCATTGGCACACTTTTTCCTGCCTCATCAACTATTCATGCACACACTATTCATCCATCTTGAGGAAAATAAAACCTGTTGATGTTCATCAAAATATACATAGGCTCATGGAGCTTGAAGAGTAAAAGAGAGAGAAGATCAATTTTTTTGATATATAATTTACATATGTTTTTGATGATAATTTATCAATGTAAACAGAATTTTTGATTGTCTTACAGCTAATCTTTACCATACCTTAGGGTAAGATTTTGTGACTGAATTTTTTATCATCATCATCTTCACATACTGATGATCATAAACGTATGTGCAATACTAAGTAAAAATTTTCAAAAAATGTTCACACAGTTAGTTTCGCAGCTTATACACAGTACATCAAAAATCCGATCTAATTAGCCTACGGCAAGAGTTTCAAGATGATGTATTAGGCGTTAAATCGATAAAGACATGAGATGCTGGAAGCTTGTGTTCTTCCAGGGAAATATCATCATTACAATAAAGAGAGATGAAAGAGAGAGAGAGAGAGAGAAAGAGAGAGAGAGAGAGAGAGAGAGAGAGAGAGAGAGAGAGAGAGAGAGAGAGAGAGAGGAAAAGAGCAAAAAAAGCCACTCATCTGGTTTGGAGATGCCTTGAGGCTGTTTTTACCGTTATCAAACACTTATTTACCATCATCTGTATACTTTTTTATATCATTCTTAACGGCTGCATGATCGAAATTCGGAATTCTAGGAAAATGAGACTGAACTCACCGTAGGACAGGCACATGTTTGAGCTTACCGATTTGCATACAGAGGTGAGTTTGTAGATTTGATTAAATCTTCAGACAGATCAATGATGTTCAGTGTAATTTGGGAGTTAAGATGAGTTTTTTCATGATGATGACAGAATTTCCAATAAATAGGAGGAAGAAATTCTCAAAAACATACGCCCACACTTTGTAGGGATAGAAATACTCATCTATCGGATGATGGAAAAGAATATCCGAAGCAAGAATAATTCAGATCAAAGTGTTAATGTGAACTCGCTATTATTCAATTGTGAATAATTCTATTATGATGCTAATCATTTGAGGTTTTTTTCACCATGTTTTTGTATGGATTGATGCTTTTTTTTCTTGAACTTATTCTCAAACCGTTGTTATTTTGAGAGAGATTCTTATGCAAATTGAGATGTAGTTGAAGCTCATTACATATGCATATGGTTCCTGAAAGTTTCAAAGAATATGAACACATATAAGTTAGCAGTCTGATGAGTGATCAAGCTACAGAAGAAACGTTGGGGGACAACAAATCTGAATGAGAAGTTTCACTGGCTGGAAACGTTTGTTTTATTGGCTTTTTTTGACAATTCTAGATGATTCATTAAAGCTTCTTTTGTTGAGAGTAAACAGAGTCATTTAAGCAAATGATAGGAATGTTTATCTGATTTCAATAAACATGATTATCAATGAGCATACGATTGTGCATGCGATAACAATTCATTGTGATTGAAAATTTCTATAATTAGACGAACTGGGACTTCTAGGGAATGAAATAATTGAAATTAGACCGAAATAGTAGTCAATAAACATGTATGAATCAAACTGTATTCTTTTCTGTTTGTTTGATGAAAAAATAGCTCATTTCCATTGACTCACTGGCATACATTCAAATTGCATACGATTAATTGGTTATTTGAGATCAAGAAATAACTGTATTCTGACAAATCTATATCCCTAAGAAAGCGTGGGAAAAAAATTTTTCCGAGAAAATCTCTGAAAGAACGGGAAAAGAGACTGAAGGCTAAGACAAATGATGATCAAGTGTATTTGATTAGACAAAGAAGAGGAGATTATGAGAAAAACAATATGATGAGCTGTTGGTATCATAAAGAATGATAAGGATGACAGATTCTCGAAGTGAAAGAAGAAGTAGAAGAAGGTGATGGCAAGTGGGAGAGAGAGAGAGGATGAAGGAGAAAGTTGTGGATGTTGGTGGAAGATGAGAAGATGTGGAGTGAATGAATTTGATGTTGTAGGAGTAATAAAAAGTGACACAAACGACGACAAACTTGGTGGAGTGGAAATAAATAGCGGCAAAGAGCTCGGTTGCGAGGGTGAAGAAGCGTAAAAAAAGATCTGTTCTATGGATGCTGGGAGAGAATTGAGAGAGGCTGAGAGAGGCTGAGAGAGATCATGAAGGAGTGAATGATACAGGGTAAGAGAGCGGAGAAAAAAAATTAAGTTCAAGGATTGACGAGGGAGTCGGAAGCGGAAAAGATGCGGGAAAAAAACGATCAACATCTATAAAGAATCCAAGCCTCCGGAGGGAGTCGAGGGAGCGTAATGGAGAAAAAACCATCATTTTATTGAGGTTATTGAAGATGTTTCTTTATGTGTCTTAATGTGAATTTTTCTATCCATGTAAAAGAAAGCATCTAGGTGAGAGGAGCCTCTATGGCTAGTATGAATTGATAAATTCATCAATCTTATATGGGTATGATGAATTGGGAAGCGTTTATAAAGCTAAACTTTGGTCATCTTTCCATCCTGGATACACGGAATTGGGAGTTTTCACTAGTATTCTATCTGATAATTCCTGAACTCAATCATGTGATTCTGGATATCTTTGATTGAGAAATATAGAAGCTTCAATAGATTGACTCATACCACCGATTCTATGACTAAAAAACTTCACATCCCAACTTTTTTTCCTTCCAGAATCTTCCCAAAAGATGTTACAGAATTTATAAGATCGTTTAGGAATTCCGAGTCATCGAGATGATTTCGACTTGTATCGATGAACCTACCTTCATTCTTGAATGATAAATCTAGAGCATCGGAGGAAATCAATGGAACACATGTAGCTCTCCGTTACTCGTAAACATATCCATCAAAATCATGAAATTTTGGAAATCATTTTGATTAATCAACTTGATGAATTAACAAATTAAATATCGAAAAAATTCTCGAAGATTTTAGTTGGAGAGGCACTAAGATCCATAGTAAGTTATTTATGTGTTCAACAACAGTTGTGTGTGTGTTTTGGTTAAAAATAATGGTAAAGTATCTGATCAAAATGAATTTCAAATTTAATGAAAGTTATTGATTAGAAAGGAAGTGGATCTGATTGCTCACTTCAATGAGTGGACATCTTGACACAGACAAGCTGGCCATAACATGAGTGGATTATAAGTTTGCTTTCACACACAAATTTTCATCTCAGCTCTGTTCAATCCTTTTCTCTCTCTCTCTCTTCCCTATAATTGAATCTGGTTCCTGAACAGTGTTTATGCAAAATTTGATTCCACTTAGTTTGACTTGATAGTGAGCCTTCTAGTCATCCTCTTGCGTCTTCTCATCATCCTCTCATCATCAGGCCAGCATCTCATAGACACACGCTCTCTCTCTCTCTCTTACTCTTATTTGGCAGCCAAAGTCTTCTCTCTTTTTCTCTCTTTCACATGCTTCTCATCATTTATGCATCCAAGTGTCACGTTAGACGATAATTAATCCCCATAGTTAATTACAAATCAATCCTTTATTGCCATAGAAACATGCATATGAGCTGGAAAAATTTTGCCTACTCTTAACTCTCTCGATTGGCTCTACTTGCAAGAACTTGAGAGAGAAAGCAAGCCTTACGATCCGCCTTCATTCATCTCATTTTTCATGCAAACACTCAGCATCCAATTTTGATCATGAGAAAGAGAGAGAGAGAGAGAGAGAAAGTATCTTCTCTCTATTCTAGATCATTTTGAGGGAGAAGAATATCTATCAAGAATAGAGGAAGAGAATGGATTCTTTCAGTATCATCTATCCTCACAGTCAACTTTAACTTTTCTCTTCACTGATTTTGTGTTCTGCTTTGGAAGAATTTTGTCCTACATAGAAGGGGAAGAGATGAGCTTTAAATCTGAAAGTCGCATCTTGCGTGACAATCTGATTCAGTAAGTGAACTGATGGAATGATGAATGGTAGAGAAGTGGGTGAGAGAGAGAGGGTCAACTCAGGTAGACTTCATTTCATTTGAATGGGAGAAAAATTGAAGAGATTGAAAAGGGAATCCATAATATTACTATTTAGTATTCCCTTCTCATGCCTTACACACGAGTATCGATCGATAAGCTGTGATGAAGAAGAAGAAAGAGAAAAGGAAAGCATAAGAGCGGGCAATGATTTTGTTTGGCTTACAGAGAATTGCAAAATTGAATGATTCTATGAGTAATATTGGACAAAAAATGCATAATAGTATTGCCTTTCACCGTCATCATTTGCTCATTTAACTAGACATGATCATGATGATGAAGAAACAATCGAGTGTGACATTTGAGCCTCCGTGAATGATCTGAAGGTAGAGACATAAAATTGAAGATATGTATTTATATGAGCCCACTTCATCATCGAAGGTCTGGATGGGTGTCCACGTTTATTGTGAAATCAGCAAAATTCAATTGCTACAAGATCAATAGTCATACGTGTATATGTATAGATTGCGTGATATAAGACGATTATTGTTTGAAGAAGGAAACAGAATGGAAGTATTGTTGCCAGTATGACATAAAAGTTGACATTATTGACTTGCAAGAATCGAAAATAAGTGGATATAAGGTGGAGAAAATTTTCCTCTTCCTATTTTTTGCATAAGGTTCAGGGTTTGTGAGTGGAAATTACAATTGAATGAGAGAGAGAGAGAGAGATGATAGAAACCCATTAATGCTCTTAGTAAATACAGTTTTTTTACCTCATTCTTCATACTCATTCTCAAGCCACTTGGTGAATCAGTTAATCTCATGCAATCAAGACTTTCGCTCATCATCAAATATTCTTGAGTGAATGTTTTCATCATCTATTCTGAAGATAGATGAGAAGGGGGAAGAGAAGAAAGTCTTTATTATTAAAATCTCTTGTCTTTGTTTGTTCACGCAGGCAACATTTTCATTGTGTTTGGCTTGTTGCCTTTGCTAGGGGAAGCTTTTTTTGGAGATTGAATTGTGATTCATTGAGAAAAGAATGAAGAAAAATCAAACGGAAACGGAAATCGAATGATGAGTCCTCTATACTTAAGCCTTGCATGCACATTAATTTGCACCGTATATATAAGAGTCTTTTACCGGAAAATTCACGAAATAATTTGAGTTTCTGATAGTAAGAATTCCTCCGTTATAGCTTGAAAGATGATGTTTTTTAATATCTCTTGATCAGGACATCTTCTATTTGATATTGTATTGGAATATTTTACATTCAAAAAATTCTAGAAGATATGATGACATACTAGTAAAGTGTAGTTTAGTGGTTTGTAGTAAAGATTTTTTGTTTAATGAGGTACCAGTTGGTCCCAATATGAGAGAATGATGAAGTTTTGGCTTTTTGTGGTATCTCGTGGTATTGTTTGGAATGTTGAAATTAGGAGAAAATATACCACATATTGATGATGCACGATCATTATTCCTATTTTTCTTTATACTCTTAGTTATTTGATTCTCTGCTACCAAGGAGAACGAAAATATGACCAACAAATCAATCAAATTTTGAAAAGTTTCATCAGAATTCTCGGATAGTCAAGGACTAGGAAGAATATCAAAATTTCCTTGTTCAGTCTGCAAGAGTGTTTTCAAATATTTATCTTGATATTACTCATCTTAGTTCTTGGAAAAATTTGAGAATTTCTTGTTATTCTTCCCCCATCATCTTTTTCTTCTTCAAATAATGCTTTGATCTACTTTAGCCACCACTTTGATCGAAAATGATGGTAATTCTTCTTGCATGAAGTATATCTTTTGATACACTCTTAACACACCCTTTTCTTCGATGATTTGCACAACATTTGCGTGATCTGATGACATGAAAAAGTTTCATCTTGATGGAATAAGAAGCAGTTTTGTGAAAGTAAATACATACATGTCTACAGTAGTATGATGCCTGAAGACCAATTCGTTCATCATGAGAAGATAGTAGCTGAATATCAATAATTGATTCGCTTTTTTTGTAGCTGAGCGTAATTAGTACCTGTATACCTTTGTTCCTCATCAGTAGGCTTAAGATTCAATTTTTGAAAACTGTAGTGAATCCAAATATATCAAGCATTGATGTACAACTTTGTTACAGCTGTAATACATTTCAGGCGTGAGCAGTCACTCTCAGTTTCTTCTTAGGATGAATCATAAGAGAGAAAGAGAGAGAGAGAGAGAGAGAGAGAGAGAGAGAGAGAGAGAGAGAGAGAGAGAGAGAGAGAGAGAGAGAGAGAGAGAGAGAGAGAGAGAGAGAGAGAGAGAGAGAGAGAGAGAGAGATAGAGAGAGAGAGAGAGAGAGAGAGAGAGAGAGAGAAACTTTAAGTTATCAAACCAAAAAAGCGTCCGATTTGCTCCATTATCAATCATGAAACAGGGTGAATCTTTCGAAAAGGACAGATTATGGAAAGAATTATCCGACTAATCAGAAAATCAGTCCAAGAATAGGTAAAAAATCTTGAACAAATTCGTCCGATGTGATAAAAATAAAATCTTCGCAATTTTTGCTCCTCTACATGAGCTTAACGGAAACACAAATGCTTGAAGTGGGTATGTGTGGGTGCCTATGGACCTTTGATCCAATTGATTCGATGGGAATCGCAATCGGTCACAATTGGGAGCTGATCGAGTAATAGAGTAACACGATAAAGGGACTGGAAAGTGGATAAAATGAGGGTGAAGTGACCACTAAAGGGCAACTAAACTGTTGATCCAATTGATACAATACAGAGTGAGTCGATTCGTGACCCAAATAGCGTGTTGTTGGGTGCGCCATAATCACTTTGTCGACGATCTCTGGAGAGTATTGCTTTTGAGGAATTATTTTTGCTCAAATAGATTGAAAAACTTGGAAGGTTTTCTCGGAATGCAATCATTGTTTCGGTTATCGACTGTTGGTTATGGGGAAATTTCTTGACCTCAAGGAGAAAAAAGTGGTGAAAGATGAGATTCTATACCGAAATATCAGAAAAGATGAACATGATGTGGCTCAAGATGACTTCGAATAACCATGTAAGAAACAGCCTCCTATCATGAATAGGATTGAAAAAAAGGAGGAGAATAAGTTGATCTTATTAGCATTCAGATTATGCACACATGCCATGGAACTAGCTGCTGATTGATTTCTCTCTCTCTCTCTCTCTCTCTCTCTCTCTCTCTCTCTCTCTTACAATAAGTTGATCCAGATAGCTTATTGAGTGAAAAAGAAGATGGAAATGTAAGCATTGAGAAGTCACTATCCTCTTTGCAATATTGTAGCGATATCATCCGATTTTAGAGAAATATTTCGCAAAACTAGATTTGAATTCTGTTATCTCGATTCAAAGAGTGGAAAGAAAAGATAGAGAAACCACTCGAGAACGAAGAATATTTCTTTATACATGTATGGATATCATTTTATTCCCTAGCAATATGCATTTTCTCTTTTCTAAACTTCTCTCTCTCTCTCTCCCTGTTTTCCTTTTCATTTACTTGTAGTGATCGCTCAATTTTCATGAGATTCTTGCAGATTGAATCTTCTCATCTCTCTCCTCTACTTTCTCATATGTTATGTTTACATACACAGATATACTGTTCTGCCCACAAAAATATCATGCTAACAACCATTCTTTTCCTCCTCCTTTGAAGGTTTTCTTGTTCCACTGAATCAAGCGTACCATCGAGATGATGATCATACTATTTCAATCTCTAGTATTCATAGTGAATATCATTTCAATTTTAATATGGTTAAGAAGACCATGAAGATCTTCTCGGCTATTCACTTGGGAGGAATAAAAGTAGAAGTGGAAACATTTGTGAATGTATGCCTAAACCATCTGGTACATGTAGTTATTTGCTCTATTTTTACAATATACTAAGACAATTTTTTTCAATGAGCTGAGATGATAATGAAAGTTTTTTGACAATACTGAGCAAGAATTCATAGCCAAATCAAGATAAGTGATACCAAAAGTTGTAAGAAATCACCACAAAATATCCATGAAAAATGCGATAATTTTCATTTAACTCAATCATATTATCAATTCTTATGAAACCTCAAGTCATCAAGAAAAAATTGAAAATTTTATAAATCAAACAATATAAATATTTTCCATCATACAGCTGACTGATCTTCCGTGCAAGTAAGACAATCTCAATCGAAAATTGTGGAAACGGAACCGGAAATGCATTTGTGTGGGACCAAAGAGTTGAAAAATTTATTGATCGAATGTGAAGAATGTGGAGAAGAAAGCAGAAAAGAGCATACATTAAAATGATATGTAATCAGGAAAGTGTCATGAGTTGAAAGAAGAATGAGGAGGAGCTTGAGTAAAGGTATACTTTGTGATGAAGAAGAAGAAAAAGGAAGCTGGACAGTGAAGATGGATGAGAAATGTCTCTCTCTTTCATCCTTCGAAAACACTATAATTTATGCCACTATCTAGTGATTCCACATTGAACAAGACACTGCAATCATATTTATTAGCACAAGTGAAAACTATCCTCGAATTTAAATTACCATCTTTCCAAAAGGAAAGACAGAGAGAGAGAGGGTGAAGCTCTACATTCCTCTTGGATGAACTCATTTATCTCATCCATTTGCTTCTCCTTTCATCATTCTCATCCAACATCCTCTTGCCTCATCCAATCTACACTTTGCAAAGTATTCTGGAGTGGACATGAACTCAAATCTAATGAGAAATGTAAGCATTCCGAGAATTTTTATGCCCAAAGTATCATGTGTCAACAAGAATAAGAGAATTGAAGATCTACCGATGGATGTTGAGTTTGATTAGGATGAGCATTCGATGAGAATTAAAAAAACCTTATCAAATGCTCTCTTCTCATGACCGCAAGTAAATTCAAATTCCTCGAAAGCATTACATGGGCATTTTCTCGTATCTTGATGAAGCAATACCGCTCGAAACATTAGTAGGTACATTTTGATTTTCTAGTTTCATGTCATCAAATTCTTGAGCCCAAATTGTGAAAGATCAAGCAGCCTCTTTACTGCTTCAAGGGAGTAAGCCTAAATTTTGATACCCAATTCATTGTCTCCTTTCCCGTAATGTTAAGCTTAATTGCCACCCCCGAAGCTATTTGCATGACTCTTCTTCCCTTCATCGTCTTCTTCTTCTTGTTTCATTTTTATTCCACTGGATTCCTCTCATCTTTACTTTACTCTCGGACAAACTTTGCTTCAAATTTCATCGAAACTAGAATCGATGATACTGCATCATCATGATCATCATCAAAGAGCATGAAGGAGAAGAAGAAGAAGAGTAAAATTCTCTCTCTCTCTCTCTCTTTCTGTGTGTGTAGCGTTCCCTTTGCACATACATGATGACATTAAGCCATGGCTATTCACAATTAATTATCTGCAAGCCACGTTTGCTGCCTGGACACCGATACATTGCAACAATGTTTATAAGTTGATGGAGAGAGAGGTTCATGATGCAGGCTTCCAGAGAGAGAGAGAGAGAGAGAGAGAGAGAGAGTAAGACTGAAGCTGGAGAAATGAATAAGTTGAATTAACAGGTTTCATGGGGATTTTTCGACTATTAATCGATGAAAAGAATGAGATTCTATGCAAATCAGACACCAAAACAGCTAAGCAGTTAGAATAATTAAACTTTACCTTCTCATTGCATCAGATCATCTTGCATACTGCATACTCAGGCACAGAGATAGAGTCTGTGAGAATTTGACTATTCTAGGAGGATAGCTAGCTCTTCGATTTGGCCGAATTCATTTGAATTTGTCCATTTTGACCTGTTAATAATGATTTCCATCCAATAATCTTACAGGAAATCTTAAAATTTCAAAGACTTGTCAAAACAGTTTAACTCTGAGAGAAAGTCTTAGCCAGCTCTGATCAGGTGAAAATTTGTAATAAAACCCTATCTAGACAAACATTTCATTTCGGTTGATAGAACATGTAGCCCATGCAATCCCCGCCACAAACTTGTGTTTAAAACTGTGAAGAATTCAATCAGGGAAGAACACATCTAGCATTCATGATCTAGAAGATTCTTAGGATTCTTGACATTTGAATTCGATTCTCAATTAACATTTGATTGAAGACAACAATTTTTCATCCCCTTTTGGGTAGATGTCTGGTGATGGTAATTTCAAATTCTACAAGAATGCATGATTCCTTTCGAATAATTGCTTATACTTTATGTTCTTTGTACTATCTTAATTGAGAATATACATGTTTGGTGGTCAAGAATAAAATGAAAAATTACTCCATTCTCACAATGAAAAGAAAGAATATGACTTTACACATTATCTGACACCTCAGAATGAGAAAACCATCAAAATCTTGTGAAATATTTCAGCTAACTTGCCTCCCATTCATCTGTTGTACCATCTTCTACAAAATGATTAAGTCCAGTTAATTTGAAATGATGGAAGAATCGTGTTGATGAGGATCAAAGAGGGAGGATGATGAAGAAAAAGGGGGGAGAATAGAAATGAGAATAGGAGGACAAATGAAAGAGGTGAAGAAAGAGGCGTTCAATGCACAAGAATAAAAACACGGCTAAGATGGGACAATGTTAGAGAGGCGAGAATGGAAAGAATTTTTAATCTAAATCAAGTTAATAAACTTTCTCTCTGGACTGTACATCATCATGTAAATTCACTCATTTACCACTGTTCTTGTTCTTCATCTCATCTCATCTCTCCATCTTTTTCTCTTTACATTACTAATTTCTCGGTACTTTGTTACTTAGTTACTGGGTTCACATTTTCTTGATGAAAATGGTGGAAGAGAGAGAGAGAAACAAAAGGCAGAGCAAATAAGAGTGTACGAAAAATTACAGACATTCAGCATTATACACCAATATTCTATTCCTTTAATTTCTTTTGATTAGATCAAAATTTATAAGTTGAAGAATATTTGCATTCAGATGGAGATGTATGGATTCCCATTTCAAAGGCCCTAAAATGAACCCTTAGTGGATAGCCATAATGGAGAGAGTAGAGATAGAGAGAAAGCCAAGAATACTAATTTCAAAGGGAACAAATTCAGGGTACTGGTGTTGATCAAGACAATAAATTTTGTCAACTTTGTTCCCATTTGCATGGTCAAATGATCCTTTGTCTCAGCTTCTTCACACTCTATCACTTTGCTCATCAAGGCATCCCACAGAGCATTGGACATTTCTCTTTCTTCATAGCAAGTCTTCATGATTCTAGAAGCCCATAAAAGAAGTAATCAATGTACCCCAATTTTCTCTTCTAATTTAGTCAGAAATTTGAGGAGAGATTCATGGAAGAAAGAGAACAAATTACTCTAGCTATCATAAGATTTGTCGCTATTTCTTCCAATATATGTAAGTTTATATCGCTTTTGGAACTCATGAATACATGTATTCAAGTAAAAACTTGAGTGTAGAGAGAAGATTCGCAAATGGATCAGAAAATATCCAGTAAATTGCTTAAAATTTGACTTGAAAGAATCAAAGTATGTATGCATCGAATAATGATCAGATTTCACTGATTTATTAAGAAAAAGGACAATTAGAAATAAGTTTCAGTCCAAGAGAGGAATTATTAATCAAATAGATCATGGATTTTCTTGATTTTTGATCTGTTTTGCTATAAGCTCATTTTTTCTGTCACAGGATTCGGACTTACAATTAATAACAAAATTCTGATTTAAACCTTAGTTTAAACCTTCTTATGACTCAAAATAAAATGAATCTTTTTCAAATACAGCCTAACTCTTACCTAACTGAATGAACCTTCATCTCGAGAGCAAGAAGCCTCAGTCTAAAATCAAAAATTGTGAAAAAACTGCTGATTTTTTTCATGCTGGAACTTTTCTGCTAACTGAAAGAGAAGAAAAATAGGTTTCCCTCAAACTTTTCATCAAGGAGGATTCAGCTACTCATATTTTATCTGGTTGTGGGTGAAGTACCGTTAACCGAAGTTCTGCCATTCTGCCTTTTATTGTCGACTCATCTGCTATCTTGGGTTTGTGTGTACATATATTTTGTTTCGAAATATTTTCATACATTATACAATCATAATTGTCATCTTGATGAAGCCTCTAAATGCTTGAGTGGCAGTAACGCTAGGATTTTCTGGATTTTTTTCCCAACCATAGCTGCAGAGATCGCTGAATGAAAGATAATACTCGAATGCATAAGGAAAGAGTATATAAAAAGTGTTAATTGTTGAGAAAACTCATGAGAATTAGTGGTGCAAATGTGATGATGATGCAGTTTGGAAAAGAAGTGATGCCTAAAAACGCTCAACACAAGACATAGAATGGAAAAGGGAATTCAGAGTAAGATGAGATTTTATCAAGCAATCAGAGTGTCCAAAAAGTTGGGCATACAAAAAGCGATTGAAAAGACTAAGGCATAGCTACTGAGAATTCGGGATGCTGTATGCGTGTGTCTGTATGGATGGTGAATGAGAAAAATGATTGAGGCTGTGGATGAAAATCGTTTCCTCTGAAGAGTTGAGCGAGAAGAAGAGAAGAGAAAAAAGTTCATCCTTTACTCATAATCATCTTCATCAGATACGTGGTGTTACATTCATAAGCCACGGCAAAAGAATTAGTGACATTCACTGATGAGAAATGAATGTCTATACGATGGAAAATGATATATAACGGTTCTTTTTCTCCAAAAGTGATAGAAAAAAAAGAGTTAAATGGATGAAAATTGGGTATGAAAAAGATGCACACACACACACACACACACATCAAGCGACACCCGCAGCTTTTCCAACAGCATCCAAGAATGAGGAGGAGGAAATGGATGAAGATGGGGATGAGAAAGTGTGTGAGAGAGATGCCAAAATTTATCATCCATTAGGCCAGGCTACTTGAATAATTATCAAGAAAGTCCATGAGGAATGAGGTGTTTTCATGTAGAGGAATTGAAAATTCATCTTCTCATCAGGATGCAGATTTATTTATGCAAATTAAGGAATGAAGACACACTCTTGCTGCTATAGTAGTGAGGTTAGAAGGACTTTAAGCGGACTTGGATGAAAAACTTCCAATTCACGATGGAACAGCTATAGATAGTGAGAATGTTCTTTTGAGTAACATAATTTTGATTTCGAGTGATGAGATTCTGATGTCCAGTTTTAGTTGAGCTTTAATCCCAAGCTTTCAAGTAATTCACATATGCCAAAGCTACTTTTGCCCCTCTTCTTATTTTGCCTTTCTCCTTGCCCAACATCTTTTCTCACTTATTCAAATTATTGCAACTGATGCATAATTAATGTGCTTTAGTATGCAAAATTTTCACCTAGTTTAACTCTTTCTCTTACTTGACCATCATCATCAGCTTGAGCTACATTCTCGGAAAAAATTTTCTTTCCTTCATCCTTGTACTATTCTAATTCTCATCCGGGCAACTATTTTCTACATCCATCCAATTCTTTGAATTTTCTCTTCCTCTTTCTTCTTCACTTTCATCATACACACAAAATTCGATCGAGGCTCATTAATTCTTCATCTCATCACCAGTATTAACTCAGCTCAATTTGAAATTCGAATCACATTGACCAGAAAGCTTCACGAAGGGGCTACTCTTCTCTCTCTCTTACTTTACTTCTTCTTTGAAAAATTCTCCTCCAAATCCATCGGCAAGCCTCCCAATTTGATTGTCAAATTGTATCCCCTTGTCTTCCTCATCCATCCTCATCCTTCTCTCATTTCAATCTATCGTCTCAGCATCTCTCTCATCTTCTGCTCCTCTTTCTTCTCTCTCTCCCTCTTCTTTCATCAACACACACATACATTCTTTTGATCTGGTCATTCCATCAGCTTACCGCTTCTCTCTCTCCTCCTCAACCCTTTTCTTTGAATTTCATTCTCTCTCTCTCTTTCTCTTATCTCTCTTTGAGCTCTTTTCTCCCCCTATTTTGCATACACACCAACTCTAGGAGCTCGAAATTCATTTACATGCATCAGTGGATGGCCAAGTTGATTTGCTTCTCTCTCTTCCGCTCAATGACCATCTTTACTTTCTCTTTCTCTTGCACAATCTTTTCGATGAGCAGGGAGAAGAAAAGTTAAGAGAAGGAGATTGAAATTCATGATCCACTGAATTCATGAGCAATCTTTGGAAAATTTGTTAATGAGAGAAGAAATGTCCAATCATTTGTTTCTCATTTTACTTACCAAAATAGTCTCGGTGAAGGAGGCAATCAGGAATCATTGAAAGAGAGAGAGAAAGATGATGCCAGAAGATGAAGATGGAGAGAAAGGGAGAGGAAAATTTGATGCATCTTTTGTTTGAATCTGGAGTACAGCACTTTCAGTGCCAATTAGTTCTGAGAGTAAATTTTTCCCTCATCAGCAGTGAGATACTCTCAATATTGCCGGAAGGCTGATGAAGAAGCAAGATTTTGGATAGCAAAATAAAAGTAAACCATGAATGCCTCTACAAACTCAAGTGAACTAGACTTTCATCTAAGGCCAGCTTAGCTTAGCAAATGAGCGTGAAAGTGGTAGCCGAAAAAAACCAATTAAAAATTAACCAAGACCTGCTCAGATACATTCATTTATGGATCAAATGCTAATGCATCTGTCAATGCCTCAAGTGTTCTTGTATAGTATGTTGCAAGTCAAAATCAGCGAATATGATGAAGAAACATCAACTTTAGTCATATGAGAGTGCGAGAGAGAGAGAGAGAAAACTGTTCCTGCTAAAAATATCTTATAGAGAGATACCCTTTGGAAGCCCAGGATTTTGCTGGAAGTATCAGGATATGGAATGATCATCTCACTCATCAATCATGATATAATTTCGAAAATATCAACTGTTATTCTATGAACTCAGGCAATGATACCAGTTGATTGAGATTTGCTTGGATATTTATCAAAGTTTTGATCCAAAATTGTGATGATATTTGCCTGGTCGTGGATGAGTCCCTGATATTTTTGAAGATATCTTACTGAAGAGCTTATCGAACGGAATGAGCCTCCAAGAAGTGTGGAAACGCAAACATTCGGGAGATGCAAACAAATTTCCGTTATTCATGGGAACAAGATGAGAGAGAGAGAGAGAGAGAGAGAGAGAGGAATCGGAAAAGGGGATGAAGGGGCTACCCTTCAAAAATCAGTGAAATTAGATGGTCCCAGTAGGAGGCAAAAGATTGGTGAAGGGATCGAGTGCTGCTTACTTGCCTCATCTCATCCCAGCATCTCCAACGGAAAGTGAACGGAGCAAGGAAAAGCCAATACAAGTTGGAACAGATTGTCCTGTTCCGACAATAGATGAGCGAAAGAGAGAGAAGAAAGAAAGAGATGAGGGCAAAAGATGAATGGAGGAAGTGAAAACGACTGTCAAAGCGAACATAAGAGAGAGTCAAATTCGATTATCCTTCATCTCCTGCTGATGGCCACCTAGATCAGGCTATCTTTATGTTATACAGTATATATATTCACAACTGATGGTTGAGAAATAAAATTCATGTGTTTTGGGGACTAAATCAAAACACACGCAGTAAACCTAGCCGTTTCACAGCCCTAACTACCATGATTCGTACTTCTCATTCTTCTCATCATCCCAAAGTCTTTCTTTCGATACCCAAAGATTGCCAAAAGAGCGGGAGAGAGAAAATATTACTCATTTCTTTTTATCGACACCAAACTAAGCTGATGTCGAGCCTGGAGAAAGATGAGGAAAGAGAGACAGAGAGAGAGAGAGAGAGAGAGAGAGAGAGAGAGAGAGAGAGAGAGAGAGAGAGAGAGAGAGAAAACCATAGGATCCATTATTAGAGGCCCAAAAGACGGACTTTTGTTTGAGTTGCCGCTTAGCACGCGAAAGGCGTACACAAAAGACTATGCTCAAGGCCCTATCCAAATGGCCTGACATGGCCTGGGCTCTTTTCTTTCATTTTCTCTCTCTCTCTCTCTCTCTCTCTCTCTCTCTCTCTTTCTAGCCACTCGGCTCCTGATCTCTTATTCCTCTTCTTTCATTCTCCACATTCTTTAATTTCGCTTTCTCTCTCTCTCTCTTTCTCCTCCATCTCATTCGAGATCTCTCTTTCTCTCACTTCACAACGGCTAGCTGATCCGTAAAAGTAGCTTTCCTGCAAGGCCTGTCAGGCCGCATCCATCTTCTCCGCTCGGGATGAGGTCGATTCAGGCCGTTTCTCTTCTCTTCTCTTCTCTTCTCTATTTTTCGCCCTCGCCTCTCAGCTCTTAGCCTCAGTCTCTCTTTCTCTCCATCTTCACGCTCTCTTTCGTCCTCCTTCCCATCATCACCCGCAAGATCGTTTTCACTCTCGCGTACCTGATGCATTTACTTTTGCTCTCTCTCTCTCTCTCTCCTTTATTTGCATCCTCACAGCACTCTCTCTCAGATCACCAAATTGCTTTTATGCATATAGCCCGGGCCATATTTTCCACCCATCAACTCGTGTTGCTCACAAGCCGAAAACCTTATCGGCTTGTGAAAAGAATTAGTGGTTGTTGCTCTTGCTTCCAGGAATCCTCTCAGATTGGACTACAAAGGCGAGTGCAGCTGATCTCAGCCTCTGTGATCATATGATACTTCTTACGCTCACTATGCGATTGAAATAGAGCATCCCAACATCATATTGATCAAAGCAGACTGAATTTTCTTGGCAATTACATAGCTCACACACACCACGACCACCAATGTGTACCCTGGCTGAATCATAGAATGAATATTTGCCGAGAAATTTTCTGACTTGATCTGCTGGAAAATTCAAAAATTGAGAAGAACTACTACTGTATATCGAGATGAAATATTTCATAGGCGATACCTCACCTATCTCATTTCCCATGAATCTACAGAGTAAAAATCTTGAAATCTCTGATGAAAATAAGATCACCTCTCTCTCTCTCTCTCTCTCTCTCTCTCTCTCTCTCTCTCTCTCTCTCTCTCTCTCTTCGAGAAGTTTTCTGATCAAAATGTTCTATTCCATGAAATCGCTCAGAACTAAGATCAGATTGAATTGAACTGAGCCAAGCAAGTTCGGCCGACTACTGCCATCTACCAATGGGTGTCAGGAAAGCCTTTGGACAATGTCCAATCGACATGGAATGTGGAAAATGATCGAACTGATCAGTCAAAAAACTTTTCAACCAAGAATGAGACGACTTATTCAGAGTTCATTCATTGACTAATGATTCAATACAGTACATCCATCCAGTGAATTCCCTGAAAAGTTGCTCATCGAAGAATTTATATTGATAAAAATTTAACCCTCAATTGTACATTCTTTGACGGATGTGCGATTTCAAGCGATTTGATAGTCGATCAAAGGGGGTTAATGAACGGAAAATATTTCAAATAATTGCATCAAAAAATCTTGTTGATTATGTAGGGTGAGATGGTAAAAAAGTGTTCCACGATAATCGTGAAGATTGATTTGAAGGAAAACACTTATGGAAGCATTAAGACAAAAAGATGATGGGCTTATAAAACAGAAGGTTTCATGGATATCCTCTTGTTTCAATCCTCATTTCGAGTGAATATATGAATAAATTTTCCCACTGATGAGCTTAAGAGTTTTTAAAATTATGGTGATGATTAGACATGAATGATACGAAGTCTAATTTTTTTTCTCTCTCTCTCTCTTCCCTCTCTTCACTCTTTCCACTCTCATTCTTTTCTCAATCTGCATAATAATAATGATAATATTAGTAATCACTTGCCTCACGAGAAAGTGTTGAATGTGTGTATAAATCTTACGCATATACACAGAGCGAGAAAATGTTTCTGGGTGATCATAGTCATAGGTTGAGAACACTTGAAACCTCAGAAGTAATGAATACGATGCCTCAAATTTGATTATATTCAGCTTTGATATTTGCATAAATTAACTTCCACAGCTTTCTCTACATTGATGATCTCTCTTTTATTGAGAAAAAAATGTTTCCTAAATCTTTATAAACACTTTTTTTACAATTTAATTGATGGGTTTTTATGAATGACTTGCCATTGTGTGACCTTTTTTCATCACTTGAAAAATGTTTAACACACATACACGCGTCGATCCCCTATCACATCCTCCTCCACCTCCTCCTCCTCCTCCTATTTCCCTCATCCTTTCCGTCTCCTCCACACTTCACACTTGTTTTTCATCTCCATTCACGCTCATCTTCCTTTCTAATCCTGTCATCTGAGAGTTTTTTATGTAATCCCTTTCAGACTCTCTCCTAATTATACTATCACATGTGAGTACTTTTTATTCACCCACTTATTTATATGTATCTTAACCCTTTCACAAGGGCGAATCCGTGGCCTGGGCTTGTCGAAAAAAGCATCGAGCAAGGGGTGGTTCAGGGGTATAAAAAAATTGCCAAATGATGGAGATATTTTTCTCCGCTACATGTATAAAGATTAAGTCTCTTGGGGAAGAGGAAAGTACATGATATGTCAGTTAGCTTAATCTCATTTTAAAAGCTTGGATAATTTGCACACAATTCGATTGGTGTTACATCTTCAACTAAGGGGCGAAAAACAGACTCTTTAATCTTTAATTGTGGGAAATTCACATCCAATTCCTTGATGGAGATAAACTTTCAGGGGAATAAAAATCTTGGAGATGATTGTTTGAGTGATTCTAATTCTGGGAAGCATTGAATTCCGAGGTCTCCTTCACTAATCTCAGCCCAATCATTTGTTCCAGCAGAGACTTCAACGGTGGTGCAAGAAATTGATCCACACAATTTAAGAATGATACTTCTCCGATTTTGATTAATTCGAAAAATCATTGGTATCATTTAACCAGCTTTTTCTAGTAGCATTCTAATGAGTAATTGATTGTCAAATCCGAATTCAGCTATGAATTTGATTCAGGTGCCCTCTTGAACTCTTTCGATTCATGATCCCTCAGATGATGCCCATTCTATGATTTCGGAAGATTCAGTTTTATGATAACTTGTATAGCGAAGAGCTTGCCTAGCAATTGTTTCATGGCTTATAATGATGGGTGGAGCAGAATCTGAAATTATTGAAAGTAACCAGAAGGAAACAAATGATGACGAAGTTTTTTCTTGAAGAATAAACTAATAATACAAAGATTTCGAACACGGATCAATCCGGTCTAATATTTGAAAACATTATAGGATGTGGATTGACATACAAATTGATAATATAAAGAAACTATCACTTCTGTCTAGGAGCTTGACATATTCACATCATCACTGATAGTCAACACGGGACAAGATACATCCATTGGTGTACTATCTCGGAGCTTTTTTGAAGGCGATTCCAAAGTGATTCCGACACCAACAATTTGTTTCCTCTTAACACTCCGAATACACAGCTTTGGTGGGTCAGGAGTTATCTTTTCTGATTTTTCTAATTTTTGGAAAAATTTAGTAATCTTCGGAAGTTCTGGAGTTTTCTTTTGGTTTTCATTGAGAGATATATTCAAACCATTTTGTTGGGGCTCTTTTGGAGGTGTCACTTCAACAGGTTTTGGAGGGTCATAGCTATAATAAGGACCATTATAAGGAACACCCAATTCTCCTTCTTGGAACATTATGAAAGTACAATAACCGTCTGTTGAACAAACTGTTAAGACACGTCCATCTTCCGACCAAGAAATATCAGTGTGCCTGGTATAATGAATACCAGAGACCATCGCAAATGGAAGAAACTGCTGAGTGTCATAGAACAAGATAGATTCATTTGTGGCGACTGCGAAAATAATACGATAGGGAAAACTGTGGAAGAAATAGAAAAAAATGAGCAACTAGGGAATTTATGATCATCTCAAACGAGTGCAGAGTTCGACCAGAGACTTACGGAAAACGGCTCTCAACATTTTCTCGGAGCTGATATAATTGTGGGCAGCATTTGATGGCAATTGTATTCATTTTTCCAGTTGGAAGATAGCAGGTGGGCCTGAAAAATATACTTAATCATTAAAACCTAATCAATTAGCACATCTCAACGGAAACTTACTTGTTTAAGCAAGATCTAGAGAAAACGTGTGACGCATTTATGAACTTGAAGTTCTTTTCTTCATCTTCCATTTCAATTATACCCGATGGGGCGAGTATTAACTCACCACCAGGAGTGAAACAGACACGACGAGAATATGTCTGGAGAGTATCATCAAAAAATAATCTACTGATCTTCTCTGAGCCACCTTCGATTTTAACTGATGCTTTAGATGTTTTTGAAACTAATTTGTGTGGAGGACGAGCGTTGAACACTCTCATCACTCGATCAGTTGAGAGTGAAACTAAGAAATCATCAAGTGGATCCCATGCAACCCCATGTATATATCCTTTATGGCAGTTGATCTTTGTATGCTTTTGACTCGACGTATCCCAAATATAGACCATATTATCTACCGAACCAGACATCAAATATTGTCCACTTGGTGACCAACAGAGATCAACAACATCATCACTATGGCCTCGAAGAACTTTCCATTGTACCCATGATTCTTTATTTACAAAATCATCACCATCCTCGAATCCATTGGCCATCATCTTCTTATCAGATGAGTTTTCACCATCGTCCAGTTTCCACAAAATGATGTTACCTTCGTCATCACCGGAGGCAAATACTTTCGGATCGGGAGAAAAACGAGCCACATTGATTGCTTTCTGATGTCTATTAAGATCTGCTAGAGGTTCCACAGATATTGGCCGCTTTGCATCAGGATCTGAACTCAATGTGATCTTCCAAACAACAACATGACGATCGGAACCAGATGTTAGTAATTTGTAAACAGAATTGTCAACCTTACGAATGTCACACGATAGTACAGGCTGGAGATTGTGGAAAGAGATCTCTGGAGTGTATATTTTCATGACTTGTTAGCACTTGATTGTGAATGAATATAAATATTGTACCAAACACTGGATTGAGCGGTTGATGATGATGATTAGATGAAGAAAGTATAATGGACGAGATCAAAACTCCAAACAGGAACGATATGGAGAGACCATAAACAATAGTTGAATTGATTTGGATTACGAACAAACAACACCCTTAAAGCCTGTAAGACAAACATGTGTAAGAAAAGAACAAATTCAATCTAATATCAAGACAAATTTAAATCATTTTGGCTTCTTCACTCAACATATGCCTAAGCTATCTGTAGGCAACAACATTTGAAACAATCAAACACACACACAAACCTTTTCATATCATTTGATTATACGATCACCCACAAGACCCTATGTTCATTGATCACACAACATAAACAGTAACCTTCTAATAATGATAAATCAAATTAAATCGAATTAAATGCACACAATCAAAAACAAACGGCAAACAGTGTACCAAAATAATCACTTTCCCAACAAAAGCAAGTTAAAAGGCGCCAAAACATGCTACAAGGGACTGTATAATAATTGCGTAAAATTTTTACTCTTCTTAAGAAAAGTTTTTTTCGTTGAACATTCTAAAATTGATCGACTTTTATTTTGTATTGAAACTTTTCTTCAAATTAAACATGTTTGATGTGGATAATATTTTTTTTCAAATTTAATTTGTTTCGGTTATTGATAATTGTTACTGAGAATTTGTGTTTGTGAGCTTTTAAGAGTGTGAGAAGTGTTATTTTTATGGCATTTACATGTATGAGAATTAATTGTTGTTCATACGCGCTGTTATGCTCACAGCTGATCGATATGTTTTTGGGCTCTATTTTAGACTGTTCAAAGTTGGATGGAACGCTGATGAAATTCTAGCTGATAAAAATAAGAAGATGGGAAGAAAAGAAGTGTGCAAAAAAAATTCAATTATGATGTAACGTGAAACCATATGAACTTATTGAGAGAATGGCGATCCTTGAAGTGTGTGGGTGAGCAATATCATTTCAAAGTTCACATGGTTCGAAGAGTTATTGTACATTATTCGGCAATGTTTTCAATTCTTTACCAGGAATTGTTCAATTGTTATCGATAAATATTTTTCCAAGAAGTAGGCTACAAGACACACCTATGATCACTTTAGCCCTGAAAATGGAAGTTCATTTTGATTGAGTGAAGTTTGGCAGCAATGGCTAATCGTGGTCATGTGAAACCCGAAGAAGGTTGATCAAACATATACTTAAGTAACACATGTAATCACTCTGTTACTACTTCTTTTTATCAGCTGAGAGATGCAAATATCGTTGAATATTCTATTCACTTGCGTAAGATCTGACAAATCAATGAACACTACTATTGATCAAAAAATGTCTATATCCAAGTGTTCGCCATACGTCTCTCTCTCTCTTTCTCTCTCTTTCCCATAGTTCTCCCGCAAATTTTTTCATGAGAGAAAGTTTCACGGCCAACAAATTGATCTCTGATCATTCGCATTCCTACCAAAGATCAAAGGAGTCTCATGTGAATGAGAACAGCATTGCTCAAAGAAAAAGTGGATTTGTTACCCTTGATTTTGGTCAAATTAGTGATTTTCTTCAAAAAGATTTTCTGTCAATTATGAAAAATAGAGATCTGTCTCTGTAATTTGTGAATTGATTATGCTCAATTACTGTGTTCTACTCATTCTCATCACATCGCTCATTGTACCGGCTTATTGCTCAAACAATCGTTCATCAACACAGAATGGAACTCATCAATCAACTAAAATTTCTCTTATCGGATGGAGATGGAATGAGATTGGTGAATACTTCGTTCTGGTTACTTTCATTTTGATGGGTGCCTTCGTTAAAATTATTTATCACAATTCTCGATGGCTTAACACTCAAATCCCAGAATCATGGTGAGTCCTAGATGGTCAGTGAGAATTTGCCTAATCTTAACTTTTCAAATTTCACGAAATACAGTGTCTTCATCATATTGGGAGCAATTCTAGGCTTATTGATTCAGTGAGTAACTTAGAATCAATTGGTTCAGTTTTGGATTCTGACAATTTCTTTCTCATCTCAAGTTTTACCAGCTTAAAGAGCAACATTTACATCCCTTCATTTACACCAGAAAAATTTTTTATCATCTACCTTCCACCGTAAGTGTTTGTCCTCGATATTGATGAGAATTTGTTCCAACAAAACCAAGGAAACTTTACTTAACGAGTTTTTTACTTTTTCATCTAAAGTATCATATTAGAGTCTGCTTATGCCCTGCATGATCGAGTTTTCTACAATAATCTCGGGACCATTCTTTTGTTCGCCGTTGTAGTAAGTACAAAACACGCAAATTTTACATTTCATTGCTAACTACGTGATCATCTCAATTCGCTATTTTGAACCTTTAAGAACCTATTCAAAAGATAAATTTAGCGTTGATGATCAAAAAAGCTGAAAGAAAAATCATCAATTCAACATTAAGAAAGAATATATATCTGTTCTTCTTCCAGGGCACCATAATCAATACTGTCATGATCGGTGGAAGTTTGCACTTTTGCTCAAAATTTGGTTTATATCGCCCATTCGATTTGACGGCCATTGAATGTTACATTTTTGCCACAATAATTGCTGCTGTTGATCCAGTAGCTGTGAGTCGATATACTAGTTCATTTCGTTATGGAAGTGAAACATTGACTTTTTTCTTGCAATATTTTCATTTGATATTTTATTGATTTGAGTGTGTCAGAAAACTTTCTGAGAGTGTGTAAATTTTTCTCAAGAGCATGATAAAAAATTTTTTCGATTGATAGGTCATCGCTATCTTCCAAGAGGTCAATGTCGACAAGGCTTTGTACTTTCTGGTATTCGGAGAATCACTTTTTAATGGCAAGTTCAATGTTTCCATGAAATATTTTTCATCAATCTAATCGTTTTTTCATTCATTATCGATCCAGATGCTGTTGTCATTACTATATATAATGCAATGATAGCTCTTTCAACCGCTGAAGAGGTTAAAATGGATCATATTTTGATGTCCTCTGCAAGTTTTTTCACCATTTCAGGAGGTGGAGTGCTTATTGGCATTTTTTATGGTACTTTCACCTCAATTATCACCAGATGTACAAATAAAGTTCGAGGTATGAGATCGATTTGCATTGTAAAGACAGAATCATCATAGAGAACTCATTCAGAAAAAAAGAGGGAAAATATGGATCAAATGCTGTTCCTACAAAAAATCCATAGTCTATCTTCACTCTATGTGATCGATGTAAACCTTGATTCAGCATCTTTTTATGTCTAACATGCTGTGGTAGTTCTCAGTTGTTCTCACATATGAAATGAGCTTTTAGCACAGAACAGACCTTCAATATTATGCTCTGATCAAGGATCATGTCCACCGATTGTTCCTTAAATATCACCAAATCCTATGCAGACTGACCATGATTGACTTATCTTTTTCTTTTACTATCTTCTCGTAGTTATCGAACCACTGGTTGTGATTTTGTGCGCTTATACCTCATATTTTAGCGCTGAACTTTTCCACTTCTCTGGAATAATTTCGCTCATATGTTGTGGTCTAATACAAGCTGCGTATGCAAATTACAATATATCAGAGCAATCAAATACCACGATCAAGTATTTGGTGAAAACGCTCAGTAGCATCTCGGATGTGACTATTTTCTTGTTCCTTGGGATGCTTTTAATTGAAGATATTCATATATGGAACTCGAATTTCATTGTGACAGTTCTTATTTTTTGCGTTTTATATCGATTTTTTAGTAAGTTTATTTGCCTTTTAAAACTTCATTACCTCATCTTCCATTCTTATTTCTATTTTTCAGGCGTTTTTCTACTTACCTACGTGGCCAATCACTGGTTTAATAGACTTCGCTCAATAACAAGACAAGAACAATTCATAATGGCTTTTGGAGGTCTCAGAGGAGCTGTAGCTTTCGCCTTGTCATTGATGCTAGACCCAACTACCATTCCATCTGTTGATCTTTTTGTCACCGCAACTCTAGTGACCATAGTTTTCACGGTTTTTGTACAGGTGAGATTATAGTTTACTACAACCTTTCGCAACGAAATGAATTTCTTAATAAAATAAAAATTTTTTAGGGTGCAACAACAAAGCCAATCGTTCAACTTTTAGGGTTACAGATGGACTCATCGAAAAAAGGAAGCCTGTTTGTTGACATTAATCTGAAAATTGTCGAGTCAACGATGAAGGGACTCGAAGAGATTATCAATCAGCCAACGATATTCTCGATTATTGTAAGTGTGAGACGTCATCAATGTAGTATTGAGGATTTATTTGACTTTATAATTTTTCAAAAGCGAAAGAAAATCGAAAACTTCAACGATCGATATATTAGGAGAATTTTGACCCAGAATAGATCGAATCGATGGGCTTTGATAAATAAAACTATGGAAAAGGTGAGTTCTCTGTACACTAAAGTTACTTGATTCTCACTTTTCCCTGAATTAAATAGCTCAAACAAAGCAAAGATCAGAAGATATTCACTATTCTGGCCACTTTCCCAATAAAAGATATCAACTCCAACATACGGAGGAAAAGTGATTCAGGGCTGCCTACATTCCCAAATGGACTGGCTTCAAAGCATAAATTTGGAATTAAAAGGCACACTCTAAGCAGTGTCCGGCGGATGTCTGAAATTTCAATTCCCATGAGAACACGCTTCAGTACCGATTCAAATATCGAAGATTTCCGAGAATCTTTGAACACAGCCCTAGGAAAAACATCCTACTATCGGTTGCCTAAAATACGTAATCTTGATCTCATGCATCAGAAAGAGAACTGAACAATCATTTTTCAACCTCTCATTCATTTTTAATTGATTATTTTGTAAAATGTTCACTAGTCTTAAGATTAATCAAATCAATTCAGATCAACCACAAACTATGAGCTTCTATTCTATTATGCCTCTTACAGTACCAGATCTCAAATGGCGCCAAAAACATTTCCATATCTGCATTCAGGCGGAGCTTCCTATTGGGGATCGTATCCTAATAATACATGTTTCACATCGAATTTCGATTTCGAAATCCAAATGAACTTGATCAATTATAGCGTAGACTGGTAGCCCATAATATAATTATACCCAGAGAGTTTTTCGGTACCAGGCTATTATGATCAGGAAGCTATTGGTTGCATGAGGTATTAATATTTGCCAATTTGTTAGCCTTTCCACACACACATCAAACGAATGGAATACCTCGAATATTCGATCAAGTTCTAATTCTGCGCTATGATGAACACTCGGTGCTTCCCTTGGAATTCGATTTGAAGGACCAGAATAGGGAAAAAGAAAGGGGAAAGACCATGAGTTGACCTTGATATTGTATCCAAGTCCCTGGGATTCATGTACCTTAATACGCATCACTGTTGAACATGGTGAAGAAAATGATATGAATGCTTATAATATTAGTGTACACTTACATATATGAAATTCTGGTTACAAACTAGCCTACCTTGTATTGTGAATCTGCCGAGTTTCATCTTATGACAGTTTGTTTTTGTTGCACTAATTTGCATTTCGATACTTCATGATCACCATAGAATAGTCCAAGTATTTCAATCTCATTGGTGAGAGCTGTATATCAATATACATAAATATATATATCTTCCTATTCATATTTCCGTTTTGCTGGACCACCAGAATCTTATCTGAGAGATTGGAAGTCTCTTGTGATCCCAGCCTGTTGTATGGAGATTTCTTTTCCACTTACTTGATCGTGAATCGGAGCTTAATCATGCCACAATCAATCCTTCCCTTCGTAATGCTATTCCTGGTGGCATTATCCATCTTTCATGCAGCTACATTTGCATCGGAATCACATTCCAATTCAACTCCTTCCTCTCCCATAACCGTGATTCCGACCTCATCTAGATTCATGCCAAGCCATGTTTCCACAGCAGATAGATCGAAAGATGCTAAGAAACCAAGTCTCATGGTTGTAACAACCACTGATATTCCCAGATCGAGTGCAGGTTCAACGGCAGTTTCTAAGACTATCGCTGGAAAAATACATCCAGGTAAGAAACTGAGAGTAATCTCAATTAATCTCTGTTATGAGAAATCCTCACTATTGAAGCTCTAAGATACCTTGTAATAAGTAATGTGTCGTTCCAAACTGATAAAGCATACTAACATGAAAATGATTTCGTGGAAATGATTCACATTAGTATGCCTTTTTTTGGTTATATGGAATATTAAACTCTACAGATCATGACATATATATAATTGGAAGGGATGTTGAAGGTCCAGAATCTTTTTTGCAAGAATCTTAAGATAAAACCCTTTTCTGGATGAGAAGGGTCAAGAAAAATCAAATCAAAAAGTTACAGAATATTGTCATCATCAAATTTTTAGGGAAATGCATGAAATACACCTAATTTCAGGATGATTCTAGTTTGCAATGTTATGTTGCAATACCCAATCTATTTGCTATACAAAGCTCATTTGTTCTTCTTTTATGATCACTTTCCCAGGAACTGTGAGCTATATTCCAACTTCCATTAACACGGTATTGGGATCTCCAGAAGTTGTAATACCAACTACCTCATTCATTACGAAATCAAGTGAGGCATCCACCTCAATACCGAAGATTACAACCACTGTTAAACATTCAGGTGAGAAATTGTTTGCAAAAGATGTTTCCACTTGAATCACTGATGTTAAGTTGCGAAAAAGTGGATCCATAGAGGTTGATTTTCTTTTTGTTCATCCTATGATGAGCATGTCTCGAATATATATATTCACAAAGTACATTCAATGATGTACTTGAGGCTGCAGTCTGCACAAGTATTGCACGAAAAATCGATTACTATTCTGAGATTATTCCATATCGGTTTGAGCATTTATTGCAGTTCTTAGTATTGTCTAGTGATGAACCCTTTTCGATTGGTCAATTGAGGACCCTCAGAAATCATTTTCATGGTTTTCCAATGAATATTTTAACCAAAAACGATTGCAAAGCAGATTTTACTTTTCGTGATGCAATCTGATTACTCGAAATTTGATTTTTTTTATTCTTTCTCGAATGTTCAAACACAAGATGAGCGAAGACCACATATATTTATAGAAATAATATCACAGCGCAAGAAAATGAGATTCTTTGAAAAATTTTTCTTTTGAATACAACACAAATATTGATTCAAATATCAGGTTTCAAGCTCATCTTTTGAAAATGAAAAGGATGCAAAGAATATACATAATTCATCGTCAGCATCTCAAAATTTTTGTCTTCATATTACACAATTATGACCGTCCATTTAGGTGGCTATATTTGTTGAAAAATTTCCATTAACCAAACAATATGGCATATCAATACCATGACTACACGATGCTCCATTCATTACTCTTAGAGTTACATAAATTGAGCCGCAAACCGCAACTAAGCCTCCAAATACAGCCAATAGATAGGCCGGTGCCTTTGACCAGCTCATCTTATGGCCACTGTCCAGTTTAAGATATGTTACAGCTGGAAATATGAATGCCAATGGAATGGCTGCCAAAATACCCTATCAAAATGTGGTGAAGAAAAAAAGAGCAAGAATAAGACATTTGAGAGTAAACATGTGTGCACATATTCGGAATTAAGGGTTGAGTTTGCTCATTTCTTGAGATGAAGATCTTCATTGAATCCAAATCATGCGTAATTCGAGAATATCTCGAAATTGTCCATAAAGTATATGTATCGGTGTATATATGTGCGCACTACTCACGTTTAATTCCAAAACTATACCCAAGCAATCAGTCAAAGTGGATAGAATGAATCCTAAGGAAACTATCGCAATTGTGAGAAGAGCATGGTGTGATGTCGTCTGGGGTGGCTTGCCTCCCCATAGAGCAGTTTCCAGAACCTGGAAGAGGAAGAAGAAAAGGATTTCTTTGATAATAGGCAGATTGTTAAGGAAAAAGAATTGTGAGAGAGAGAATTCCTAAGATTCAATTCTAATTCATTTCAAGTTAACTGAAGAATGCCCTATTAGAGAGTACTTTCATATGAATGGTATGTGTTTATCTAGGTATAAAAGGATCGAATTTTTTGAATTTACTTTTCCTTCGGAAAAGAATCCACTTGATTATTTTGAATTTTATTTTTCTTGTTTTATGTCTCTATTTTTATCTTTTTCATCTGATCGTGCTTTTTTTGGCTTGGTTAATGTTCAAAAAATTCTCATTAACCATGAAATGATATCCCATGGGTATAAGGGTTCGCATTAAATTCATTTGATTCCCGATTATTTCTCAGAAATCCAATCGGATTTAATAGGAATTTTAGGGAAGTAGGAAAGAAAACAATTTGATACGATAACAAAATGCTCATTTAATTCTTACCTGACGCACCACAAAACATTCGAATGGATAAGTCAGCATTATTGTCAATGTAAATAGTAGACGAGCAATATTTGCAAGATCATCTGAAATGCAATAATTCTCAAATAAATCGCCTTGACTTAGGTCAGTAAATGTCATGTAACCAGTAACACCAAAAACGAACACAATTAAACAAGACATTCCAACGCTAAGATGGGTTACGCGATTCCAGCGTTTTTGTGTCGAATTTTCCAAAGATTCGTACAGTAAAAATGAATTATGATGGCACATGTATGCTGTTGGTAGATAAAAAAAGGACAAATATTAATATTACACATAATTTGGTCTTTTCTCGTGCGCTTCGTTCTTTTTTCTTGAGAAAAATTCAGCCTAATTGAGCGTAAAATTAATGATACCCCTTATCTGTATCGTAAACAAGATGCTCAGATTATTTGGTGATACTTTTCCCAAAATAAGCCAGAAAAATTTTCCTGTTGATCTATCCAATAGACCATAGAATGATATTAATCTTCTCATGAATCTAATTTGATTGATTTTTTTCTCTTCTCTAGTCACTACCTATGGACCGATGACTACTGGTTCATCCAAGATTGATCATAAAAATCAGAGCATCATGGTCAGCACAACATACTCTCCACAAATGAGTACTGTAACAACTTCGTTTCCAAAAGCTACAATGATGGCACATCCAGGTGAGCAATAAATTTCATCAATTCAACTACATGTTTGTAAAATATTTTGATACTACGGGTATAATGTTTTCAATTTCAATTCATTTGACTCTATGAAAAGTTCAGTCATCATTTTCGAGGTAAACAAGAAAGTGAAATTTGATTCCTTATCAGTTCTATGGCTACTCATCGAGTGTACTCGAAATAGAAGAGTACGATTCCTATCATAATCAATACATGTTAATACTTGATGGGAAAATTTTGTTCATAGGAAAGAAAGAGAGAGAAAGTTTTATCTCAACATACCGAACGAAATAACTCCAATCGCCTCTGCTACTCCATCATTGATAAAAGAGAATGCCTGGGACGTTCTGGGACTGTGGAATAAAAGTATGAGTAGAATATTAGTTCAATATTTTCTATAGAATAGAGGATGTGTCTATGTATGTATTCAGAGATATCCAATGAATTGAGTCAATTTGTTCTCAACTAAAACACTTGGCACTAACAAGTAAGGTAGAGTTCAGATGAAATGACTCTGATGAATGAGTGTCTGGTAAATTCAATCAGCCAGAGACAAACTAAATATGAGGTTCGACGAATGTCAAAACTTAGAAATACTCACATGCTTGGTCCAAGAGTTCCAACACGATAAATTATGAATCCAATGATGATAAAAATGAATCCCACCGAGGTGAGAGAAACCTATAGAGAAATATGTGTTATCATCAAATGTTAGTTCGATTCATGATCCAGAAGAGTGTTGAGAGAATAAATTTTGGTCAGAGATGGATAGAATTTGTTTCGCATGTATGCTTTTGTATTGCTTCTACAGTTCGCATCGATGATTTTCTTTATGATATAAACCAGACAGCAAAAGTGAACATCATCTTGGAAGAAGTGTATTGGATAGTATTTTGAGCAACAATCCAATGGGAAAACATAATATTTGAAGCTGTAGGCTTATCAAAATGGAAGATGATTTTGATGCTCAATATTCTAGAAAGAAAATATCATTTCTTCTTCTTCAATTTGTCTTCCATATTTTCTTTCTTAGACCTTTTTGGCGTTATTTCTCAACATTTTTGATTAAAAACAATATTTATAGTGATTGAAGTCATAGCACTTCTGAAAGTAAGGAAGAAAATGTAAACAACTTACTTTGGCTAATTTTGAGATATTCCTTTGAAGAGACAGAGGAAGCATGATGAATACTGTGCAGAAAAATACCACTGAATTTCGATTCCCAAGAGCACTGCTACTTGAAACTATTTCAAGAAATTCGAAGAGATGAAAAAATTAGAATAAAATTCTCAAAATATGAAAATATTCATCTCTCTTCAATTTTACTCTCTTGAGTACTTTTTTAGAAATCTAGCTATCATTATATTAAAGTAGAGAACAAATTCTCAGAATTACAAGATGAGAAGGTTAAATTCTTTCGATGTTGATTAGAATGCTGGAAAGATTAGTCGATTACTTGAAGAGATTGAAGTAGAGCAGCTATCTCGAAAGGAAAAGCATCTAATAGACTTTCTCAATTAGGCAATTGCTTCAAAAATTCCTCTTGGATGACATTCAAGTACATTAAAGTTTCTCTCAACTTACCATGGAGCAGCCTTCGAAAAACTTTGGTGACACTATCACCGATGATTACATTGTAACTGATCATCGCTATTTGGGAAGAAGAGAAAAAGAATAAAATGATCATTACTGAGCACAGTCAATTTGGAAGGTAAAATTTCCTTGCTATGTTATTTCAAGGCGAATTTCCAATAAAACGAATATCAGCTTAATCCAGTGCAAACAATGTACATGTCCCAGAAATCAAGCTCAAATCTCTTCGATCATCATCAGTACAGAGAAGATTCATCTGATGAGCTATTCTGATGTGTCATGTATTGCAGCCATACAGTAATACACTTTACAGGGTTATGCTCCAGGCTCTAATGGTTTACTCTTAAGCTTTCGTACGGCTGATCTCTGCCTAAATCTTCACACTATTTCAACATAGAATCTCATCAATTCGCCAGAAAAATGTTGATAGATATTCACTAGATATTCATTTGAGTTTTCTGATCAATTCAATTTCAGACAGAGAGACAACATTTTCCTACCTAAATGTCTTTCTATCTCTTTTGCTTATGTTCTAGAGCGAATCTAATGAACATCATCCTTCATTCTGTTGCACTCTGTAAAATTGTGTGAAGATCAATTTTGTATGTGTCCAAATAGATGAAACCTGTTGATTGCCTACTGTATTGCTTCAACTCCTACGCCAACCAGTTGCTTTCATTACCTCCATTTTTTCCATTCTAACACCGCAATCAGATAGTCATTTGTCAATACCAATTCATGTCACTCGATCACATCTTCTACTATTACTACCATCACTATCACTATCACTATCTACCAGTAGCATTGGCTACTGATGAACGTTGGATAATCAATTCTGATTAGAATTCAACGCCTTCCATAAACTGCTCTTATATGCAAATTGAGTATCGATCGTGTTTATCAGTATCTCATGAGAGGGAAAAGAGTGTAAGATTTGCACACAAGACGAATGAGATTCAGCATGATGGATGGAAATTTTGACTTGCTTCATTTGATGAACTACTCCTTTGACCTTTCTTCAGAATTGCCTCAGTCAGAATTTATCTTCTTCTTATTTTTCTTCTTTTCCTCCATATTCTCGTTTTTTTCTACACCCAAACTTGCAAGGCTAACAGAAATTTGTATTCTTCTTACTCCATGTTACATGAATTTTCTATTATCTACTATGAACGTGGACAAAACTTGAGCTTCATAAAATTTTCTTCTCCACCTCATCTTATTTTCACACAGAAATTTTCCAGCATCCTTGAGGCATGCACTAGCTAAGCATACACATGCACACACAAGGCTCCCAAAATAATGGTTGAGCCTGATAAAAAGTAAGATATTTGCTCTGAAAGCAAACAGAAGCCTTGCTAGCGTTGTAGAGGAGTAAGAAATGAATTGATACACAAAAGATAGATGAAAAAAAATCACAATTGAACTTTGTATGTTGGGTAAGAATTCAGACATCCGTAAGTGTAATCATCGTGAAAGGCCAAGCTCTGGAAATTTTTTTTTCAGCAAAGTTCTTAGTTCTACTCTTCCTTCCTTCCTTTCTTTCTTTTCTCTTCCATCACTTCTTATCCGTTCGATTACTCTCTCGGAAAATCCGAAACATACTCAACCTTATTGCCTTTTATATCATGGCATTTGCTAATGATGATGATAAACTTACCTATGAATGGATAGATGAACTGAATAACTGTGAGTAAGTAAAATCCAAATCTACCATATGCGGCTTCAACAACATCCTTGATTGATATAAATGTCGGAAGTTGGGTGGTTGGCGGGAAATGGAAAAGAGGAAGAAAAATAGAGCAAATGATTTTATTAGTATTTAGAGATCGTCATTTTTTGGAGACTATTTTTTCTTCAGCCATTGCCGCTGCTATTGATTGTCAATCGTATTGGTAACTGAGCATGTAGTAAAGATCATAAAAGCAAATCAAGCGACAATTTCGAAAAAAGAGAAGCAAAATACAGATCAAGAAGAATAAAATTCACCCGAAAATTGTGAATTCCAATTGAGAGAAAAGCTTTCAAGCAGTTTAGGTTGGATAAACACAATGTTCAGCTACCTTGGATAAGTTTAAGACTTAAAATGACATTCCAGCATGCTGGAATGAATGTGAATGAACTGTAAAAGTGTGTGTGTGCAGAAAACATGCAAAAAAATAAACCAACCATTTCATGAGTTGTGACAATGATCATAATTAACGGTAAGAGGAGAGAAAGATATATAAAGAGAGGAAGAGGTCAGAAGCTTGATATACATGATGAATCTTACATACACTCTCCTCTTGAAATCTCATACTGATGCTGAGAGCCTCATCTCAAGAGTATCCTCTCAACTCACTTTCATATATACTTCACTGTCTTCTTCAAGTGTCCCAAAGAATGATTTTCACAGAAAACTCATTCGAGTATAGCTTCTTAGAAATGAGAGAGAAAACTTCCCAAACAATTTACCTCACCGAATATCTAGTCTAACTAATGGGTCCTCACTCAGCTTGAAGATGATATTCCTCCTCCTCCTTCTTCTTCTCCTTCTCATTTTCCATGATCATGAATTTTGTGTCTTCCTAAAGAAATGATAATCTCAATTCTAAGTGGCTTCTTAGAACCTTCTCAATCAAACCTTTCGCAATTTCACCATACACACACACACACACCTTGGGCCACCAATTGATTTGATTTGTATTAGATTGGATAGAATAGTGCGTGCATCCTCATTTTCATTATTATTATCATCATTGCATCAGTGGCAATAGGGTTTGTGAGTGTGCGAAGTTTTTGAAGTAAGAAGCAAAATTGGTGGTGAAGAAGAATTGGGAAACAAGCATGAATTGACTTCCACTTCTTTTCTTCAACTCACCTGATAGGTTGATACACCAGCCAAATTGCCAGCTTTTATGAGGATACACAATGAATAATCAGTCAAAGCGGCTATACCAACCAGCAGTATGAGGCCAAACCAGAACCCGCTTCTACTGAGAGCATAGGGGATGCCTGTAAGGAATTGAGAATAAGGAATACCATGTTAGCGGTGTTGTTGTTGTCACTTTTTTTAACAATCAATTTTCCAAGATTCCAAGATAGAAAGTAAGAAAGAAAACATTTCAATGAGAATGAGCAACAGGAAAGCTACATGTAACATGAAAACTGGGCTACTGTTAAGGAGGATGAATGGTGGGAAGTGATCGATCCAGTAGATCTCAATCATAAACTAGATTTTTCCCTCAAAAGTAAGACACACATTCGAATGATTCTACTGGCTTGTATAATACTGTTGGCGAGATTGGATGAGCTAAATATAGCTGTCAACAGACGAAAGGATGAGATGATAAAGATTGAAACATCATGAAACATCATTTGCTGATAATTGAATGAGCATTGATTTGAGAGTCACAATATTTCTCAATCATATTCAGAATTCTCTGAATCAAGAATTTCGATTCAGAACATTCGAAAATTCACAACCATTCATCATGAATACATGTGCTTCACACTATTGTAATCTTCATTCAACATTTTCTCTTTCTTTCATTCTCTCTTATCGGATTAATGTACAAGAATCAAGGAAGCTTTGCTCTGATAGCATCACAATCTTTGTGAGTTCTCTAATCATGTTTTATCCAAGAATCTGCTCATAAATACATCAGCAATGCCTAATTGGAGGGTATAATTGAAATAATTCATGAAGATAGTGATTTGCAGTTGATGATGCGAAAAAGCTATATATTAGTTGGCTTTTTTATCTTTCCGAAATGGAGAGAAAGAGAGAAACCTTCGAGGCACCGAGCATGAATATTCTGTCTCTCTATTGTAATATCGTTGAAATATTGACGCATTTGTAAGCTCATTCTGGATCGCATGCGATGAGGATGAAGATTAACGATTTCAGAATGTCAAGAAATAAGAGTGACTACACACAAAGCGAGTAAGAGGAGAAAAAACCCTTTTTCTGCTTAACAATCCTTAGTTCCGGTGACCTTTGAAACGCTTACTGATTGATATATGCTTAAAATAGGCCATCATGAAATAAATATGATAGTTGATAGCAGTGATACAATAATTCGGCGTGATATATATATATATATGTATTCAGATGATGGAAAAAGAAACGCGAAAAAAGTTTCATCGTAAATCCTTGTGTGTAATCCTTTCACGATTTACATTTCATTTTGGCCCCTCTTTTTCTTGGTGAAAAAAATTGTTCTCACGAGGAGACCAATTTTTTGAAACATATTTATGAGAAAACCACTCAACAGGGAGTCAAAAGTTTACATGAAGATGCTAACATGCATTTTTATGCAAGTGTTACGAGTGGGTGGCTTCAGTAGGAGGCAGAAATAGAAAGAGAGCGAGAAGAAAAAAAAGTATATCTGCATGCCTCTGAAAATGATTATGATAGTATAAAAATTTTTCTTCCAAAAAATAAGAAAGAAAATGGTAAAGAATTTTAATGGTTAGAGTGAAAAAAAAGAGAATTGAGAAAAGAGAGAATATTGGACTAAATCTCATCAGCAAACCTATTTGAGTCCAACCTGTGGGCTGAGCAATATGAGTAAGGAGAAATGAGATGAGAGAAATATACAAGCACACCAAACTCGACGTGATATGAGTATAAATCAGTGGAACTGAATATCATCTCTAGTAACGCTCTGTTAGATTGAGGGAAGAGATGTGGAATGAGGTGTATATATCGTAATTTAATGGAAGAGAGAAATGCTACCTGAAACAGCCCGGAAGAAGAAGAAGAAACCTTGAGCAGCGGGTGAAGCAATGTGTTAAGGGTAGCAGTTGATAATTCTAGATAAGTGGAAAGATTTTTATTCTCAGAATGCAATGACCAAGATTCTAATCATGACAAAATCTGATTATCTGGAGAGATAGAGAAGGATATTGCTTAATAGATGTGACGACTTCAAGGCTGAGAATGATTTCACAATTATCATGGGAAAAGTTGGGTATATAGCTTGAGATAGAAATTGTAAGTGGACAACAGAAAATGCATCTCATGTGAAAAGATATTCATACTGAATGGAAATAAAATTTATCTCACACAGAATTATAGAGGGAAAAGGAATAAGCATGGAATTCACATGTGGAATATTGTCATTGTCATTGGCTGCTCAAATAATCAACAACAATTGGAATATATCTTTTTGTTCCCTGTCAAATTGAATTTCGAGATGGATAGGAAGAGAGAGGGAATTTTTGTGCTAGAATATATAAAATTTTTATGATTATTGGTGAACCTCCACTTCACATTGAAATCATCTCCCAAGAATGAATGAGAAAACCGTTAAACTTGCCTCTGATGAGCTCAAGTAGAGGAAAAAGAGAGGGAATATTCGTACGAATCTGTATTCCTCATACCAAATGTTCATAAAGTTACTCTTCTGTTTCTCAAGAAAAATTGGTGAACTGATTCATGGATAATTGAATCAGAAGTTCGAGTTCATGCATTTACAATAGTAGTAGTAGTATGATAAAGAGAGAGAATGTTGAGTGACTTGAATTTTTCAATAGCTTATTGGATCAACTTTTTTCTCTTCTGGACTGATTTTTCAAATTTTTTAGCAAATACGCTTCCTAAAATACAATACAATACACTTTTTTTTCTATCTGCTCCCCAATATTTGAACAAGTGATTATGTGAGCGAATAATAATGTACCCAATACTGGTGAGAAAGACATGAGAGTAGTAAGAGAAGGACGAATCGGATGGAAAAGGTATAAGAAGAAAGTGAGACGATAATGTTGTTCAGAATCAAAGATTTGAAAATAGGATCAAATTTTGGTCCAATAGTTCCATAAAACGCTTGTTGCATCATCATTTCTAGTTTACTATGTACTATTACACTATTGCTATTGGGTATTGTTTTCATTTATTTCTATCTTACGCTCTTGAAAAAGAAAAAAAATGCTTCTCTGTTTGTGACAAACTTGTGACAGAGACCAGTAAGAATGTGATTTCGCTCCACTTATTTTCGGTTACACAAGACAGATTACAAAAAGTGACTTTTGTCTATTGTGTATGTGTGTGTATGTGTGTGTATGTGAATGGAAAAAGGGCAAAACTTCTGGTATTTCTCAGCCACAGGCAGAGAGATAAATGTATATATACTATGGACTGAACATACACATATACGGTATCATCGTATAAGGTATCAGTATCATGAGCAAACAGGCCATGTCTTGAATTGACAATAAATAGTCAAGATATGAGTCGATGAAGCGTTTGATAAGCCTCATAAGATTCATGGTGCAATGGAAGAGAGAGAGAGAAATAAAAGAGAAAGTGAAATAAAGAGTGGAAGGAAATTGCTGGGTAGTCCAGATTATAAATGAACATCCTTTTTCCGAAGTCAAGCATGGTTGCACACTTCTTGAAGATAGATAAAATTTCTTTCTCAATATCAAGAGATGTATACAAAATGTGGCTATTGAGATGAATTTAGTTACTCTATCAGACTTTTTCAGCTGGAATTTTTTCTTTTCTTTCTGCTCTTCTTCTTCTACCGTTGAAAATATGGATATGAATATTGGAACATGATTTTGGTATTATTTTGGTTTATGAGAAATAGTGACATTTGATCGTTCATGATCAATTTGATTTTCAATCTGAATAGAAATTAGACCTGACTCGATCTGATCTCTTCCTCGATTAATTAACCTTGTCGATTATCTCTCCCAGTCAGTCAATACATTCAACCAAATAATTGACCAAATAATGATCAATCTTCTCATCTTCTTCACCATAATTTTTGAAGACTTAAATCTTGAAAGGTGTTTTTGTGGCTTCTCGAAAATGAAGCAAATTTGCTTTCCTTCACTTTATCAAACTTTTTCAGCTTGAAATTTTTTCCACACTTTTCTCACATTAATATTGGAACATGATTTTTGGTTTATGTGAGGAATGAAGGCTTGAAAGGCTATCTCGAAAACTTCAAGGGAAAGTTAAAATAAATCACATGGATACAACACCCATGAATATTCTCTCTTACCTATGACTCCTGATCCTATGATCGTATTTACATAGTTGAAGGCTGTTTGTTTGAGATTACTGGTCTCATTGTGGCCACCAGTATTACGATTTGTGTCCTCGTCTGGATCGAACACATTTGGATTGTTTGCCTGATTAAAAGAAAAGAAGAAAAAAATTGCATGAATGAGCGAAAGAAAGAGAGAAAAGTAAATTGTTCATCATCAAGCTGGAGATGATGATGGCCATTTCATGAATCTAGCTCATACAGTGATTTTCGTGATATACACACAGTACAGAAATATCAGGTCAAGTGAATACAATACTTTGTTTTCATTGAAGATTGTCTTACAAGTGGCTATATATCACGAATTACTCATCAAGTGATATACATGTACCTTGTCTGCCTGTGTGTATGTGTGTTGGGTCATGTTTTTTGATTATTTCACGAATCAGACAATATTGTGGTGTACTTTGGAATGGACCAGAACAATCTTACTCATTTGTCATTCATTATACTGAGAGTGGACAAAATTTATCCATAAAATATTCAGTCCATTATGATTGATATCTAACTAAACCCCAATAAATTGGTGTGATATGGAATATCTTTGGAATATTTTTCTCAGATTAGAAACAAACACGCATGGGAAGGGAGAGAAGAAGAGAAAGTCAATCGATTGACGAATTGTCTATCATTTAACTTATCGAATATATATGATAACGTCATTCACTATTCGTCATATTCTATTCATTTTTTCCATTTTCTGGCTCATTATCACGTTCATATTTGAATTTTCATATTCAACTCACAAACTTCAGGCACACACACATATGATTTAAGCATGAATACATAATCTTAAGTCAATCTTTTCATCATTCAACTTACACCCTTTTTTAATCGTTAAGCAAGCATGGTATAGCAGATATATACATGTAAGTGTATTTAATAGTTGCTCACCTTGGATATTGTAAAGGCTGAAGCCGTTTGTGGTGACGGCTCTTGAAGAATGTAGGTATTCTCATTGGCTTCCATAAAAATTATATTATATTATCTACTATTATTATTATCTTATGACAATCATTCAACAGTTGACGAAAGATGAACACAAACACTTAATTAGTGAGAGAGAAAGAAAAAAGTAGATCAGAAAAACTCTATCAGCACCAGTGACTTTAACGAGTTGTTGATGTTGATGATCTTAGTAGTTGATACACAACGAACAAACAGACACACAGATATTGTATATGGGTGATCTGAGATTATAATCACATGAAAATATCCACGTTGTAAGAATTGTAAGGATCGATGGTGATATTTATTGGATTATCCGGAATTATTCTGATGATTGAAATTTTTCTTTGAACTTTTGTTTCACACCAATCTGTGTGTACCGTGTGTATCACATACTGGGGAACAGATTTTTCTTTATGATGTGCCAATAAGTTCAAAATGTTTCAAGTAAAAACAGGGAGCTGTTCAAACAGATACACAAGTTGCTCAGTATATTGTGTTATATTGAAGTGAGAGAAAAATGTCGAAGTACACACACTTTTCCTAGTAAATATAAGTAGAACGAAAAAGCTGAAATCAAATTCACTTGGACGTGGTGAACATTGTTCACAATAACTCGTAAAATGGGGCTCACTTTGACAGCACACACACACAGTAGCAATCAAATAAGACAAGTGAAACGATCAAATAATTTCTTATCGATAGTGTAGTTGTAGTAGTAGTAAAGGTGAGAGGCAAGAACAAGTGAAGAAAAGGGTTTCTCAAATGCATGTATTCGGTCAGCTCGAAAGCTGCTTGCTTACTGACTCAATTGCTCTGATCTCCAAAAACCTTGCTCTCTCTCTTCTCTCTCTCTTCTCTCTCTCTCTCTCGTCTCTCTTCTATCTACTTTCTTTTCTCTCTCTACTCTCTCTCCTCTCTCTTCTGTCTCTCTTCTCTTTCAATCTCTTTTCATCTATTCTCAATTCTCTTTCCCTTCATGGGCTCATTCATGAACATTATCTGAATCATTCCAACCGGTTCTTGGTTCGTTCAACATCAATTGTTACGAAATAAAAGTTGTGTGTGTGTATGTGTATATATATTGGCTTACTCTGTTGCGATCTCATATCTAATTCATGATAACTATCGACTATTTCTTTGTAAGTGTATCATTTGGAAGGAAAATGCTGGTGAGAAAGATATTTTATCGAAACACTTTAAGAAACTGTGAGCAGCTCATCTGTCCACTTTGATGGACAAGTAAATAGATATCCATGAGTATCTGAGGATCTGATCTCTCTCTCTCTCTCTCTCTCTCTCTCTCTCTCTCTCTCTCTCTCTCTCTCTTTCTTTCTTTCTTTCTCTTGCAAAACACTTTATCGAAAATGATGATGGTCACATTTTCAACTCTTTGACAACTACATAATGATTTTATAAATGGTTTAGCCAATATGATGAGATAATTTGAGTGGACATTATTTAATGTATATCTAAATTGGATGAACAAGAATCATTTTTTATTTTCAATCAAATTTGACATTCTTTGTGCTATGGGAAAACAATCAGAAAATTGTGTTCTATCATCATTTTGACACTATATTTTGACGATATTCCATTTCACATATGCCTCTGGTTGAATGAATTTTTTGACTGACTGATTCAATTGTTATATCAATACATTATTCAACCATTATCGAATGACAATTCGTCGGATAGTATTTCATTTTTGATTTCGATTTAAATGGAGAGAGTACATTGATATAATTCCGATTCTTTTTTTCCAAAAAAAGCAATTTCATTTTTATCATACTTATTGAAAAAAGTTAACTCATTTCAAATTGTTCATATTGTATTTCATCTTTATAATCTTAAATTCTATTTCCTTTTACAGTTATTCCATCAACAGTAATGTCCACCTCAACAAGCCCAACTCACCTGACATCAACAACAAGCAAATCATTGCCACCAATATCTTCAACACCATCGATTCGAGCCAAAAGAAGTGAACTACAACATCAACAGATTTTTCGTATGAAAAGAAGTAGACCACGAAAAACGGCCGAAAGTCTGATGGAAGCCTTACTGGCTGCACACGATCAGGCAATTGAGAATGAAAATTGGTCAAACAATCGTGATCGATCACCAATCGATCGAAGTCAAACGGCTGATTATTTGGATGATCTTCCGTTCGATAGTTATTCACAAGCAAATCAAAACGGTGATCTGACTATGGGTGATCCAGAGAATGATGATGCTGATATTCCTCTCCAAGAGGGACATCTTCCTCCTTCACCTTTGATCTTTTATCCTATTCTTGGCTCCAATAAAATGAGCCCATCTTCCTCATCTTCTTCCTCATCTTCATCTTCCTACTCTCCTCCCTCTCTTGGACACCGATGGCCTCTCAGATCATCATTGATCCGAGATAACGGTAACTTGAATGTGGATGGTTTCGGTGATATCATGCCAATTGAACGTCGTAAACGAGATTTCAAATACATCTCCAAGCCGTTCAATATGAATCGACCGATTCCTGATCAAGTATTCTTGAAAAAATTGGCAGAACTTCTCGCTGAACGGAAAACACATTCCAATCATGGGAACACCAATTCTTTCAGTCATTTCAATGGAGGTCAAACGATTCATACTGGCTATCGACCGGCATGGCTAGATAGATGAATGAATTATCAAGCATATCATCATGATACAATCGTAGATACTGGATAATCAATGATTCCAAAGTTAACTCTTTACTGTTATTCAATCAAATACGAAAATATGGTGATAGAAACAAAGAAATATGATTGATATTCAAATTTTATCTTTTTTTTTCGTTTATTGATTCAGAGAAAAAGTAATTTTTCATCATCTTGATTTTCGAAAATCACACAAAATCAGATATATATCTCATGACCAAGTTTGAATGATCTCACAATTAAGTGTGTTCATTTTGAGAATGGGTATTGATTCGATTTCCGTAAAAGTATCTCATATATTTTCAGGGAAAATAATTCAATATCTCCACTCTGTTCGCACCCAAGCTTACTGAACAGATAGCAGAAATTATCTGATTCAATTGTGTATCTTATTTCCCAATCTTTATGTATTTCTAGTCATTTAACTTTCTCTACCTCTGCTTACCTCTCTCTGATAGAGTGTTGATCTTAATTACATCATGTGTATGTAAATATACTCAAAAACAAAAAAATTTTGATGGCATCTGAAAAGTACAGAAGCGCTCGAATTGAAGTGAGGAGTTTTTTCAACTCACGATTCGACGTTCCGAGTTTGCTCTCAAACACCTTTTAATCAAATCAAATCAAATCTGATTCCTTTAAAATCTCCAAACCTAATTCTCAAAACATATATGTATATGTATATTTATATTCTGTTTAGACGCTTTTTCCTACACTTGTCAAAGTTTCTCTCTTTCTCTTGTTTTAATACCAGTTGAACTTATACTTATCAAACGCACAGACAAATACATGAACCAGAAAACCAGAACCAACCAAAAAAACTCCTAAACCAAAAACATTATTTCTCATCATGATTGATTGTGAAAAATCAAAGATGAGAGAAGAAAAATATTTATTTTAACTTCCCTTGTGATTGCTGTGCACAATTAATGGCTGTGAATGCAAAGCAATATTGATTCCAGAAAAAAAAGAAAGAAAGAAGAAAATGTATTGTCTGGTATTATTATCGATATTATTATTATTATTATTGGTGTACCATGAAGATAATAAATAAATTTTTCGAACCGAAATATCATGCTTTCACTACTTGATTAGCCATAGAAAATTGATTATCTATTTTCTTGGATCCAGAAAAAGCTTCCACATATCATCTGTTGTTGACTAAAATATTTAGCACCATTCTTGGGCCCCTATCAAAATTTAACCGCCACAAACATGATAGAGTAATTCATCATCCTGATCCAAATTTAGCCAAAAAAGTGGTATAAGTTTGAACCTGTTAAGTGCCTATGGAAGAAGAAAGAAAATTTTTCCAAAGCAATTTCGGTTGGTGAAGATATAATCAGACCAGAAACGAGAGCAAAAGAAAAAAGATCCGAAAATATATTCCTCTAGAATAAAGTCACTCATTCGTGGAAGCAATTATAATAAAACAGGTCGACATTGGTGGCGATATTTTGGGAATAAATATGTGAATATATATTTATGAATTTTGACTAGATTCCAGCTCAATTTTTCTCCTAGAAGAAGGATTTTGTCATAAAATTTACATTCAAATGGTTATGAACTAAAATATTTTTCAGGGCTTTTACAAACAACAATATATTTGGTATGTGTGAATATAATTTTCTAGTCGAATATTCCAGTTATCTCTGATTATTTTGTTGACACACAAATTCACATCGAATTATGGATGATCTTATGAACTAACAATCAAGATTGCTCTTGTTGAAACGATAAATAGTATATGAACTGCTCAATGGTAACATTGTGAATAGAGAAGGAGAAAAGGAGAGAAAAAACAAAAGCATGATCAAGTGTGAACAAAAAAAATAACATTAAAGGTTGACCATGTCCAAAGTGTGTGATTTAAATGAGATCATTTTTCGTGAGCAAGAAAAGGGATTGAAGCTCTCCATTGGGTTTGTCGAGTCAAAACGTAAACCAATCCACTTTCAGTACCATTGGATGTGACAGTTGCTAATGAGCATCCATATTCTTTTCTCAAAAAATTAACCAACGATAGAGCATACACTTTGCATCCCAAAGTGAATCGATACACAATATCGTGTCCACCAAAACTGACAATCTCTTCCCGCTGTTTCATGGCTCGCTCAGTGTTCCGATCAAATTTGACACTTCTATCGTGTTCAAATTTGATGGCAGCTTCATCCAAAAATTTTACCAGCTCAGTACTACTCTCATCATGATTGATGATGATTTGATAGCAAATGTTATCACCAGTTGCAAAAATGACAATAAATCCCATGTTAAGAAAACAGGCAAAAATAAACTCTCAAAAAACACTGGATGAACAGTTGAAAATTTGAAACAAAGCAACAACGAAAATTTTCCGAGAAGAACTTTCAAATTTCAAACGTTTATGTAACTCAACCAAACAGTTGATTCTGAAGACTACACTGAAGTGATTACCACTCTTTTCTACACCACTTTATTGGCACATTATTTTTAGTGTTCCTCTCTCTCTCCCGTGTTTTGGTTAGTCTCTCTTCTTCTCTCCCGAAAAAATACGAAATACGAAATATTAAGAACTAGAGCTAAGAACTATAAACAAGCAGAACAACAACTTCGACGCATAATCAACTAGCTTACGAGTAACTAACCGAGCAATCCATAATTTTGAACGTGATAAGATGGTACCATGATAGCAGTAGCTAACGAAGTATGATTAGTATATGGTAGTGGTGGCATGTGTTTATTTGAATAAAGGTTTTGGGTACAGAAAGAAGGCTTTTCGATCTTGTGTTTTGGGTAAGAGGAAAACTTGGATTGAAATCAAATTATGTGTGCAATGCTCTAGGAAAAGGGAAGAGAAAAATTCATACGATGATGGGACTTTCTCCAAGAAAGTAAGTCAACAGAGAGGTTAAAAAGAAGGAGAGAGTATCAATGACAATAATTAAAGTGTTCAAGAAAATGATATGTGGGCAGAATTCATGGGAGAACTGTGAATGTTCCAAAAGTTTGGGAGAATGCGCTACTGACAAAGAGAGAGAGAGAGAGAGAGAGAGAGAGAGAGAGAGAGAGAGATTGTCTAATTATCTACTCCTCCTCTTTCAGTTGTGTAACCTCTTGTGAAACGAATATACTTGTAAACAAAGAGTGTAAACACTTAGTCTGCCTTCATTCATCAGTTAATCTCAATGCAAAATCGAGTCTTGCTTCAAACTAGCTTCACAATCATATCAGGACATCCTTGTGACGTAATGAGACACACAAGCTTCTGATTTCAAAGAGAATTTGCATCCTCGGGAGTTGGAAAGAATAGTGATCCATGAAGTTCGAAGAGAAAAAGATACGTTCTCAAGAAAATATCTTGGTAAGAATCTCACCTTCCGTGATATTCTGAGATCGTTCCGATATCAGATCACTCATTAAAGACTCAAGGCACTAAAATTAAAAACATGAGAAAATAAACAAAAAAGACTGATCGAGATCTACACGATAATCGAACAGCTCGTAAGAGGAAGGAAAAAATCAGAGAATTATCAACCTGCTAATAGAAATTCTGTTTATTTATGATAGTTTTACGTCTCAATTCATTAACGAAGAGATTGACTTGAAAAAGGTGATAAATTAGATGACATACTAGAGTAAGCTACATCACTTTTTCCATCTACCATATCCGTTTCAACTTTGTTCATCTTGAGTTCTTGAAGAGTATGAACAAGACGTGTAGACTCATCTCCTTTTGGATAGGCAAGTTGCTGAAAGGAAAGAGAAATGAATAATTTGAGCACTTACATGATATTCAAACTTTGTTAAGCATACCTCTCCAACATCGTAGATGTGTATTTTACCATAATCATCTCCGATGGCTAATTGAGTACCGGAAGGAGTCCATAAAACTCGATTGAGAGCTGGATTACCCTCAATAACAACTGAGGCGGTGGGAAGCTCTGTGTCATTGTTGAGATTCCAAATATCGGCACGACCCATTCCATCCACAGTTGCAAACAATGCTGGATGCAATGGAGACCACCTCACATCGTAAACATATTCACAATTATCTTCAAAGGAATGTAAAGCACTACAAGTTTTGTCTTTAGAACTCCAAAGCTTAACAGTCCAATCAAGTGATGAACTTAAGAATAGATGTGAGAAATCGATCTGAGTATCGACTGCATGGCAGTCAACATTTGTGATAGGACCTTGATGTCCCTCGAAAACACCTAAAACTCCTGCTTTAGAATCGTGTCGACAGGCTGTGTAGACAGCTCCTTCTTCACATCCGAGAATAAAGTTATTAGATTCCCCTACAGGAAAGGAGATGGAAGTGACGGCCACTGTTTTCGATTGTTTTGGGGTTAATTCCATGGTATCTTGAGGTGAAGATAACATATCTAGACTCCAAGAGCAAAGTTTCCCATCAGTAGAGACAGAAATCAAATTATGAGCATTTTGTGTTCCTACAACTTTTAGGCAATAAACGGGATGTGTGTGAGCTGCTGCTGAGAGAGGGCTACGCTGAACAGGCGTCCGTTTGTTTGTCCGATTGTCCCAGAGAACAATCTGACCGGAATAAGTTCCTCCAAGTACAAGATTAGGGTGGAACTTGGCGAAACAGACAGACATTAAAGGCGATTGACAGTGAAATATATACTCTGGAGTGTCTTTTTTAAATTTCAAATTCCAAATTAAGCAAACACCATCAGGATCTGTGGGCGAGTCTTCATTATTATTGTAGGCGACAGCGAGAAGCTCGGGAAATTGTGTTGACCAGTCCATACAGGTGACTGTTCGATTTTTGGACCACTTTTCATCGAAGAAACACTTGTTGAATGACAGACTGGCTCCACTTTGGTCCTCACTAGGATAAAAATGGGATTGATGAAAGATTGTTGTGCTTCAGATAATTGCCAGACAACTTACTTCTCAATATCTTCTTTGGCACCAGAGTAATCTACGAAAATATCGGGAGACTCATTCCAGTAAAGAGCTTTTTCAACAATTCGGATGGCTCTGTCAAAAAATTTCTGGAACCCTTCACTATTCATTATTTGTAATTTTTCCTCTTCAGTTAGTTCTTTTTTAACTTTTGGCGGTGGTCTTATTTCTTTCACTACTTCTAAAGAAGTACGAGCAGGCTCGACCATACCGACGACTGGGAGTCCACTTCGTTCATTGGATGTTTGCCGTGAAGTTTTTGGGAAAATATCAGTGTTGTATTGTAGAGATGAGCCATCAGCATCCTCTTCTTCGTGTCCATAATGGTCATAGGTAAGCACTGATACCAAAAAATCACAAATCAATAGATTGAACAATAGTCATATCGAATAATCAGGACATATCGTAAGGGATGCAAATAACGATAATAATATTGATGAAAAAGTTAATAATGGAAAATGAGTTAGAACCAAATGAAGCAAAAAAAAGTCATGGGACCAAATACAGAGGGGCAGAAGAATCCCAGCCACTTAATAATAGAACAAAAACCAAACTGACAAGATGGTTGATAGAAAAGCAATGCATCTGGTGAGAGTAGTTGGATTAAAACAAATTTACAGACCAAAATTAGAGTGGGATGAAAAAATTAGTCTATTAATCAGAAAAACCGAACAGGTAAGTGCGGGTACTTTTACAATCAATTTTAATTAGATTTATCGGGGGAGAGAAACCTACCTTGAAACTCATCCTCCCATTCTAAAAAACCAATGTTATCAGTGTCTTGGAGTAAGGATGGAATAGATTTGCGACAAATCGATTGGGTTGAGTAAAGATAAGTGCGTTCAGGTAAAAATTTCAGGTGAAGAGGATTTTCATTTCAACGATTCATAAGATTTGTCAATGGTTAAAAGATTGAGAGAGAAAGAGAGAGAGGGGAGAGAGGAAACGAGGAAGAGATTTTGAGAAAGTATAGGGTTCTCAATGAATATAGTTTGAGGTTACTCTTACGGGGTGGAGGAAATGGATTAATTTCAAAATCGAAAAGTCTCAAACAATATATAGACAAAATGCAACAAGAAAATAATGTACCTTCATCCCAATGAATGACTTTGATTAGCATGGTTAGCAGATGGGGAGGTGAGAGAAGAAGAGAAAGAAAAAAGTTTTTTTTGAGAATAGAAAAGATGATGGAATGAATAGTTTCTCATGAATCTCAGAAGTCTAGCATTAGATGTGGTTAGTTTTTGCTTGATTTGTTCTGCCGTTGAATGATTGTTTGATGGGAATGAATTTTTTCTTATATACCTACCATAATAACCCAATTCATGACCACCTACTCGGAAGAGAAGAAAAAACAATCAATTAGAATTGAAAAATGCAATCAGAGACAAACTTAAGAAGTTAATAATCACATGCAAAGCAAAGTAAAGATAAAGAGTGTTAGGACACTTGGACAAGAATTAGAAAGAAGAGAATAACCTTTCTTCCTCGATCCATCAGATTCTGAGGGAATCCCTTTGTGAGTGAATTGTTTTGTGGGTGAATCATGGCATTCGAACAAATCGAAATGCAGTTAAAGAGAGAGAGAGAGAGAGATAAGGAGAAAGAGTTTGTCAAGCATCATTCTGGCCAGAAGAACCATCACCAATTTAATCTCATCATTTTTCCCATACTTACTGTCCCTCTCAGAGCCTACAGTTTGTGTTTGCTTATTGTAAGTAACACTCTCTTTGGGTGGAATGTTTACATCCTGAATATGATGCACTAGGGCCAATTTAGGGCTTGTCTTTTTTTGCACTTCTCGATCACCGGATGAAATATTTTCTTGAGATATTGATGGAACACCATCAGCTCTTTCGGTTGTGGGTGTTTCCACTGAAGGACTTAGAGCAGCAACAGATTCTGAAACGGACAAATGTGTACACACAACATTAGAATCAAATTGTTCATCAACCGTGACAATCAATAGTAGTAGTGTGAAGTACACAATGCTTACCTCCGATTGTTGCTATACCAAGTTGAGCTAGAATTTGATCTGCATTGGTCCTCAATTCCGCTGATGAAGTTGGAGCCCCACCGGTTTCAAGTTGAAGCTAAACCATTGAGAGGACAAAATTCACATCATGATTAATTTGGAATTCACAAACAATTTATCATTCCTTTATCACTAAGGAAAAACAATTGCTCAACATCATTTACAATACTTACTCCAAGAGCTCTTGATTCCTTCTCCTTCTGACGACGCTCTTTCTCCTCTTTCAATTGGGCTAATCGAGCCTTTTTACGTTCTAATTCAGCTCTCCGATCAGCCATCTTACATTCAATTAAAATTTTTTCTTCTAATTAATCCACGAATTTCAAAATTAAAATAAAATAAATTAAAACACATAGAAAAAAGAAGAGAGTTCAACAGCTACTGTTGCCAGTTTTTGAGTTTTGCCAACATTAATTCATAAACATTACAGCTTATGTTGAGAGGCGCGATATTCGTACTCAATGCGTGCATGTTGTTGGAAGTTCATGGTTAATAAATGTTCATCACGAACATAATCAATGATTAATCATTACAATTTGAACAAATTTTTTCATCAATTAACTAGATTAATTCAACCTGCTCTGAGCATTGAGTGATCATCGATCGATTTTGAAGATCCCAGTTTCTAGGTTGATACATCACACCGGCAAGTGTGTTGACTTTTTACGTAAGTTTTGGAGACATGATAAAGTGGTTTTGAGGCGTTGATTTTTCCTGATGCTTGGTGCTTGAGATTGTCGGTTGATGAGATTATTAGGATTGTTTTTGCTTTAATTTTAGTAATTTGGTTTTGGTTACTTGTTGTTTTTGGTGATTGGTGAGGGTGACTGTTGACGCGATCATAATGGCCGGCACCAAGTTCCCAGTGAAATTATTTTATGATATTATATCACCGTATTCATGGCTTGCTTTCGAAAGTCTATGTAAATATCGTGGATCATGGACAAAAATGGATTTAATCTTGAAGCCATGTTCAATTTTTCTTCTCTTCAAAGAGAGTGGCAATCCTCCACCTCTCTTTAATCCACTTAAATCAGCTTACATTGCGAAAGATTGTTCTCGAGCATCAAAAATTTTCAATGTTAGTACTTCATAATGATGAAACAATGATTGAATATGATTGTGAACGATTATATTTTTGGTTTCAGGTGCCATTGAAGTTTCCATCAAACTTTGCTGATTTGGCTGTCAAAAAAGGCTCACTCAAAGCGATGCGTTTCATCATGGCAATTGATGAATTGACCAATGGACAATCAACCGAAGCCATATCTCGCCACTTATGGCGAGCTGTATTCACCAATGAGCCTGGCAAAGACATAACCGATGTCAAAGTTTGGCTAGAAGCTGGTGAAAATGCTCAAATCGATAGAGCAACCCTTGACAAAGCAATTGAGCAAAGCAACAGCGAAGTGATCATAAACAAGCTCGTCGAACAAACGAAAGAGGCCGTCAAGCATGGTGCCTTTGGTCTTCCAACTATGATTGTCGAATCACCTGATGAGTCTAAAATGCTTTTCGGTTCGGATAGAATTGAACTTTTGGCCTATCTGATTGGTGAAAAATATCAAGGTCCTTGTCCTGTATCTAAATCAAATTTGTAATCGAAATCAAGCCTATTCTAATCGGTTCATCGGTAACATCTGATACGCTTGTTTGTTGTTACGTTTAAATCAGTCAAAACAGTTTCCTGTCCAACTACACATTAGTTTTTGACATCTTTTGATATGAATTGTAGTGACAAATGATTGTATGAACCCTTTCTTATGATTACGGTATAACAAATTAATCAGTGAAAATAAGTTTATTACATGATTCAATTCATGCGCCACTCTATCAATTCTGGTTTCGGTTTACGGTTTGTTTTTGTTTTGAAACTCTCTTCACTTTGTACTGTTCACACATGATGATACGATGTCGGTACACTCACAAGTGTTTTATGTGGTTTATCATCGAATTAGTATGATTATGTGGTCATAATTAAGATGACAAAATTAGAGGAGGAATTATTAAGGTTTCGTTTATCGAAACAAAAGAAGGAAGAATGTGATCAATTGCCTCAAGCTTCGACAACACCATCAACATCAACTTCTACTCCATCATCATCATCGTTACCCGTTCTTAAGGATAAAACAAAGTGCCTTGATGAATCAGAACCAATTAACAAACCGACAATTGATGAGCCTGAAGAAATTGTTCCATCATCATCATCATCTACCACTACTGCTACCAACACCAATGTGGTAGCTACAATTAACAGCAATCCCAATACCAATAGAAATACCGATAATCTAGTCAGCGATTTTGCTCGCGATTTTTATTCTAGTGGATACAATTATGGACACTACAATAATTATGATTTCGATTATGATCAATACGATTTCGATAATATCGGCGGTGATGATGGATATGGGTGGGAAGATGACGATTACTTAGAGGAAGAAGACGATGATGATGAATTTATATGGACAAGAAAAGACGTCTTCACGATGATTTGTAAAATATCATTTTATCTCGTTCTTCAAACAATCGCATTTATACATGAATTTGGTGCTGTTTTTTTCACCATCTCTCTACTCATATTTATATGTACCAATTTAAGTGATCGTCCAAGAATGGAGGGTGAACCAAGTGCTTATTCAGTGTTTAATGATAATTTTGAGCCAATCGAAGGAACAGTAGATGCTGCCACATTGCAGAATCAACTTTTCTTTGGATCTCTCTGGTTTTAATCATATTCTCACAACCTGGTCACTTTTTTATCGTTAATTTTGTTCATATAAATTCATTCCTCATGGTTGATTGTAGAAAAAAAATTTTTCACACTTAATTTTATTTACATAATTTAGCTATTTTGCTATCGCAAATGATGATTGATCAGTAAAGAAGGTGGAAAAATAATTGCTGACAATCCAAAATTCTTTATCAATGGCAATAAGTGATGATAATAAATTGTCTTCAAAGCATTTTTGATCGTTTTCTTTTCTCTTTCGTCAAAAGTTATATCTTTCAGCCCTCAAAATCAGATGCTGGCTCTGGAAGTTTGCCTTCCATCAGATTATGATGCAACCAGAACATATAAATCATAAAACCAACAGAGAACATTATCCAAATGCTAATGGCAACATGAAATGCATTTTCTTTGTTGAATTCTTTTTTCATTTCACTTCCAGGATCAACTAGAGAAGAATTTTAGAAGAGAAAGCAAACTTTTAGCAAATTATTTGACTAATTTATTTTACTGAACTTGGACACAAAATGCTATCCGAAATACTCACGTCCAAAAATGAAGACAACCAAAAAATTGAGCATAAATGTTAAAAAGGCAATATTAAAGTAAGCTGATATCATGAGAAAAAATCGATTCGAATATCTCAGTGACATGTGAAAGCAAAGTGCTCCTACAACATGGAATAATCCAATGGTGCCAACAATTTGAAGATGTGTCTTGTCCGGATAAAATACGGACATTAGGCTGACACCAACCGAAAATATTCCAGCTAAGCCAGTTACACATGAAATAAATCTAAGATCTCTTAATGTTATTCTCGTTTTTCTTTTACTCGCAATCACTGTGAACAATGGATCATGGGCATGTTTCAATATATTCTGCTCTGTCCACTTTACCGATGATCGTTTGATTTGTTTTGCCTTCTCTTTCACATTATCCATAATTAAAATCGAACTGTATCTCCCATCAGAATGGAAGTGTTCATCAGAAATAAAATTAATTAATTACATCAATTTGGGTGTAAACATAAAGGATTCTAATGATAATACAATTGTACTTTAATCAAGGGACCACATTTGATTGGGACCATTCTCTTTCTTCTAGACTAAACATGAATCAGTTGAAGAATTCCTCCATACAGTGGCATAATCGAAAATCGGTGGAATTCATTATCCAAAAATTATGAGGTAGGAAAAATCTGTTCCGTTCGATTTGATGATGGAAAATAATTAAAATTCAACGATATTGTCACACTTTCAGTATAGAAGAAAAAAATTCTTTTGACATGCTCAACTTTCAATTGGATCCATACATTTTCACTTTATTACCGTTTATTATGCCACATATCATAATAATATTGAATTGGTGATTTATTGATATTCAAATGTCCCAAACAATCGATATTCCTTGGTGATATTATTGTTATTATTATTATTATCATTGTTATTGCTATTGGTCAGCAATCTTTGCAATCAGTACATGATATGAGCCCAGCTTGGACTCATGTCCACCTTTTTCAGTCTTTAGAACCGATTCCAAAGGCCATTGGAATCACAATGACCACGGAGCGTGTCATTGATTCATATTGATAGGGAAAAATTCAAATTATCATGATTATGATGCTGATTGGCCCTGTTGCCTTGTATACACAAAAAATATGTGCCAATATGATGAATCACTTGGTGGACCAAGTGGCCTACAGTCAACTAGATCGCTTGCCGATCGGGACCAAATTGTTGTCCATCTATGCTAACTATACTGACTGGCCTGGACTAAACAAATCGATTTCCAATGAATTGCTTTCCGTTCCTCGTTTGTTTACTATAGTCCAGAGATTTTATTGTGTTTGTGTATATACATGTTGACTTCTGTGGAATACTTCCGTCCAAAGAGAGAGAGAGAGAGAGAGAGAGAGAGAGAGAGAGAGAGAGTGGAGATATGAAAATCTGGAAACAAGTGAAAAGCAGCCAAATTGGAGGAGGAGAAAAAGAATCAGCCGATAAGCCATAAAGTACCCTCAAAAATTGGGGAACTACAGTGATCGAATGATAGTCTCAATTAATATTGATCAGCTGAATACGATGAATCGTAAATGAACAATTTGCCTTGAAATTTTTCTATTGTTCACATCGAGAAGTAGGAATAAATTCTTCACCTACATTCATTTCATGTCAAAATTTTTGGACCCAATCAATAATAACGATAAGGCATTCCCAATAGAATTGTCAAGCAAACTTTAGCAATCTTTTTTCGCGCTCAATCCTCATTCAATCGGTCACTCATAGCCTATATAGCAGTCAGGACTCTTGTTCAAAGTATGGACACAACGCAAATTGAGCGAGTAGGTCACTTATTGGGTGCTCAAGAGAGAGAGAGAGAGAGAGAGAGAGAGAGAGAGAGAGAGAGAGAGAGAGAGAGAGAGAATACTCGTATGGGCCGTTTTGAGACAGATTTTTTGACCAAAAACTCGATACTGTTGTGCCTTTCGGACAGGCTTGTCCATTATCTTCTTCCGATGCTCTTTTCCTCTCTTCCTTGCTTCTCCTATGGTCAGTTTGTTCTCTTTCTCTCTCTCTTTCCATACAAAATAGTCATATTCATAAAAGCATATTCACCAAGGAAAATCAGTGAAGAAGAAGAATGAGCTTTTTCTCTCTCCATCTTCCTTTTGTCAACAGACTTTTTGGATCATTGTAAGAGAGTCAATTTGTCGAAGTGAATTGTAACTCCTGCCAATTGAACAGTATCTTTTTATGAACACTCACCAATACTCACTGTCTATCTGTATGGACCCAGAGTCCCTGATTCGACAGGTCAATTTTGACCTTCTATCCGGTAAACTATTCCACCATTAATAATTGTTTTTGACAGTCATAGTTTCATTTTGGTATACTGCCATCGAACATACAGATATTACTTGGAATATACTCTATTATACTTGTTTCGACTAAAGTTTGATGGCTCTTTTACTTGACGCTGATTGAATACTTTTAGTCTAATATTGAGCTCGATATCATTTGGCCTCCTGTTGCTTCCACTTTCACGGTCCCGTTAACGGTTAACAATTCATTTTTTCCATGATAACTAATCTCAAATGATTTAGATGTAAGCAATGATCATCATTATAATCATCATCATCATCATCATCCTGTCCTCTTTTTGGATGCATGAATATTGAAGAGAGAGTAAATAATTCCAATTCACAATAGTATCATCCATGGATCCAAGTGGAAAGATTAGTATAATACCAACAGGAAGACCATATGATACATACACTGATCTGATATGGGTCCACAAAAGATTCTCTCTCTCTTCGAAGCTCTCCTCTTTCCTCTCTCCTCGAAATATTAGCTTATCCATGCGAAAGTATTGAAATTACATTCATTCGATATATGGTCTCTTCATTACATGCACAGTGTACACATTTAACTATTGAGACAATTTTCACTATTCAATAAGCAAAAAATCAGTTTCAGATCAGTTTTTCTTTCGAGCAAATTTTGCCATTATATATGAACCAGCTTCAATTTGATATTTTTGATCATCATAATTCTTCAGATTAGTAATCCTTGCAGTTCTTTGGCAACATGAATCCTAAGATTAAGATCATGTTGAATGTACGTGAGTCCTGTAAGATTAGCTGGTCTCAGGACGCTCGTTTAGTTTACGCGCCAAAATTGGCTGATCTGATAGAATCGTTTTCTGCTCTCCTTACTTTGATTCGTTCTCCGTTCTCGTGGCTTCTGATAGACCAATGATCACCATGTAAAGTGGCGTGAATAAAGATGCTCTCTCTATTCCACTCACACATAGTCACACACAGGGTGATCTTTCAAATTATGGTAGGAAACAGACCATGGAGGACGATTGAGAAGGAGAGAAAACAGAATAGAGAGAAAAAGAAAGAAAATGCTTTTCAGCAAGTGGTTTTCACGTCGAGCCGTCAACAGTTCTATTGTATTCTCTTGATCGCTCCTCGATTCTGAGGCCAAAAACGCCCGGAGGAGTTAAAGTCATACTAGAATGGAGTAGGCGTTTTCCAATGAATTGATGAAGAAGGAAAAAATTTGTTTCGAGGTGAAATAAAAGAGGAACCGAAGAGGAAGCAAAGAGGAGCTAGATTGGCCTGAGGAGAAATAAGAGAACGATAAAACGGAGACCATAGAACACAGAGAGAAAACGATAGAAAAAGAAAGGAAGAGAGAGAGAGAGAGAGAGAGAGAGAGAGAGAGAGGAATAGTCTAGTAAAGTGAATGAGAGATGAAGAGAAGGATGATGAGAGATTGAAAGAAGACCACGAAGAAAGGGGAGTTTTGGGCTGTGAATTTTTTAATGATAGACTAGGGAAAGTGATTTTGCAGCGGTTACGATAATGGCTTCAAGTAGCCTATGGACCGGGCCAATTCCTCCTTCTTCGCTCTCTTTCTCTCTCTCTTCCATATGTCCCCGTTGTGAGGCCCAAAAATGAAATAGTCCAACATACATATATACACACACACAAGGTCCCTTTTTGCAAAGACTATCCATTCTCGTTTGACAAACACACATAGGCACAAGGCATTCTCTCTCTCTTGCTTTCTTTCTCTAGGCTCCTATTCTGATATGTGTATGTGTCCCCAAATAGCTGCTACCTTACCATCATCACTCTCTATTCTGAGAAGAAGAAGCCAATTTTCTTCCAACTTGTACCTCTTACATCGGTCCTTTCATCGCCTTGTAACATCCTATTTTATCGTTGAGTTTTCTCCTCTTTTTTTTGCTCTCTCTTACTTACTTACTTTCATACTGAACGATCTTTCCAAGTACATTTGCTTCCCATTTTACTAGTGTTCTACTACTTTCGGATGAAGAAGAGAATGTAAGAGAACAAATGGGCTTCGAAAATGTTCAGAGGATGAGTATCAAATTGCTTCAACACACTTTTCACTTTTTTTTGCCAATGGCCTTTAATGATGAAATAGGACCCGGTAAACGATGAGCTAATGTGTTGACAGATTTGTCCATTGTTCATGGGTTTTCAATTCAAATATAGGATTCACAATTTTAGCGCCTTCATTCGACTGTTACTCAAAACTATTGATAATCGAGTTCGATGTGAATTGAAAAAATATGCAGCTTTTACTTTAGTACTGGACCAACATCGATCACCATTATTGTCTATATATTAAAGAAGTTTTAAAATAAACGATAATGAGCTATATATCAAAATTTGATTAAATTTTGCTAGATTGATTGGAATGTGAATTCTTCTCTTCTTTTTCGAATTTTTACTGGATTTCAAAGAATTCAGTGAAGAGTTTAGATAGCCTATCTCTGTCAATTGTATTTGCTAAGCTTCTTCATTGGGTTCGTTTTTTCCATCAATACGCTTACTCAAACATTCGTTCTTGGCTTTCTGGATGAATTCCATTAGCATGAATTCACTGGATAAATCAGATTTGCTAAGCCGCATTCTCCTGGAACATAGGACACTGAGCATTCGGAATAGGATTTGTGTCCATACAAAGTGAGTAGAATCAACGATTGCATCAATCGATCTCTTGCTTTCTATTCAACTTAAAAGTGGATAAATTTCCTTCATCTTTCTCTGTTCTAGGTATTATCGAGAACCTTTTGTCAATCTGATTTACTCCAAATTCGTTGCTTTCTTTACCAACATTATACATAAGTTGTTCAGCCTTCTTGTTTGTTGTCACAGAGAAAAAGGAAGAGCGTGTCTACTTGTACATAGGAATATGGATAGATCAAATGATGATCGGTACTCTAGATAGGATCAGAGAAAGGAGAGCTTAAACAGAGAAATATCACCGAAATCATATAAATATTTTCCCAGATTTTCCTCTTCTTTCATAAGTGCTAGTCAGTCATTTGTGAGCAGCATAAACCAAATGTAGGGTCAATTTAGGTTCACTATGGCGGAAAAAATTCTCATTTCTCTGATTTGATAGGGAAGACACTGAATTTTCACCAAAACAAGATATTTATCCTAAAAATTAGGCTCAATTTCAAGGGGTTTCTCATAGTTCTGAAGGTAGGGTTTAGAGTAAACAGATTGATATTTTGAAGATACACAGGGGAAAAAACAACTTTGCTATAGTGCCGTTAGACCATATATTGGCAAGAAACAAACTTAATAACAGTTAGAACAAGAGTCTGGGAATGAGAATCAGAAAGTTGTCCTTTAGGGTAAAATTATCTTGCATTGGTCAACACTCAGCCTCATAAGTCACCAATAAATGAGTGATTGCTTATCAGAAACCATCCTCAGTTTGTGATGCTTGAGTAACTATTTCGTTATCTCGAACTCTAAATATCGGTTCAATTTTTCAATGGTAGATTGGATTCAAAGTCCAATTCAAACCAAATGGAACTCATTGAGTGGTTAAATGAAGTCAGAATATGTTCATACCTAGATGAACATGCATTTTCAGTTACTAATCCAATGGAGCTAAGAATATGGTCAAAAATTACTGAAAGATGAGAATGAATGACCACTCGTGTACCGTTACCCTTGAATATGAATTTGTGATCATTTGTTGCGATCATAAAAGTATTCAGTGTGTGTGTCTCTATTCATGAATAGATCATAAATCAAATATCTTGTTGAACCATGAAATGAACGAGTTGGAAATCGAAACCAAGTGGAAATATCGTTCCTCAAGCTCAGCACTCTTTCTTCATACCGAATATGGCGTAAAATTTTTTTGGTCCCATCAAAGAAGAAGAGCGATTAAAGTCGATGAAAAGAGATCACAATAGAGATGTTCCGCTTGCAAGAATGCTCCTATTTAGTTGAAACATAATTCACTTCTTGTCTCAATATTTTCACTCGTTGACCTGCCATTGAGCGGCCTTTGGCCTCCCCATCCCAGCTCACCTACTATTGCCACCATCTCTCTCTCTCTCTCTCTCTCTCTCTCTCTCTCTCTCTCTCTTAACTCCCATAGACCATGGCCTCTGTTTCTCTCTCTCTCTCTTTTAAACTGTCTGATTGACGTCTGTTTTGGAGCGACAGCCGATTGGCCCACGATATCCGGCCCTATACAGAGAGAGCAAAAGGTGACGCAAAAGCTTGCCATGGGACGGCCTGTAAAGTGAACGGAGGATAGAGGCAATATTCAAGGGTCCGTCATTCATGTGATTATTGGGTGGCTATGGAGAGAGATGTATGTGTGTGTGTATTGTCCATTAAGGCGAATGGGCTGGACTGGGGCACTGCCAGTAGTCAAATTTTAGGAGCGATCTAATTACACTTGAACTTGTGTTCACCCGTCATTGAGTTCCACTTGAGATTTGAGGAACCCACCGATTGATTCGTGGGACATTTTTCTCTATTCTCGTCTAAGGAGAAGGCCACTTTTTTTTGTGTACGTGTGTATAAGTGAAATGGGCTCAGTGTGAGTTTTGTGTGTCGTCAAGTGTACCACCGTTGAGTGTTCAACAAGCTTCTGCGATTATGATGATGAATAAGTCAAGTTCGAAATCTTTTTTTGTTGATTCTCTACTCAGTTTAACGTTAACAAAGCCTCCGCAAACAGTTCACCATCACCATATCAAGAGAGAAATCAGTAAACCTCTCAATAACACGCCATCATTTTGTCCAAACAGCCATTCCAATGATTCTGATATATCCTGTGATGATCAATGTAAAGGTAAGTTTAGGATTTCCTCTCAATAGCTGTGAAAAAATTTCTATTCCTGGAATTTCGAAGACTCAATATGAGTACATCATAAATTTCATCATTTCGTCACTCTTTTTGATATCTAATTTCTTCCCGCTTTTCTGTTATCCACTCCATTTCCGATTTCAGAGGACACATGTTCACAAACCAATCCTAGCTCAAAATCAAGCAGCTTTGATTCCAACGAAAGTTCTAATAAGTGTCCTCCAAGATTGAGGACAGCATTTACATCAGCTCAAATTGTTCATCTTGAAAGAGAATTTGCACGAAGTATGTATCTATCTCGATTAAGACGAATTGAGATCGCTCATTACCTTGGTCTTAGTGAGAAACAAGTGAAAATATGGTTCCAAAATCGGCGTGTTAAATATAAAAAGGAAATCCGATCAACAACCACAAGTTTATATTCATCGTTGAATCCCTATTCAGTGCCATGTAAACGGCTGAAAGTTAAATCCAATAGTAATTCACTTTTATCAATGTCCACCACCAACACCACAGCTCGAGACCATTCAGATGGTCAATGTATGTGCGGCTGCCATTCTCACACTTGTCAATCAAATGAGATGGACAGGGGCAACATTGATATGGTCAATCCACATGCAACGAATGGTAAATCAATGGGATGCCGAACAGGTACCATAAGCCTTGATTCTTCATGCCCATAGAATTTTCCTCCAAAAGGGAATAAAAAGAATAAGCTTGTACAAACCGAACCAACAGAGGGAAGATCAAATTTGAAATGTAAATATTATTTTCGCTTCGAAAATATCTCAAATTGATCTTATTCACAATTTCTTCACTTGGCAATGGAAAGTTTTTCCCTCAAAAATCATTGATGATCGATTTGATTCCGTTTTATCTTCTTCCCAAATACATTACACACACTTGGAATCATGGTGCCAACACCATTGACACTGGAATATTTTTCAAAATTTTTCGAAAGTGATGATGGATTAACTGTCATCATCAATCGGAAAGGTCAAATCCTTATTTAAACAGTATCAAGCTTGTTGACAAAATGTGTCAACTGTTGGCCATTCATGATCAACTTTTCAGCCTCTTTCTCTTTCTCTCTCTCTCTTTACGATCAGTTCCGTTCAAGATGTCTTTTTCTGTCCACTTTCAATATTCTCATTCAGCCGAGGACCTTTTGCTGGGATCTCCTTTTCAACCTCTTCTCTTTCTCTCTTGCCATTCATCGGGTTCTCTGCTCTTTGTACAAAAATTCATATTTTATGCTCTGATGCTCATATTAACAAACAATTATTACCACCATTGAAATATTATTAAAGTGTCAATGAAGCGTTCATGATTAATGATCAAAAAATCTCAACCAAAATCATCATCCGATTGATTTGCTGTGTATATATATTCGAGTGGCTCATTGAGGCAAGCAATATGATATTGAATATTCATTCATCATGAATCGAGTGTCCATGAAAAATTAAGAGATCAAAATTTTTTTTTCACTACCATCGCTTTTTCTCTCTGGCTTATGGAACACTTTTTTTTCCTTCAAGCCTCGACATTGGCCTCGACGATCCCTCCATGTCATAATACCGCCAATAATAGCAATCCACTGATTCCGCTGGCCATCAAGTGGTTTCTATACACAACAATGGCCACAGTTGGTGAACAAGCCGAAAACTTTGACTCGCTCTTTTGTGGCACCCCTACACAGAATACAGGCCCAAAATAGAGTCACCCGCTATGTGTGTAGACTAGAACCATATCTTTTTCTCGTTCCCAAGGGCCTCTATCATCGTGATTTTTGGCTCTTAACTAGGCCATTCTTCAAGAACTAATCCATGTCGGAAGCAGTTCCAATTCCCTTTAATCCACCAGCCGAAGAATGCTGGGCTATGCGTGTGTGTGTGCCCGTGTGTGTACCTATTGGGCCCTAAGGACCGTAACCCGATCATGATCATTTCTCTTCGACTTAAATATCTTTTCAGATCAAAATAAAGGTGGGAAAGTTGATGAATAAACATATACATCGATACTTTAAAGATAAATCAGTAAGAGAAAGGGTGAGATATAAATGTCTCCTCAAATACAGTGATCGTTAGTCTGTGTACCGTTAGTTTCTAGTTGTAGCTCTAGCAGTAAAGAAGGAAGAGGAAGGCAATTTCAAAATGATTGCAGTGATTTGGTTGACTTAACTAGAAAGTGATATTGATATCATACTGGAGAGATCTTTCACCACCACCTCACCACTCGGACGATTAAACGCCAAAAACCGATAATGGATGATGGTGATCATTTGAATGGGTTATTGTGTGCTTGTGTGCTTG
>QZCP01000062.1:121947-199346 GCA_003956705.1 Brevipalpus yothersi
GAGAGAGAGAGAGAGAGAGAGAGAAGGTCTAAAATATAACGGGTTAAATCGAAGGTAAACCCCAGGATCTGTGCCCATGATGATTGTATAGTTTCACCAAACCGTATCACAATGTTTGTGTGTTAGTGTTATCATAATTTAAGGGGTTCAAGCACAATTGTTGAGGCTAACAAACAATCGCCACGAGGCGATTAAATCCTTTTCTTTTTCACCGATGAATCGATTCGGAATGATGGTATTGCCACTCTTTACTCTATTCCGATGGTCGTTATATTTTAAGCCTTCCTTTCTCGACTGGCCTTTTTCTCTGGTTTGATCTACTTCTTTGAGGATCGAGAATCAAGTAAATTGTTCAAAAGCTTATTTATTTAAGGCTGACCGAATGACTTGGAATAAATGGGTTAGGAGGGTCTGTTGATGCACACTATTTTTGAACCCTTACACCATTAAGTTTTTAAGAATGACTGTTTTGTTTGGTTGGATAATTATTCCGAAGTTTGGGGAAAGTGATCCTGAGTTATAGTTTCAGGAAAGCTTCAGAGTTTGAAAATAGTCAGTTTTGAAATTATCTAAATTCTGTTCTCTACGCTCTTTTTCTCGCTTTTGTGGTCTTATTAAACTTGGAAATGAAGCAAGCAATCATGAATATCATCTAGGAAAATTACCATCATGGTCAGCTAGCTGTTTAAGTTTTTCAAATCCATTTCCAATAATCAACTAGGAATTCATATAAAAAAATTTTCATTTGATCTCGTTTCATCCTATTCTTTGATGAAGAGAGTCTCTCTTGCTTAAGAGAAATATTTTCATCAATTTAAAGATCATAGATGATATGTCAATTGTACATGGTATAAAATATAAATATATTTACATATTTATATATATCCCAGTTTCAGGTCAAAGTCTTGGCAGATGATTTTTGTAATAATACGTTCCAGCCTGAAAGCTGGCAGCTTACATGGGGCTGTTACGAATATGGTTCCCTAAAATGAATAGACCCATGTAATTTCTATTCTTTGGACAATTTTTCAGTCCAATATACCTGCCAATTGACGCATAAATAACACATCCTGTAAGCTGATGATAATGTGGCAGCCAGCTTCGAGTCACATCTAAATGAATTAATTCTAATCACTTTTTATAATTTTTCAGCCATGGATGTTCGATAACCTCTGTCATGACCAATCGTTTTTTGGTATCAGCTTCCAGCATCTTCCAGAGAAGATCCTTACATTCCTTACTAGTTTGTTCTTCGACCCCAGGCCGCCACTTGTAAGCGTGGGCATACTGTTCTTTTAACATAGTTTTCAAATCTTGATAGTGATATGGAAATCTATTGTTGAGCATTGCGAAAAGGACAACCCCTGTTGCCCAAACATCGGCAAGAAATGGATTGTAAGGTTCCCTTTCGATGATCTCTGGAGCATAATAAGGCTCAGTTCCACAATATGTTTCACTCAATCGAAGAAGTCCTGTGTTCAGATCAAAGCAAACACGAGCGAAACCGAAGTCGGTCAATTTGCATTCGAAATCTTTGTTGAATAGAATATTTTCCACCTTCATATCACGATGGGCAATTCCAAGATTATTGTGCAGAAAAGTTAATGAATCAGCAATCTGATAGAACCATTCGCGAGTCTTTTTTTCGGATAGATTTCCATGAACTTTCAAATAATCAGCTATTGTTCCATTAGGAGCAAGCTCCATGAATATATATATACGATTGTTAGCTCGAAAAATATCGAAAATATTTATCACATAAGGATGCTTCACTTGAGTGAGAATGCTCAATTCTCTGGGAAGAAATTTGCTTCGAAATTTGTCACTACATCGTTCCAAGTCCATCACTTTTACAGCACACATTTCGCCTGAGGACACTTTCATGGCAGTGTAAACTTTTCCAAAAGCACCTTCTGAAATTTTATCCATTACTTTATAACCTTTACGTGTGAACAAGGCTTCAGTTCGAGGATCGAGCTGAGCCTTCTCCTTCTTCTTAGACATGTCTCAAGTATATCTAATTAAAAAGACGATAATTCACTATACATGAGCGAGGAAAAATTTTCCTCCTCAGCCGCATGATCCAGCTATTGTTAGGAGTAGTGTTAAGTAACAATTGACCTGATAATGCAATAATAACATTGACAGTGGGTACTCATGATCATTTCTCTTCGACTAGAATATCTTTTTAGATCAAAATAAAGGTGGGAAAGTTCATGAATAAACATATACATCGATACTTTAAAGATAAATCAGTAAGAGAAAGGGTGAGATATAAATGTCTCCTCAAATATAGTGATCGTTAGTCTGTGTACCGTTAGTATCTAGTTGTAGTAGTAAAGAAGGAAGAGGAAGGCAATTTCAAAATGATTGCAGTGATTTGGTTGACTTAACTAGAAAGTGATATTGATATCATACTGGAGAGATCTTTCACCACCACCTCACCACCTCACCACTCGGACGATTAAACGCCAAAAACCGATAATGGATGATGGTGATCATTTGAATGGGTTATTGTGTTTGTGTGCTTGAAAGAGAGAGAGAGAGAGAGAGAGAGAGACGCACTCTACGCTGGCCAGCGCGTAACGAACGGCGAAGCGAGCTGTGAGCTTCTCAACCTGGACACAACTCCAAATTCACTCTGATCTAACTGGCCCGTCGTATGACGGGCTTCTTCACTTGTCTTCAATTTTCTCATCAATTTTCTCATCTAAATTAAAAGGCTTTTTGGGCAACTTAATTAATTTTGGCACTTATTTCATCTAGGATCTTTGATCTCAATCGATCGTCTCCGCATCTTCCACAAGCAATCACGGAACAAGATATGACCAATCTTATACTACTATCCAATATCAAATGAGCCTCAATTGCATCGGTGCTATTTTTTTCCAGACAATGGGCTTCACCACACATTTTCTAACAAGACGAAAACAATGCTCAAAAAATGGATAAAAGCATATATCAAAAGAGAGTTTTTAATTAAATGCAGCTTGCCGATTTGATTGATAATAATAATCTTTTTTACACATCAATACGAGAGGACCAGGAGTGGAAATTTGGTGAACATTTCGAAAACTTGTTCCCGGATGATGAAAAAATTTTTTACATTGAGGAGCAATTACATTATTCATGTATCTCTATGAAATGGATGGTGTATAAATGATTGTTCGCCTCAAAATATGACGAAATACGATTGTTGAGATTCTTCGAGGAGCTTTCCTGCAACTGTAGGAAAACTAATGGCCACTGCTTTGATTTAGATCACTAATCGATCAAAATTATAGGATGAATAAGAAATATTAGAATATCCAAATATGACTTGGTGTTGATCGCACTCGATATCAAAGATTGAACCTCTTCATCACGATCTTTACATCTTTTGAAAATTTTCGAATGAAATCATCAAGAGACTCATTATCTAATGGATGGATAGATGAGAGATTCAGAAAACCACGATAAATAACAACATTCAGAAACAATAATCGATAGAAAAAATGACCATACAGAGCAAGATAGTGTAGGTTCCGAAGGAGCTCTTGCTCATAAAGCCATCAATAACTGATGGTTTAAGATGGACCTCAGGAATTGTTAAAGCCAACTTGCCAAGTAAGATACTAACGGCTACACCTGTATGCTTTATTCTTGTGTGTATCGGTGATATGACTCTGAAAAAAGAAAGAAGAATCATCAACCAGCTGCTGAGATCACACATTCAGGCTCATATGACATGAAGGGAATAGCTTAGGAAAAGACACTTTGGACATCGTGAGATATCATATCAAACTTTCTATCAATATCAAGGCAAGTCACACACTCACCTGAAGTTGATTTTGTGGGATTGCCGGTGAACAAAAAAAATCTTCCGATAATGCGATCACAACATTGATAAGGGTACCCAGAACAGTTTAGAATGTGATAAAATTTTAGTTAATGAACGAAACTATGATCGCTGTAGAGGATATGGGCATAGTTGTATGGCACCGACCAGTGATGTGAGTTTCTCGTTCAACTAGGCTTATTAGAAGATATCCATTGATAGAATTAGAGTTTCAGAATATGGGAGAGTAGATATTTATGAAGCGGTGGATTGATAGCGGATCAGTGCTAACATGATGGAAAGTTTGACCAAAAACGATTATGATTAAAGGTAAATGAAAACTGCAGACAAGCTTCAATACTTTGTTACGTAATTGTGGCTAAAATGAACCATTTGGTTTTTTCAATGGGGTGAGTTGGATAAATAGATGACTTGATATTGAATTCAATCATGTGTTAGGAATCCTTTTCACCGAAGGGAAAAAGAATGAAAAAATTGATTGATGAAATTGAGTGCATCCTCATTTTCAATGAGAAGAACTTTGATAGGCATATTTGTACACATGTTTCCCAGTTGAGTTCTGAAGTTTACAGCTAGTTGATGGGTATCAAGCGATTTGCTCCACTCTTTTCTGTTCTTTGTACTGGTTTAGTGATAAGAGAATTTTCACTGAGATGAATACCAGGGATTGAGAATATTGAGTCAGTATCTTTTAATTTATGAACAGCTGGTCCTAAGGAATCAAAATAATTGTGCTTCATGGCATCTTCTGCAGTCACTCTTAAATTTGGTTCATACTGTGAAAAAACAAGATGAAAATCGATTTTAGAGTCCATAAAAAATAAAAGCAATGGTAAAAAAAGAATTACCTCTAGAAATTTCAATAGAAGATTTTTTCCCTCTAGATTCAAACGATTGATCAAGCGATCAAGAGACCTTTGGTGACGAGGAAGTCCATTGAAATCGTACTCATCAGTTGGCTTGATATTTTGCATTAAATTATTCCAAACTTCCTCGGTTGGAGTGCCCAGAACCTTGAATATTGATATCAACTGATCGTCGATTTTTGAGTTCATGAACATTGGTTTGTCAGTTATCATTTCGAAGAATATACAACCTACACCCCACATATCGATTGAAGTAGAATAGTCCCTGGAGCCCAGTAATACATCTGGTGGACGGTACCAAAGGGTGACTACTTCGTTGGTGAATGTTTTGGTCGGCACAGATTTAGCTCGAGCTAATCCAAAATCAGCGAGCTTCAGTTCACCCTTATCATTGATCAGAAGGTTTTGTGGCTTAAGGTCACGATGAAGTATTCGACGCTTATGAATATAATCTAGGCCTCTCAAAAGTTGAAAAAGAAATATCTATGGAGAAATGAAGAAAATGAGTCCGCTTCATCTGAAGAAATTTTCTATGTTACACTTACTTTTACATTATTTACGCTTAATAAGTTTTCACAGTGATCCATATACTTTCTCAGATCTCTTTCCTACCGGAAGAATGAAGAAAAAATTATTGAGGTTATAAACTAATAAAAGAGCTCAATGAGAAAGTTGTTAAAAAGATGAGGATGCTTGAATGAAGTCAATGTAGTGAGCGCGATTGTCATTCAGAATATTTGAAAATTGTATTGCTAAAATAAATGATCTAAAGATGATGCTATATGTGTAGCTGCATTAGAATCTTACCAAATATTCAAAGACGAGCGTGAGAGTGGATTTTGTATGGATGATATCATGAAGCTTGACAACATTATTGTGTTTCAAATCACGTAGGAGAGAAACTGTTTCATAAGGAAGAAATAGAATGAGAAGGTCAATAAAAAAAAAGATGTCGAGAAGAGAGATTACAAGATATATGTACCAACCTTCGCGTATAGCTGTACATGGAGTACCTTCTTGATGAATCAAGCGAATCTCTTTCAGTGCAACCAGTGCATGTGTTAATCTGGATTGACCTTTGTAAACAGTTGCATAGGTTCCTTCTCCCAGTTTAGATATTTTATTGTAGCTCTCAAATTTACCGAAACCAATTTCCATCTGAGAAATAGATCATAAAGGGAAAGAAAAATGAATGAATGTGAGGGAGAAGTCATTCATGATGAAAGTTGTCGAAGAGCAAACGAGCATGTCATTATCTTTAGGATCAATAGAAGATCTGGTAATCATGGTGATGATGGTTGCAATCAAATATTCATGGTTTATGGTGGAGTCAACAGAGAAAAGGGGACAAAGAAAATCATTAAAAAAGATGACTTACGAGTGATTTTCTGCGAGCAGAACGACTTAGAGGCTCATTGATATCAAGTTCAAGAACTTTTTCCAATATCATTTCAGGCACTTGAAGATCAGCAGGAAGTGATAGCCGCTTTTTAACTTCCTGAGAATTTGTACGTCGATCTTTACGATTACCTCTCATTCTCACAGCACTATGGATTGCATGACGGCTTGTATTGAGTTTTGGATTACGATAGAGATGATTGTAAATTGAATTCCCATTTTTCTTGGGTGTCTCTGCTTTGTCAGATGCTTCTGAGGCACTTTCGCCATCAGAATTGATCTTTGGTGTCTCATGGATGGTAGAATTTCCTTCGAATTCAAGAAAAAGAGAGAGAGAGAGCCGATAAGAAAATATCAAATCATTGCGTCTTTAAAGAACTCTCTGACTTCCAACAGAATCCATGAATCCAGTTATCGGAAAGAGATGTAACAGTTATATTACTCAGCATTCTCATTCTGGAGATATGATTCATCAACAGAGTAACTTTTTGAAAAGGCCAATAACTAATAGTGAACTCATTGCTAATGACAACGATCAGACCAATAATGTAATATAATCATAAATGACATGAATAAATTAGCATAATAAATCATAATGCATGAGATGTCGAAAGCAAGAGAAGAGAAAACACTAGCAAAAAAGTTGATACTAAACTGTAATAGCATAAGTCAATAAGGGTTGTATATATTTGTGTATGTGAGTAATGATAATCGAGAGAAAGAGGGGAGATGAAAGTGAAAATCGATAAGACAAAGTAATCTTCAATACTCACCATTGAACAGAGGAAATTTCATCAGTTTCTTACTGGTTTGCATATTGTCAAACCAAGTAGAGGTAACACTGTACACTCTGTTTGATGGAACAAAAGTTGGACATGAATTAGGTCAATATTTACAGTATAGATAAAAATGGAGTATCAAGGAGATGAAGAAAGAAAGATTGTGGTTGTAAGTGTGTAATGTGAGAGAAAAAGAAAATGATGATGAGAAGACAAGATCGAGCACACTTTCAACTTCCTTCACAACTTGAACATATCTATTCACTGATACACGAACACACACACAAGCTATTATACACATACACTCACGCATGAAAGTATCGAAAATCAACTTTAACTTACCACATTGACAAAGAGACTCGAATGATAATGATGAAAGTGAGAGAGTTACTCTTGACGTTAAAAAGTTGACTAAGGCTTTTTAAACCTTTTCAACGATCTGTCTATGAGAAGAGGTTGAACATCCCAGCGAATCGAATACTCACACACACAAATACATACAATGTGATGTTCTCGTTTACTAACTTTGTAAGTAGTAGTAGTAGCTAGTTATACTGCTGATATAGTGATTATGGTATTGTCAAGAATATGGTTTGCTTGCTTTTACTTGCTTAATGATGATGATGGCGAGTGAGCATCAAACTTCCACCCACAAGAGAAGTAGTAGGTGGTTATAGTTATACCGCAATCCAGAACACCAAGATCAAGTATTATTTGTGTTATATATATATATATGCTGATGTATCTCAATGATGAGAGAGAGAAGGAGTAAGATTAGGGATGTTGAGTGGTGAGAGAGAAAATGATGAGTATCAATGATCCATTTTTAATATCGAATATGGATAGTCCATTGTCATTGGGGCCGACTAGAATCTGACCGGAAAGAGAAAGAGAAAAGTGGAAAAAAAGAGAAAATATTATTCAATATATATTCGATCAAATAAGGAAGAGAGAGTGGAAAAGGAAAAGGTCAACACACGATAAGAGTGAGAGGTTAATACATGAATGAATGAATAAGTAAGAAAAAAAAATTTAATCCACACACATTATTGGCGCAAGTTTGTGATTCAGACGTTCATTCATTCACCCGAATATCCGTATTAACGGACATTCAAATGATTGGACAGGAAACTGGATGAGATAGAGTTGAAATAAAAAAAAAAGAATTTTTTTTTCACGCAATGTTTGATACTTGATTACGGTGTGATAAGATTGCGGACAAAAGTGGTGATAGAAAGACTGAATGGCATTTGACGGTGAACACTAACCGAATGACACCATAATGTGATTAAATTCAATTTGAAAATCAATTCTCTCTCTTCAACAACTAATACCAAACGATATACATTCAATACTCACCATCATTGGCAATCCTCAGCGATTGGTAAATCATGGTCTAAAAATTATGTATCAAGAATATATAATGCTGATTTGGTTACATGAAAAAACACTTCACTTGCATATATGGCTACTTCCTCCGGAAAAAACAATTCCTCATGTTATGAACACACAATGGCCACAATTTATGTCTAACAATTATATTAGAACAATCTGTTCGTCGAAATAATTAATAATGATAATTATTGTAATTTTTTGACCAAAAAAAATTTTCACAATCAAAAATGCTTTTGATTTCAAGCAAAAACTGCGAGACTTTGCTTACCATACAAGCCAACAGATGACGCAGTTTCAATATGACTCATATATGAGTCATAAAATGCAATTAATATTAATTACTTTCTTTTTTTTCCGTTTTTTGATCATTAATTCGTTGTTATATTTGATTCAGTTGTGAAGATGTCATAATTTGAGGGCAGGAAGTTGGTATTTTGGTCAAATTATTTCACCATTGGAAACATTTGTTGCTGAGGGATAAGATTGTGGAATTAGAGGGAATTAAAAAACTGTAAAAGGCTCGACTCGAATTAGAATAGAGTTTAGGTGACAAGAATCGAGAGTGATTAAGAATGTTGGCATGGAAAAAAATTGCTGAAGGACTGAAGGAATGTTGTTGCTAAAGAAGGTAGAAATCGATGAACTGTACCTCAATTGATTGCTGGTGATGATCGTAATGATGATGAGCAAGATGACAGAATTGGATGAGAGAGAGGGGAGAAAATAGTCAAGAATGAGGAAGATCAAAAGATAAAAGAAAAGATAAAAAGTGAAAGTTCCCAAAAATTTCTCAAATAACGGTCACAGATAGCTGAATCTCATGTGATTGCTATGGACAAAAAATTTTTCAATCATCAAATGTAAGGAGATCAAAAAAATGGAAAAAGTTGGGACAGCTAAATATAACGAATTTTTCGCAACACTATCTTTTTATGGGATAACTGTGATAATCATTTTTTCTCACATTGATTTATCAAGGTGACGAATGATTGTGTCTCTCTGATAGCTTAATTAGATTACGTAATGTTTGAATACTTTTCTGATTCTCATGTATATCAGTAAGTGGGAAAATTTTCCATCGGAAGATTATGGGTAGACTGATATACATGGACTCAATTAACTAAAGGAATTCTTCAAGGTTGTCTCAAAATGGAAAAGTTTTCTTCCTAACCAAATAGTGCTGGAAAGTTTATCTTTTCCTGACAATTGAGCCATGATCGAGCTACGTGAGAAGAATCAGATTGTCTTGTGAAATAGTGGTTCCTTGTAGCTTCCAACATTTCCGGCCATGTTCTACCAACTTTGAATCCGCTTTCGGGTTGATTCAACGAACCGCTAGAATGGAACTGAGAATAGAGCACTTGAAATTTGAGCGGAAATCGCTCTCAGTAGCTTGAAAAAAAAGAATAATTATCAACACAATCTCAGAGTTTAGATTGGTTCAGGGAAAAACGATTCAGTCTTTCGAAAAGCTAGATTCGAGTGAAAAATTGTTTGGACTCAAGTCGTATAATGTTTGTTTTTTTGCGTGCCAATTCATCGTAGAGGACAATGATCATTGAATATATACATAAAATCAGTTACATTTCAGTTGTATTTATTTTTTTCATCCAATTGATTAGTGCTCAATACTATGATAGTCCCTACAGACCAGTATATGGTTATGGTAGACCAGAATATGACAATGGATATGGTTCTAGTGGTGGTATGAATGCTTATCGAGATTATGATGGTCTTGGCAGACGTTATCAGGGTCCAGAATTCTTTGGTGAAGGACCCAATTTCTATGGACCACAATTTGGTGGACTGTATGGACAGCCAGCTCCAGGTTCACATACTCATGACAACTTTGATCGAGAAAAAACTAGTGATGAAGTGATATCTGCTCGAATAAATCCTCTGCCTCATTTCTTCAATCGAGTTGGTATTCGAAGAGGATTAACAACACTACAGCAAATTGAAGCTCGTTACAATCAGAAACCTCATCCACAACGTGAAGTTCTCCGTCCTCTTCTCTTACTCACAAATCCATCAAAGAGATGAAAAATTTATCATGAGTGAAGAACTCTGTCTTACAAGAATGAGGATGTGGATGTTGTTCGACAAACGTGATTTCCTGGCTTTAGAAGTGTTGATGACCAACACGTGTAAGTGCAGAAAGACCTCTGCAAAACATCGAAACCGTTGCTCAATAAAACTTACTACTTAAAGTCTACTTAATTTTTGTTCAAAAAATTGGTGAATTCGTGAAAATGCTCAAAGATTTGAATGAAAATTTATTGCAAAAATTAGAAAATATCGTTCGTGTTCAGAGTGGGTTGAATACGAGATGGTGCATCACCTCCTTCGGGAGGTATAGACAGTTTTTCCATAGTGAAACATCGATGATTTTTGATTTTTCTTATAGTTACACCCAACTCTGAAACCAAGTTCTTTGGCTTGGAAGGCATCTTCATCACATGAAATAGAGCTTTGAAATCTTCACCATAGTGACTTGACTCAAGTGACTCTACACAAAAAGCTGCATCTGATAGATTGCGGATTCTTTTTCGAGTTTCCAATGAGAAACGAGAAGGTTGAAGGGTGACGATAACTAATGATTTAGAAAATACTCTTGAATGACTTTTAAGAAAATATATAAAACTTTCACGCTTATGACTCTCTAAAACAGAAGGATCGAAGTTATCGTATATTATCAAATGAGGTTCAGATGTTGAGTTAGGCTTGCCGAGAGCAGTATTTGGACCGGTCACTTCAATGTTTGCCAAGTTTATATTAAATTTTTCAATTTCATCTTTCTCAATCCTACCATGAGAGGAAGGCAAAAACATAACTTGACACTTTTTGTCTTGTAGAGATGGCATATGATTGTAGCGAAATGCTATCTCCATATTGGCAGTTGCTGTTGGCTCGATTCCTTCCCTTCGAATTGGTAGATCCTTGACAAATATAATGATCCATAAAATGGTTGATTAAGAACTTTCTCCAAGTTCACACCTTACAGCATGTAGTCACTCATAACGTACCTTGACAAGCTCCTCTACGCTTTTGTAACGATTATCACAGGAAAAATATAAAACTTTTATACCTCCATCGTAAAGGCTATTGGACACAATACATTGGATAAGTTGTCTGGCGTAAACATTGTATTCATCTTGTTCTGGAGAGAAATGCAGGAATGCAAACGAAAATGTTTCATCGCAAACTATCAATTGAAATCATTTAACACTAACCGATGACTGTCAAAGTGCTCATAGGAATGCCAGATCCTGTGGATTGTAGTGTGCAAAACAAAATTAATTCACCTTAATCGAATCAGATGATAACTTACCAAACAGTTGATCAAGCTCAGTGATTCCCGTTCTTAAGCTGTCCCATCCTTTATCAGAGACTGTTAATTTTCTGAACGATGTTCCTGAACCACCTGACATATCCGATCTTGCCGAATTCATGATGACCATCGAAATTATGTAACAAATGTTGACATCTTGTAATAATCACACAAGCACGTGGTAAAAGTTTACATGTAACTGAGCAGCTCTCTCTGTAAGCATGCTGTTTTGGTATGTAAACAGAGACACATGTAAACATACATATTTGAGAGTGTAACATTAAATTGTATTTAAAGTTCTGAAGATAAAATATACTCTAATAATATGTATCTGAACAGTGATAATTTTATTCAATTTATCAACCTATGAGCTAACTTATTATGGGTTCAAATAGATAGTTCAGTGGAAATTGTGTTGAATGTAGTTATTCATTGAAGTTTGGTTGCGAATAGATTTGGTTTTGTGCAATTCTGATTACATAATGTCAATGATGATTCTTTCGATTATTAGAGTAAAAAGTTTAGATATTTTGAAGGTAAGTTTTCCTAGAAAATAATTGATCTCGGTTATCATGAGTATCTTGAGTAAGCAGAGAATATAAATTTATCTTATCTCTTCAGAGTCGAGTTTTTCTTCCGCAAAGATGTCTTTGCTCCAAAATTACAATCAAGAAGGATGAAACTTCAATTGGTCCCAGCAAACCTAAGAAAAAAATTGATTTTAATGTTGACAAGAAGTTGATTGGTGAATGGGAAATGATTTACAGCGATAATACCATCAAACAGTGGGCTTTAATTGTGAAACTTCAATTAGGTCTAATAGCGCTTGTAACATTACCATATCCATATTACTATTTCAAGCCTACCAATAATCCATCTATCATAGATAATCTTCCAAAGTTAATATCAATGAGTCCCTTCTTGATAGCTGTACTCTTAATTTTTAGTAGATTATATACCCGTATTGTGGGTCGAATAGCTTACCATCCAGTTCAGAAAAAAATCAAACTATCATCTCTCACCTTGATGGGTAATCGGAAAGATGAAATTTTTGATGCTGGAAAACAATTCAAGTTAAAACCTAGGCATGATAATCCCTATTCAAAAGTTGTGGTGTTGGAAGTTGAAGATATCAAAAAGACACTCTATCTCCAAAACGTCATGGGATCTTATTTTGACCGCCCGCGAGTAAAAGAACTCATGGGATGGTGTCCACCTCCACAAAGAAGTTGAATCGCTGTTTTTCTCCAGAATCATCTCTCCTACAGAATACACGGTCAACTATGATGTATATATGATTGTGCAGATTTAGAACATCAAAATCAACACCAATGAGGCTCAAAAAGGCTCTTTTTTCGACCTTTGATGTATAAAAGATCATTTAGAATGATCTAGGAAAATTTGTGAAATTCATCATGTGAATTTCTGATGAATATACCATTTATTCATGTTCAATATTTGTCTCATTATCTGTTTATGTTAAATCGAAGAGTAAACCTTATCGACATCTCTCTGGTAGATTTTGGATCGCTTCATGTGGTCTCATTTTCGAAAAAATCATCTGGGCATGAAACGGAAGTGCCCTTCGAATTTATCACCTTTAAAAATAGAAATTCTAGTATTCTTAAATAGATTTGGGAGCTGTTTCATGTTTAACTGAATCGAAACTGAGCTTAATTGTCTTTCCATGTGATTGTGATTATTATCAGATTTAGGGAGATCCATTATTTATCAATATTCTGAATGCGTTCCGATCGATGAAAGAAATTATAACTCTAAGTTATAGCCACAATTTGAGTAGCCATTTGAGATGAGTTCCATACACAGTACTTGATGGAACCTCAAAAAGTTGATGAATTTTCTAAAAGTATTTCCAATGCAAAAAGTTTGACATTGTAATGAGTTATAGGGTAAGCCCCCGAAACGGTCTAATGGTGTGACATTCATCAAATTGAGCTGTCTCATCGTTTGCTGGGATAGTAGACATGATATGTCAAGAAAAAATCATGGAATGATGTTGTCCAATTGAAATTTTAGGTCATAGATGCTTCAAAAGTCAAAATATATCGACAACAATTCGAAAGTATTCTGAGAATTCAATTTCTCTCTCTCCATCCAATCATTTTTTGTGGAAAATGATCGAAATGATAGCATTTTGCTCATAACTTTTTTTCCCACCACTACTACTGGCAATAATTATTAGTTTTGTTTTCAAGCTAACCATCATGTGTACCCAAAATTTTATGACATATTTATTATATACTCAACTATTTCTAGGAATATCACCCATCAAACTGTTCAGTATTAATACAATGAAAAATATATTCAGTCATTGACATCCCCTTACACACGCTCAACAGTTGTGATGTAGATCAGTCAAGGATACTGGAGGATGAGTTGAGACTAATTGAAAAAGATTGAAAGTTAACTGAAGCTACCAAAATAGTGGATCAAATCCATTTTTTTGTTCAACAATCGGTCTTCTATTTTCTTTCCCTTTCTTTTTCAATGCCTTCCCAATAATGTCCTGATTCAAGTCAACTGATTCGGCAAAGGTGCACGGTCGATCAGGTCTTCATTTCGATATATCAGGATTGTCGAGATAGTGAATTTGGTGTTGTTGAGTTGGATGGAAAACAATAAGAAATCCAAAATGATGATGCTGTGAATTGAAAAATTTTCTCATATAATTCTTCCAAGGATTTATTCCTTCATTATTCCGTTCCAATTACTATTATCCGGTTCTCTGGGTGTTTGTGTGTGTAACAATGAATTTTTGGAGAAAAAATTTTCTTGTTGTAAATCATTTGATTGATTTACCCACCATGTCAACATGTGCATTTATTCTGTTCATGGTCATCTCGATGGTTCATTCGATAGCTGTTCATGGTGTTCAAAGTATGCGAAGTGATGGCGGAAAAAGACTCAAAACCATTGCCTATGGCTACATTCTCCCACCGGTCGTTCTAAATCGACCCAACTCAGTTGCCGTTTCTAATGCTAATCAGTGGCCAATTTCAAGATCAAATCTGAAAATACAGCTCAAAGCACCGTTATTGTCTAGTTTCGGTGATCCTTTTGGCAGTCTTGGTGGAAATGGACACGATTTGGATGCAGATCAAGAACCATTGGCCAGTATAGGAATACCAATGGCAACCAATTTGATTCCTCTTGGATTTTCGGGATACAATCATCCATCGAGACATCGTGTGCTTCGTGAAAAGTCATTCGTTAGACTCCATAGAACTCCGTTGATTCGTAACAATTTCAATCTTAACATTCCAAGTGCAATCAATCCAATACTTCCAATGCATCCCATGTTCGCAGCTTCTGGTCCCCATAGACCTATGGTCATCAATAACTATCATATGATCCAGGTTGGCAAGAATCGAGGTCGAAAAGTGAAACTTAGATCGTTCGTTGATGTTGGACATTTGTTAACAAGTGGACAAAATCGTGAACGAATGTTTCTCAATGCTAATGGCTATCCATTGACTAGTCTGTTGAGTCCGATGATGAGTAATCAATGGGAACCTCATCATCATAGCAATAATTTTCTTCCCGTTATGGGTGGTTATGGTAATAGTCCTGTTTCGGATGATAATGGTGCTCTCACAATCAGTTTACCTAGTCAATATGAACCACAAATTGAACTCTCACCAGCATCCAGTGAATCAGATGATATTCGACGATCAAATACAGCCAAAAGACTGCGACTTGTGGCTTTAGGGCGAATGAATTTCGCTCGAGATCCATACACATATCCATCTTTGAAAGAAAAAATGCTCAAAGGTCACATGGTTAAGTTGGGACCAAAATCACGAATGAACGACACTAGTTTTATAAGTACCTATGAGAATACAGCTGATAGTGTTCCATTGTCATTGAAAGGATCGGAACTAGGAAAATATTACACTTCCGCTTCTTTCACCGATGGTGTGGAGGGAATTCCGTATGAGCCATCGAAGCTAGGTTTTTTTAAAAATATCAAATGGCTACCATGGTGGAGTATGAAGCATAAAGAGTTGAGATCTTATGTGAATAATTCAGCATAGAATTTTTCAATATTTCATCTCTCAGTCAAACTTGAGTACTGCTACAATTGCTCAATTTTTCAAGAAACGTAAAATTTTTTATCAAACTGAATGGCTGATCAAATAGATTCTCTTCATGTATAATAAATTTAATTGCCTATGCTCCATCATTGGATCTTCTAGACTGATGATTTTGACCACTCACTATCTTTCATTGAATATCAAAAAATCGAAAGAAAAATCTTCTCAGACCACTTGTCTCCATCATTGTTCAACACCTGAATGATCAAATATTGTGTCCTGATTGCATCCTTCGATTCCCATGATTACTTTTGATGGATTCCTCTCAAACATGAGCATACGTCACACATTTTTGGCCCATGTAAAGTTTTCCAGAGCTTTGCTGAACGATCCTAATTGGAATTTTCTTACTATACTAGTTAATTTTTGAGGAATAATATAAAATATCACTATCAACTCTATGTTCCATCAGGATCAGTTGAAAAAATTGAGACATGTCAAAACTCAAGCAAAATCGAAATAGTCTTGTATGCACTGAATAGTGATGATAAGGATGATAGATGCAAAAAATTGAGCGCACTGATGCAATGAAGAAATTGAGGATGATATTATTAACAATCAGAGAAAAAGAATGAAATTAATTACAAAAAATTAGAAAATTCATCAGAATCTCCTGATGGAGCATGAACCGCTCAAAAATCGAAGCATCTAAATTTCTTCGCTGATCTATTTTAGAAGATCATGAAAGATATGGCAAAATTGCCTCAGATAACATGAGAAAGAATAAATATAAAGGATATTGATGCTTACAAATTGAATATCTGTCATCATTCGAGAATCTGTGATTCTCGAGACCAAAAGATGATCAAAGGAGATGATTTTATATCTTATGCTCCCTCGAAAAAATTAAAGGATTTGGATTTGGAAGATCAAGTTTCGATCAAAAAAATTCCCAAAGTTAGGAAGAAACAATGTTAAATCTTGATGGTTAAAATTTCGATCACTCAACTGAGTGTCTAGTTTTTTTGGCAAGAGCAAAAGTAATCCTTTAATGCAATCGCCATCGTATTTAAGTATTCATGGAGTGTCAAAAAGAGTCAAAAGCGAGGACATAAGTAATAATAAAGATAAGGAGCTCATATTTTATGATTGATTCTACTGCTTTTTCTTCTTCCTTCTTCCCTATAAAAATGAGCCCCTCAAGCTTCTCAATAACATGAGTGTGGAAAAGAAGACGAAGAAGATTGTGATCAATAGTAAAAAAATTGGGTGTAATCGAATGATATAGCGAGAAGCAATGATTTTTGATACTAGTTTTGTGGGTTAACGCTTGTGTCGATCGGACTTAATCATCTTCTCTATCAACACTCGATGGATATACACTCACACACTCATGGCTACAAGCGATCATTTTCCATGGTCAGGATGTTTTCTAGCAAATGTTGTTAAATATTCCTCTCTCTCTCTCTCTTCTTTAATCTTGACTTGCTAGCAATGAGAGTCAATAAAAATAGAAAAGGAAGGATTTTGATTCCTTCTCTCTCTCTCTCTCTCTCTCTCTCTCTCTCTCTCTCTCTCTCTCTCTCTCTCTCTCTCTCTTTTCCCGCCTTACCTCTTCTTCTGGATAACATCTTGATCTGGTAAAATTTTGAGCGTTTGCTCTTGAAAACATGAGAGGCGAGCCTCACGATTTTTGAACATGTTTTAAGCCCAAAAGTTGTCCAGGTTGATGATGATAGTTGTGAATTGTTGAAAAGTTTTGATTGAATTAAATTTGATACTTTTCTATAGTTATTAGGTGTTATTTGGTGGATGTCCGGACAGCTGTAGGAATGAACTTTGTATGAACTCTATTTTTGTGGGGTTATTTGACCAATTATCGATCACAATTGATGCTTGTTGCTCGATGATCACTGTTTAATGTGTCTGAATATTTGGCCTATTTTTCTTTTGTATTCTGTTTCCGTATTCAGTAGCGGGTTACTGTAATTTCAGTATAGTAGTCGTTCATAGATAACATTCGAATTCCTTTCGTTGTCGAATTAGAAAGGCAGATAAATTTCATGGATTCATTTTTTGTAAATTAGATGGTGAAACTATTCGAATAAATTTCAATACATGAAGGTGTACTGAACGTACTTCGATACTTGGAATCGCATCATATTTTCTAATTTGCACCTGAAAAATTCTGGTCACGAATTATTCGGGGATTATAAATTTGAATCAGATCAGTAGCTTATCTAACTGATTTATATAGTCTTGGTGTTTATTAATAATAATAAGTGATTTCAATCGTCTGCTAGTCTTGCACAAAAATGTCTCAATGATGTCCCGATATAATGCGTTGTGAGCCTGAATGTACTCAACAAATTGAAATAATAATAATCATATCATTATAGCTTGAGATATTTTTCACGCATTCATCCAGGTTTTAGACGCTTAATGTTGATCAATCAAAAATACTTTCTGTCATTACCTTTTTTGGACAAATATACTACTATATGTATAAGCCTTCCATTAAGGTCTTCTGATTCTTGGAACAAATGATTACCCGACAGCCCTGTAACTATGAATCAAATATGGCCATTTTGAAAATTTTTGAAACACATAGCCAAGAGTATGAAATTGGATTATCTTCACTTGTGATTTCCAAGAAAAATTTCAAATGACATTCATTCTGATGGAACCGATCATGGAACATGATAAACGATCTAGCAATAATGGAAAGAACCTTTTGAGATGGCTGTTTAATTTAAATCAAGCATAATAGTTGATCGACTGATGCATTCTGGAACCTTCATTTTATTTATCATATAATGATTATGAATTCTTCTCCAATGATCATCCCATGTCCCATGGAACTTGAGATCAGGTTCATCAGATTTATTCGTTCATTCACATTGAGAGAATGGTCATCATGTTCAATTAATGATTAAATTTTTTGCCTCCAAAAGCGACTCCTCTTCGTACTTCATGATCGAACACTCGATCAAATCTTCAAACATTGGACTCTCAAATTGAATGGAGTGTTAAACGATCAGCTAGACACAATTACTACTGTGCTTTAGCTGATAAAGGACTGTTGATTCTGTATGTATACACCAAGTTTTATATTCTAGCGATTGAGAAAGAGAGAGAGAGAAAAGGCCTAAAGAATAATGAATAAAATATAATTGATGATAGTAAGTTCCGCTTTGTGATGTTTGCTTCCATTTTTGTGAGGGAAAATTTTTTTCCTCCAGTTATTTTTACGATTTGATACGGAACATGGTAGTTTGTTCAAATAGAGCTAATTCATCTTTTGAATTTTTCGAGAGAAAAATATTTCACCCACAAACATCTAGTAGAGACATGCAAGCACATTAGCAAATTTTGAGAATTGAGAATTTTGTCTTTTTTCCGTGGATTTCTTAAATCAATTCAATGAATTTGCTAATTAGAACTTTCTTGTTTCATCGATTGTAGCCAGTTTTTACTTGAATATTCGTTCATTTTTTACACATTTTTTCCCACCTTTTTTTGTCATCATGATATGTCGTGATAATCATTTACACCTCATCTTAATTGGGTTCATCATCACTTCAGCTATTCTTGTCCGTTCAGATTGTCCTCGCTTAATAGCACCATCTTATGGATTGATTGTTGGAACTTGTAGTTCGGCCACCGAATCACGATGCTGGATACGCTGTAATAACAATGATACATTGTATACACGCCAATGTAAAAGAGATGGAACTTGGTCAGGAGAACAACTAATATGTCCCGAGTCAAGTGAGTTTGAGAATTTCTGCCCTGAAAACGAACGTTAATGCAGTGGTTTCATTCTGATTCTGAATTATCTTCTAGGTACCGGTAGAAATCAGTATCGACAGTGTCATCCTCTTCAAGCTCCTCAGAATGGATATTTCACCAGTCAATGTGGATTCAATCATGGTGCTATATGTCGCGTTACATGCATCTCAGGATTCAAATTACATGGTCAAAGTAGACTGACCTGCTCGCGAGGTCGATGGAGTTCTAGTCTACCAACATGTCGTCAATCTAGTTCGAAGTGGTCACCAGGTCAATCATCCATTGGACAATCATCTTATGGCTCTAGTGTTTCGAATCCAAATAAAGCCAACAGTAATTATGGATCAAGTAATCCGAACTATAGCTCAAACAATCTGAATTATGGCTCGAATAATCAAAATTATGGTTCGAATAATCAGAATTATGGTTTAAATAATCAGAACAATCAGAATCACAATCAAGGTTCGAGTAACACCAATTATTGGTCAAACAATTCAACTTACTATCAAGGTTCAAGTAATCACAATAGTAATGCCAATAACTATGGTCAAAATTATAATTATGGCTCAAACAATCATCGAAGTTGTCCTCAGGTACAAGTTTCAGGCAATACTGTGACTTCGGGAACTTGTCACAGTGGAGCTCCTGTTTATTCCAGATGTTATGTCCAATGTTCAATGGACGACGATTATCGTCCAGCCCATGCAACTTTGACGTGTCTCCCTAATGGTCAATGGAGTGGACAAACACCTCGATGCAAGCGTCAGACAGGTAATTATGAGCAATGATACATCGACTTATTTATTTCGAATGCTTAATTGCTTGATTTATTATCTTTATGCGAACCCAAAAAAAATTTCTTTCACGCTTTCTTCTGCTGCTAAAAAGGATTCCCTGGAATGGGAATACCAGGAATGACAGGCATGACTGGCATGACTGGCATGACGGGAATGGGTACGAACCGCAAATCGTCATTGACCATTGTAGAAATTTGTTTACTGATCTGTTCTGTTTATTGCTGATCTGATTACTCCAATGTTCTAGGAGGATTTCGGCCTCCCACAACAATGACCGGAGGTATGCCAGGCATGATGCCAGGAATGATGCCCGGTATGACAGGAATAGGTACGATCGAATGAACCCAATAATATAAATGTGATTATTTTATGGGCCCTCAATAGATCATGTGTATGCAAATGAATTTTGACCTTACAGGAGGAGTTCGACCTCCAACCGGTATGACTGGAGCTGTTCCAGGCATGATGCCTGGTATGACAGGAACGGGTACGATGAATGATACCAGATGATATGATTATTTTTGGGCCCACAATAGATTACATGAATGCAAATGAATTTTGACCTTACAGGAGCAATTCGACCTCCAACTGGTATGACTGGAGCTGTTCCAGGCATGATACCAGGAATGATGCCTGGAGGTGCAGGTATAAATTTTGGATATTTTCGAACTTCCATGCAAAGCTTTCGCAAGCAAATGCCTCTGATTCGATGTTGAAAATACATTGTTTACTGATCTGTTTCCTATTCTTTTACAATAGCTGGACTTCGTCAGTGTATTGGCTTGACCCCACCAGTTAACGGTATTTACTACGGAAATTGTAATCCCGGTTTTCCCAATCAGGCTTGCTCATTTGCCTGTAATCGAGGATTTTTTCTGGTAGGAATACCTATTCTCACCTGTCTCACGACTGGCCAATGGTCAGCATCAGCACCAATCTGTCACCGTAAGTATTTGTTGAGCAATAGTTTTTCTCTCTGTCTCTGTAACTTGATCAAGCGCTTTAAAACGGCTTCATGCGCTGATCTCTTTGGCACACCTTAATCAACTTGGTGAGCTTGCAATCAAGAGGAAAAAAAGTAAATCTATCATCAAGTGAGATTAGAAGATATTAGAATAGTAATTTGATCCCCACGATATTATTGAGAAGAGATAATGAGTCTGGCAATTTCTTTACCTCCTCAATTTGTGGCAAGAAATTTGTTCACGAGTTGAGAGGGTGATTCATATAAGAAATGAATTCACATGAATCTTGGTGAGCTCATATCTATAAAGAACTTCTAGAGAAGTTTCGAGAAAAACCTTGGGTTTGCTTCCTGATCAAATGTCTAATTCATTTGTGTATAATGTTTATAAATTTGCTGCTTTTCATGCTAACTGCTGCTCCAATTATTCATGAATATTAGGACCACGAATTTGGGGACTCAAATATTGCTACCCATGGATCATAGGTTAAGCTTTCCATTCATGCTTAGCCATCTGATCAAACAACATTATCGAGCTTAATCAATCCTGGAATCATTTGCCAATTAAAAAAATATTTCTATTTCCGATGGAATTTGCTTGATTGCTTTTGCACTGAATGCGAAACGAGAATTTGATAAAGATTTGGTAAACAAATGGATAGAAAATTAATCGAATTGTTGACGTTAAATCCTTGAACACAAAATAGCTAGATTTAATGGATTAAGAGGCTATATTGACGCAACAGAGTTAGATTGGTGAGTTCTATTTTTGCATAAATTTGTTTTATTGAGCTTTTTCTGTATTTTTTCACTCTGAAAATTCTGAAAAATAGTAGCTCATGATTACTTTCCCTACTGGAGGCGTAGTGATATATGTCAATGAATTCATTTCCTCATCATCTTCAGAAGTAATTTCTGAGCACATTTCGAGCTTGGAACTTTGTTCCTTGACGTTGTTAAGCTGCTAATTGCGCGCTCAAAATCATGCTGATCATCATGCTTAAAAACTGGCCATTTGGTGGTGAACATCATGTTTAAATCCTTTAAACGCACTACGTGCCTGATAATAAGGACATCTTACGTGCTGCGTTCTCTCCTTGGATTCCCTAGAAAAGATCATATCAGGAATGAAGAGAACGAAAAAAAGCAAAAAACACCAGCCCATGTATGCATTGCAACATTCCCGCTTGATACCAATTGCTCAGCCCACATGCTAAGCTTGAGCAATATTCAAATTAGTTGGCTTAATGATTGTTTCACCAATAACTGATCGATCATCATCATAATTTATCATGAAAACATTTAATCCCAAGGTGGTACCGGCTGCCGATTGCCCAGAATTCCGTCGAATGTTGTGATCACCTCTTGTAATTCATTGGTCGGTGGTCGATGCTATTATCAATGCGCTCGTCGAAATTCTCGTGGAGTTGGCTATGATAGCCGTAGAAATAGTACATCATCAACTCCGAATCGAATTCGAAATCGAACTTTTTGGAACTTTTGGCCATTCAATAGACGTCGAAATTCGACATTAGCAACAGCAGCAGCAACGTCAACAAGCAATACATCACCATCTACTGCTGGTATTTCCGGAAGTGAGGGTGTTGGAGTCACTGGATCCGGTCAAGTTCGTTATTCGGAATGTCGACGGAATGGCCTTTGGAGTCGATCTTTTCGGTGTACAAATCCGAGATCAAGCTTTTGGGGATAATTTGGACCATGATTTGATTGGAATCATCAAGGATATGGGAAGGAAAATGATTTGAATTACAATTACTAATGGAGAGGTAATAATTTGCGCATTGTGGCAAGAACAAAAGATTACCATTTTCTTTTCTATGAATAATGACGTTATTTTAATTATGATAATCAAATTGATTTTTTTCCACTACCTGATGAATAATTTTCTCCTTTTTGGATTTTTTCCTTTTGAGTACAATACTGTTTTTGAGTGAAAACTGTAGCCATCTTGATTAATTTTTACCATTAATTTTGTAAATAAGCTTTGCTGATTTATGAAAAATTCTCTTCTAGAGATGATCGTGAATCATGATATCGGCTTGCTTGCTTATCGAAAAAATTGCTATTAAAACCAAGGAAATTTTTTTCCCTCAAAGTTTATCTTGTTGCAAAGGTCACAAGCAATCAACTGGTTGAGAAATCTCCAGCCAAGCTAACCATGTCCACTTCATTTCCACCACCATCATCATCTTCTTCTTCATATGTATTCAGGGAAGAGACGAAAATTCGATGTTGAGAGCAGGAAGGATAAAAAACGTGCCAATCTTCGACTATAGCGATGACTGATCATGGTCATATGATAAATAACAAGATAGTTGAAGATCAAGCCGATCATAACAAACAATAAAAAAATGATATGAGAATTTCGGATCTTGACCCAAAATTTTGATCACAAAATAGATTGTTCATGGGATCACAATTATGGGTTGCCAATGATATAAGAGTAATATTCATATCAATGTGAGCTTGGGTTTCCAAGTTGTCAAATTTTATCGTTCCCTAAGCCTTCTTCTGATCATTCGATATCTGTCAAGGTTCACACATGAAACATCTCGAATGAACGAAAAAAAAACTCTTTTCCAAAGATGTCAATTAATGTCAGTTAGAGGACTTTAAGTGCGATTCCAGTTTCGGAAGAAGCGACAAGTACATGAGTTTAGATCACTGAGAGTTAAGTGTTTTAAAAATCTGGTTATAAAATGATCTAATCAATTTTTTCAAAGCTTTAAAAGTGTAAAATTTATCTTCCAGCCATTAGTCTACAAATTGATTTCAATTCCGATCACGTCGCTTACACGGGACATGATATAATTTCATCGGAATATTACACTTTTTTTTCCTCTCCATGTTTTTCTTTCCCAAATGAAGGTTACACAAAAGTCCATAGTAACTCTTTAATCGCCCAAAATTCTGACACCAAGGAACACATACTATGATAATGATTGTCAAAAAATTCATTGTTGATAGATTACAAGTGGGAACATTCGATAGTAATACATCTCATCATGATATAAATTCTACTTCGCTCTCTCTCTCTCAGGCTCAAAAGATAATTGGAAACGATACGCATTCATCCTTCACATTGATCGAGCCTTCATCGAAACAGCATGTACAAACTGGTGGCTATCATCACCACCAACAACAGAGTAGTTAAAATGGAAATTATACGGAATCGAGCCTTAGATCAGATCTAGCCAAGAACACTCACACATCAAAGTGTGTGTGTGTGTATATATTTCGATTGTTCACGAAGCCAACCGAGGTGACCATAGTATATGAACGAAGGTATGCCAGAAAAGGAGGGCCTTAAAGGAAATGTGCAAAAAAGGAGGCTTCAGGCCAAAAATGCTTTTTTCTCTCCAATATAAGCCTTACTTAGTATAACAAGCCTTTTATTTTGGGGCGGTTTCTCTATCTCTCACACTTATAATCTTATGTGTGTACAAAAAAATAGCTGTATTTCAGGCTTCACCAGGTACTTGGTGGGCAGATAAAATCTACTGAACCTATTCGATTTCCTATGTTCATATGATCCTTCTAAACAGGTTACTTTCTCTTTCTCTCATTATTGGGCTTATCTATTACTTGTATAAACAGTTAGAGACGCCTTTCCTATTCTCATCCGTTTAGAAAAAGATGTCCTGAATTGAAAAATTTTCCAGGCCCATCTAGAGTGTTGGCCTTGTCAATTTTTCAAATAAAAGGAGAGATCTCGAGGTGGAAGATTATCAGTTTTCTCTCAGATATTCTAACTGTACACTTCTCGCAAATCGCAAACACTCCAAAACTCACAATGAACTCCATTGTAAGTAGTGATGGTTGCTCACCATTTGTACTTGTGTTTAAATTAAGTTGATATTTAATTATGTGATCTGTTTGATTGTTTCGATTTAGGTTGCTCTTCTTCTTCTTGTTGCCCTCTTCGCTGTTGCCTCAGCTCAATTCTATGGTGGCTATGGACGGTGAGTTTGTTCACAATTTTATTCTGACCATTCAGATGGTTTTAGTTCATCGTTAGAGTTCGAAATTCTTGTTCAAGTATTCAATACTGACATTTAGATACCTTATAATCATATATATTCGAAATTTTTCATTAGAATACTATCAATCAATCAGAAACTCTTGAATCATGACTCTATTGTTTGCTCTATCGCATGAATGGGGATCAATTTTGAGATTCAAAATTTCCCCTATGATTACAAGAGTAATATTCTAAGTGCCTAAACCATTCATTTTAGCTTGAAATATGAACAATTCCAGGAGAGATCATGAGAGGATGTCAAATTTTTTCCAAAAACTCTAAGAACAGTTATTTAATGTCTCCATAAAATACAATGTACGATGACTGATTGGAAAATTTTTTCAAACATTTTTAGTGGTCTCTATGGAGGCTATGGTGGCTATGGTGGTTATGGCCGAGGACTCTACGGAGGTAAGAGTTCCATCACATATCCATTGATAAATATGCAAAAACTTGAAGTTTTCCTCTGATTTTTTGGGGATATTTATCGAACATTTTTCATTCTCTCAGGCTATGGAGGCTATGGTGGTTATGGTCTAGGCTATGGTCGAGGCTATGGAGGTTACGGTTACTATGGTTCGTTACTTTTATGATCTCTTAAGGCTCAAATTCTTAGTACTCACAACTCGAACGTGACGTCAAGTTAAAGCAGTCATATTCGACTGTTTTTGAACCACTTTGTGATTTCTGAACTATCCTTTTTACCTCAATTTTGAATCTCAATTCTTAACAGTCATGAGATGAGTTAGAGAATTTGGGCCATACACAGGATTATCTAACAAATAGATGGTTTGTTGTTTCAAAAATTCTAATTTTTGAATTATTATTCTGCAGGTTAAGCCATGGTGACAGTGATTTTTCCCTTGAATCTTGCCATAATTCAGAACATTCACTCCAAAAAACATCAGTAGGTTTAGCTCAGTTATCGCCACTCAAAATCTGTACTTTTTTTACAAACCATGTTTGTGATCTTCAAACTTGACATCCTGAACATACTGCCCGTTCTATCAGCTTAAGGAAAAATAAATATCTAAGTTACTTCTATAAATATTTTGCCTACTTTTCTTCGACTGCGGATGGAAAATCCTACATTCTATTTCAAATTCGCGATAATTTTCCCACAATCGTAACTGTGCGATTCCTCTGCTGAAACACTCCAGAAGATGAATAATGAATGCCTGTGACTTATTAACCATCAAAGAATTTATTCTGTTTCCATGATCGCATGAAACAAATCATGATACTAGACTCGACTACCATATTGTATTAAAATTCTCAACTTCCTCTCGGAACATTCGGTTTCACGGAAATCGGAAATCAAAAATTCGAGTTTGATTTGCTCTTCACTCATTTCCTTGTAGTTCTTTCCGTGTCTGATAATCCTACTTGGAAGAAAAATATTCAAAACTCTCACCTTTCGCTGACTAGGATTGTCAAACTGCTTACTCAATTTGATACCCAGTTTGTCGGAAAAAACTAGAGATAACAATTAGCAGCTATCAAAAGGAATCTTTCCATCGTTTCATGCTGTGCGAACGGTTGACAACTCGGATGAAATCTATTTAGAATTTCTTAAATGATTGATACCATCAATTGAAGTATGCCCAAGGAACTATGTTCGAGTCAATTAAAAGGTGTAGATCTAATCTATTGATGAGATGATTTCATACCTTGATCCGGTTAAACCTCATAACAGCTAGGAGAAAATAATTTTATTAATAGGGAAGAGACTGAGGACCGTTAATGATCATTTCGGAGGAATCAAAAAGAAGATGGAAAGCTTAGCCATTCAATCACAATGAAGTGGTGTTGAGCAATTTCAATTGCTAATATAGCGCTCACAAATTATCATTCATCATTCATCTCAATGCAATCTATCATTTGAATAAATTTTATTTAAATGAAGTCTAATCAAGTTTTCATCAGTACCTCAAGCAGCTTGCCTTGCTTGTTATAATCAGATCAACTTCCTTGCTGAGAAAGTAAAACAAGTGTGTTCATGAGGATCATCTTTTTTTGATTCCAAATGCTTCTCAATTGCTACCAAAGTGCATAGTTTTTGTTATTATCACAATAATTTTGAATGGAAAAGAAGTAGAACAATAGATATGATTAACTCTAGGCATAGAATTCTCTGGAAAAATGTTTCTCACAATCGAACTTGTTTTTCTGTCTACGTTGCAATACACTCAAGTTTTTGAATGATAAATCTTATGACTTGTGGCTACTGATGAGGTAGAATTATTTTGACTTGACATTTTTACGTGACGATCTGTTAGTTTATAGCAATTTTTGTCGATAAAAATGAGCAAGGTTGTACCGATATCAATACCGCGAATGGAGTAAAGAAAGAAAAAATAAGAACGATGAACGATCAAAGAAAATAGGAAAATGATGTAAAAATTTTTCGTTTCGTTTCATTCTTGGTTTCTTCAAGACTATGGATTAGAAACCCTTTTTTGCATATACATAAACACACACATATACGCTCATGATACGATAATTTTTGCATGAACCTGGAGGCAGACAAGCCGAGGCGGAAGGTTTTCAAGCCAAAGGTGGGCAACAAAACAAGGCGAGCCCGTTATCTGGGCGTTAATGATGAGAAAGAAGGAGAGAGAGAGAGAGAGAGAGAGAGAGAGAGAGAGAGAGAGAGAGAGAGAGAGAGAGAGAGAGATTAATGCAAGGATCAATTGGATGCTACGTCTTCAAATCTGGTTTCATATCTTCGACTGATTGGGATGCTGCTATAGCTCGACCACCCTCACCTTCAGATCCTGTGACTAGAAGCAAGAAGAAAAAAAATTGGAATTATCTGACGTCCCGATGTAACCTTCCAGAAAGAGTATTTAAAGCGAACCAAAATCCACTTGAAATCATCAGTTCTCAATCATCTTCCAATCAAGCAAGTTGCAAATCAGCTAACAACACTCCAACTCTCAAAATGAACTTCATGGTGAGTTTTTTGATTCGTTAATTCTTTGGATTGTTCAACTTGATTTCATTATGACACTAATGTGCTTGTGATCTTCATTTCAGGTTGCTTTCGCTATTCTCTTCGCCATCATCGCTGCTGCTTCAGCTCAATTCGGCTATGGCCGTGGCGGTTATGGTGGATTCCGAGGAGGCTATGGTGGTGGCTATGGCCGAGGTATCGGAGGCTATGGTGAGTAAAGCGAGAATTGTTACCAAAATTTAGTGGACTAATTTTCTATTCTTCAATTTTTTTCAATCCCAAAAAAAGGTGGCGGTTACGGACGAGGTGGCTACGGAGGCTATGGCCGTGGCGGTTTCTACGGTTAAGTGATTTTTCCTTAACTAAACCCGAGATCCGATTGACCAGGTTGACCATAGGATATGAATAGTATTTTTGTATTCAATCCTCTTGTTATATGCTTTTCAGAAATAAATAGTCTCCTTTTGGAGGTTTGAAATTTTGAATCGATATCAAGTCTGTTTTCTTTTGCTAGTGAGAATCGAGAACTTTTTTCGAAGAGCATCATATCAAGAATTTTTCACCATTGATAGTTCTAATAATCTTCGAATGGCAAAGATGGCCAACTTGTGGTCCTCTGATGTATTCAACTTTTTCAGGTGATCTTTGCCTTTTATAGGCAATTTCTTGAAGTTCAATGTGCTGTGAACCAATGTGATGAATGAACGCAAAAGTTCATTCCTAATCGGATAAATTATGGAGAATTTTCTTCTCTAGAACAGCTCCATTAAAACTTTCAATGGTGTGAGCAATATCTGATTTGTCATGAGAAATATGGGTAAGTAATATACAATCTGATAACACAATTTCAATAACAAAATTCATTTCAACTCTCAAACAGCAAAACTATTTTCATTCACAATAGATTCTTTGGATGTGTGATTGTGATTCCTCACGATTGATCAAGTCAACATCAATCCGATTATTTCCACAAAGTTAATCAACTTTTCTCATGAATTCAACGAATTTCGCCCATATGTGTTCCAAGCGATAAGATGAGATTAGTTGGAGGAAAATCGTGGAACCCATTCAAAAATTTGGCGCTTTTCCTATGATACTGCAAGAAAATAATCGTTCTACAACTTTTTCTGGAATCTCATCCATTTGTGCTAAGAACCTGTGATAAACAAAAAGCCTACCAGTTCGAGTGCCTCACTTCATTGGAAAATAGATTGAGATTAGCGTCTAATCACATGTTTCCTCCAAGAGGTTGTGAGCACTGAAGTTATGTGACACTTGTGATCTTGTGACAAAACTGGTCCGAGGATTCCCATAAAGAATTCTTCAAACTTGGAAGCATTCAATTGCCGGAGAATGTAATTTATGTGGTTCAATGGTGGGAAGCTTTCTTGAACAAAATTTGGAGTCACCAATCATTGAGGTAGGTTTTTGATCAGGATAAATTTAATATCAAAATATTTCACACTTAGACTTGCTTGGGGTTAAATGAGAATTGATCCAGCAAATCTTTGACTCAAGCAATTCGTTAAATAGAACGAGAAATGGGTCACTCATCTCCTCCTCTTCCTCGAACTTGACTTCTTGTGCGGAGCTGCAAGTTTATTTTTAAATTTCTCGAATAAATTGAAATGTTTTACAAAATTTCCAGTATAATTTTTTAGGCTCACCTCATCCAATTCACGTTTGGTTTCCTCCTCTAGAGTACGAATGTCTTCAATCGTCATACCATACCATCGATCGATCCAACAAAAAAGTTGTCGGTGTAGGTTTAGCAGTAGACGTCTTTCAGTCTGAGAATAAGAGGAGAAGTGAGTCAAAAATTGCATTCAAGGAGTCATGAATATGGTGGAATAGAGAAGATTTATTTCCCTGGAAAAGTTTTCTAAACCTCAAATATTTCAAATGAGGGTCGTTGTTGGAGTGAATGTTCAAACTGAGTCAAGAGCCAATTAACCATAGATCTTGAAATCTGACATTAAGGAGGTCATAGCTTTCAAGAAGTATTACTCAATCCTGATAGAAATTGAGCCACAACAAAAAGTTAATGAACCATCATTTTTTCTCAATTTTTTTCTGGGAAATTTTCTAGGAGATTTTCTGTGAGTTTCAGGGGATTTTCCAGGGAGCTAAAGGCATCATAAAACATGACTTACTTTATGAATAAATTGTTCAACTTTGTTTTGCAATCCATACCATTTGAATTCAACAGTGATTAATTTATAACATGTCATCACCGGGTCAGCGGAACTCTGGGAAATGCAAAAAAAAGTTCATTCAAGACGAATCAAGGAAGAATATTTACATGAACTCACCATCCAATCAGCGGTGAGAGGACCACGATTTGTTTTGACTGATTTGAATTTGGTAGGATCTTCATTTTCCTTATAATCCTGATGAGATGGTGAAACAAATACACATCAATAGGAGCTCTGTTGTGCCACAAAGTGGCTGACTCAATGTAAGCAGAGGCACAGACAACGATAAGAGTCGTCTGAAGAGATCTCTTGAAAGAATCGGATGCAGATTGAAATGGTAAAACTTACTTTTGGAGTAACTTTATCGTTAGCTATATCAATGAATATAACTTCTCGATCTTTTAATTTTTCAGGTGGAAGCTCGTGAACATTCTCTTGGTTACCATTATCGGGAAAATGTAAAGATTCGATGATTATTTTGAAATTGCCTTTCATATAATTTGGATTCTGGTAAAATAGTGAAGAAGAAACCAAAAATCGATAAGTTCTCGGAATAATTTCCACTCAAAGATGCATCAACAAATATATGGGAGCAAATTTTTTCATTCAATTCAAGAAAGGAACAATCAGCAAGACAGCTGAATGATTTGTCAATGTTAAAGTGAAAAAGTATGAAAGTGCTGAGCAAGCTGTCACAGATACTGATTAGGCTAGTACATGATGAAGATGAAGATAATGACAGTACTATGGATATACACTTACAGTTAAAACCGTTTTGCAATATGGATAAGCGTTCCATGCTTCTTCATGAATCTCGAGCGACCCTTTTGGCGCTATATATTTAACGAAGCTTGGTACCTTACTAATGGTGGATGGAAGAGAGAGAGAGAGAAAGAAAAAAAGAAGAAAGAAAGATGATAATAAAATGAAATTTATGACTCACGATAAATTCGAGAAAGAAAACTAGAGCAACAACACATACAGGTTGATATTGAAAGAGAGATAATAGTTACGAGAAAAGAAGTGGGAAAAAAGGGAAGAGGAAAAATTTTGTCCAATAAATTGTGAGCGAAAATTAGCTCAATTCCAGATAAAATTATAGAAAATGGGAGAAAAAGAATAGAAAAAAAAATTAAAAAAAAAGAGGAAACAAAAAGCTCGACACTACATATTGAAACAGGTAAAATATATTAACATACACACACTTATAGACACTCTCTTTCCGACGAAGCATACGAAGCATCATTTGAAGAGAGAGAGAGAGAGAAAGAAAGAGAAATAGAAAGAGAGAGAGAGAGAGCATACACAGTCATAGAGAAATAGGCTTACCTTTGAAGGTGATAAATTTTAAAAGTATATTGTCCTTCATTATATTTACCATTCAACAGTGGTGTATTGGTGAATGGCTCATTTTTAATCACTTCCACACCTTCACCACCGCCAGTTTCCTCCTTACTCGCCTGGGCAACCGAAAACAATTGGCCAATCTTGTATTCATCAACGGACAGAGGAAGCACTACACGATATTCTTTAACAAGCATCACGATCAAGCCGACAGCAAGTAGGAGAGAAAAAAAAACCTATCTTGATGGTGATGATGATCAATAAATGGTGTCACATTCACTTACACACACACACACGATCACAAATCAAACACACTCACACACATAAATCCATAGACATGGAAATGATGAACAGAGAGAGAGATTGAAAAATCCGAGAGATTCAGTCCGAGCTGAGAGAGAGAGAGATGCACACCTTTAAACCTTAAACCGATATATCACTTTAATATTATATCGATATCTATCAGCTGAGTTCAAGCTACATCATGTTGGTGGCGACATCTGGATAGTTACTATACCTGTCCGTATGGAGCGACACTTTCAATGTAAAATAATATACATTTGAGAGTGACATCTAGTTTTGATTAGAAAAGTTTGTGGATAGTCGATAGTTGATATCGATAGTAGATGAGAAGGTATTCGATAGTTTCAGCGAAGAAGAACGTTTTTGATTGATTGTTGTCTTAATTGTGATCAAAATTAGTGAATGACACTGAATTTGTTCTGTTTCAGCGTATCCGAAAATGGAATCATGTAATCTCGAGGATCATTTATTGGGGTCGAGTGAAGACACTGATGAAATGTGAGTATGTTTATTTTAAGCCTGAAAAAATGTTTACAATAGTGTCTCGTCTCGGCTCTAGCTACCTGCAACTAAAGCAGATGCCCTTTGCGGTCGGTCTTCTTAATTGCTTTAAGAGAACATCCGCGATAGTGGAAGCTATTCAATGTATCGAACAAGAATCGTCTAATTGGCTTCTTGGTATATGTGAGCCTCCCAGATCAACCGATCTGATGGAATTAATTACCGCTAACAACTTTGTTACGATAAGATCGAGACGTCATGGTCTATCAATGATCATCATCCCCAACACCACGTGGGAATTGGCTTGGTGCCCCAACGATATTGATCTGGTGATTGTGCGAAACAGGGCCAAAGATCTATATGCAGCCTGTGTCTACATCTCTGACACATTTGATATCAAAGAGAAACGTTTGAGGCACATCATGCAATCTTATCACGACTTCTGTCGCGCCAGACCCTGTGCGAAACATATTCTAATGGGAGACTTGAATGCCAGATACGCGTTATGGAGCTCTGACAAGAGCGATTGCCCCGGCAAGACAATTGGTGGATATTTTATGCATCTTAAATTTGAATCAATAATCAGACCTTCTCCGGAGGACTGGACACATCGTGATCGGAGGTATGGTACGGTCTCGACGATTGACTCAATATTAATTTCACCCAATTTAAGGAAGAGCATTAAGCGAAGTCGTATAGTCAACATAGTTGCTAGCGATCACAGAATGATTTGGGCATGTTTCCTCAGCCGCATGACTGGCATGTACAACAATTATAAAAAGCTGAACATTTTACTCTCGAACATCGATTTGACCTTCCTAAAGAGCCTCCCACTGGACTCTGTCGATGCTGATGACCGTTTCTGCCAGCTACAAAATACACTGATTGATGCTTCACTGGGATGCCGCTCGGTGATGAGACAGAAGAAACGTTTTTTGCCACCAAGACAAATCACACTTGAATATCGCAAGATTTATCGCTCATTGATAAAGTACAAGCGTATAAGGTATAAATTTCCGAATCAAGTACAAAGACTATCGTTCCTGGCCACAATGAAGTTTGCTGAGACCAAATGTGCATCATTCGCCAAACAAATCAGAAAATTGAAGTGCATAGCTGATAAGAAGAAAATGCAAGAGATCCTGGATGCCAGAGGTCCTTGGCATATTATTAACAAAGTGGTGGGAACAAGAGGCTGCTCGCCACGAACGGAAAGCTATAACCTCCCCGCTCGAGAAGTATCGTTGTCTATGGAAAAGATCGAGGAGACATTCAACTCCTCCAAGATAACTATGACTCCACGACGAGACTTGGAGTTAATCTTCGACCTGTTTGAGCATCTTACATCTGATGATGTTAATTTAATTGTAAAGATCTTAGCGAGGAAATCTTGTATGTTTGACCGAGGACTATCAAGTCGAGTTTTGACCATACTTCTTTCAAAGAATGAACAGCTGACTATCGTCGGAAGATTTTTCATCCATATCTTATCCTGTGGTCACTTCCCAATAATAGCTAAAAAGATAAGAATCAGGCTGATCCCGAAGAAAGAAGAAGGTTGTTTTCGACCAATTTCAATAATGAATCCCTTCTATCGTTTGGCCGACTGCATATTGTATATCGTGCTGATGAAACAAATCAATTGTGATAATTTCCCAGATCAGTTTGCTTTCCTTCCTGGAGTGAGCAGTTTTGATCTACACTGCCGCTTGAAAGAGTATATAGAGGCAATGGACGATGAATCCCGTAACATGTGTATCTTCGCTCTGGATAACTCAAATGCATTTGAAACCATCAGTTTCTCGGCCATCAAACTAGGACTGGAAAGAATAAAAATAGACGCCAATTTGATCCGGATAATTATGGTATTTCTAGTGAATCGACAATCTTACGTCGAGACTCCGGAGGGAAGATTCTGGCGCAACCACAGCTCTGGCTCTCCACAAGGCAGCAGGATGTCAACAATCCTATTCATAATAGGCCTCAGCAGCATATGGTTAGTTGCCGATCACATCTTCCGACCACTAGCCTATGCCGATGACATCTTCATCATCACGCAATGTGTGGGGACGAATGCTTTGGACACAGAGAGAAAGTTAAATAGCTTGTCCGAAATTCTTTATGCGCTCAATTTGCAGATAAATACTAACAAGTCCAGCGTGATGACCTATCGAAGGGCCAATCCTCGATTCCATCCAAACTTCAAACTGAATGGTCAATCCATTCCGGTGGTGAAGAAGCTGAACATTCTTGGAGTGTACATAAAACCGAAGTCGGGCTGCGAAAACTCCTGCATGGAATCTCTATCAGTTCTGGAGAAGACACTGATCAGTGTGGCGCCAAGAATTCAGTCTCTCCGTCTTGAACATGCTAGCCTTCTCTTGCGAGCGACAACATTGGGTCGCTGCAACTATTTTGGCCCAATTCAACGGCTGTGGTGCCCGTACAGCGTTTTCAAGAAACAGTGTGATGAGATCATGGACAAAATCGGCTCCATTATTGCATTATCTCTAAGATTGAAAAGAGCAGCATCTAGAAAACTTCTCTATTACTTGCTCTCGGGAGATCATATCTCAATATACATTGAGAAGATTGCCACTCAGAATATTACAAAAATTAATCCAACCAAGGTGCTTAATTACAAGATGATGCCCCAATACGAGATCGACCCATATGGCATCATGATCATCAGGACAGAATACCCTCCACTTAGATATAGTGAGGTTGAAACATTCTCTTCGTACATAGCTGGGTGCCCGATAATTTCATATTCTAGATACCGGAACCTTTTCGATCTCTGGTTCAAAGTTCGAGTACATGTGGATGGAAAGCTCATCAAGGAGATGGTCTTATGCTTTTGGGTTTGCAACAACTCCTACCTTGATGTCCTAGAATATGCGCTTTACACGATGATTGTGAACTGTCATGAAGTCTACTCCTCACCGATATTGAGTATTGAAGCCGATCTAGGCCTTCACAACAGGATTTTGAAACCGATCAAGAGATCGAAACTTTCTGATCTAATCCAAAGTAGAAAGATGAAGTACTCTTGGAAACTTCGGACCAAATGGTCTTTTCGCCCCACCACTTTGGAAAAAAGAACTATACCGCGAATGATAGTCGAATTCACGGTTCAGTTCTTTCAAATCATCAATATCTATAGCCATCTGAAAGAAGCAGAGCTCTCACAGTCGAACATCTTTATTAGTGCCCTACATTTCTCTCAATTCCGATGCTATAAGGATTGGAGTAAGCTAAATAGAGCCGATCTTAATGACGCCTGCACCCTGGCTGGCTGTTGGCGGAAAAAGTCTTCTGAGTTTATTTGTAACTCTTGCTCATCACCGCTTTCAACAGAGAGACTATTATTTGGCTGCTGTGACTTCGTTTTGCCATGCAATAACGGCAAGAACTACATTACACATGAAAATTTTTTCAAATGTATTTCGTACTTGAGGGGAGTTAGGTTGATAGCTAATAGTTTTAAAGCAAACCTCAGAGCTACCAGGATTGATGAATGATGGGTCTATTCCTGAACTGAGGGACGACCAACTTTCTCAATCAATTATGATCCAACCCCATCAGTAAGACTGAAACTTATGCTTTTAAGTGAACGAATGATAATTCGAGTAAATCTCACCCATGGCGCTGCCGAGGCTACTGAGTTTGTTTACTATCTGAAGCCAGCATTGTAAAGCGTGATTTCAACTTGTGAACATTAAACTCGAAAATCTCTCTTTGTAATATCAATTTCCATAATCTTTAACCAGTCAGTGTGTATGATTAAGATGAGTGTTGACACAAACGGTATAAATATGTCCATTAAAACTCGTGAAAATACCCTTCAATATTGGATATTTGCGGCGAATAGGATGAAAGTGAAACCCATCACGGTTAATCTCATCAAAATTATGCCCTATTTTCAGCCACAGACAACATCGGATCCAAGTCCTGAAATGATGCTGCAGATCATCTTAATGATCCTGGAGAAAGGTAAAGCGGACATTCAACCGAATATTGTGCTGATGATAATGAAGAGAGAGCTGATTTATGGAGAAAATAAATGGTGGTGTCCCTTTTGCGTGTATTCATGTGAATCAAGAAGGAATATTTATGACCATCTCAACACAGACCATACTTTGCATCCATACAAATGCTTGTGTGGAATTCGGCTCATGGACACCAAAACAGCCTCCAAACATTTTTCTGACTGCCTACGAGTGCCAGTCTATCCTACGTTGAGCTCGGATTGGGGTGAGATTTTTTCAAAGTCGATTGCTGACCTGAAACTCTTATCACAACAAGCCCAGGAGTCGAAGCGGAATGGGAATTGATTTGATGCATTGGACAGCCTCTTTCCAGATCATTATACTATGAGTTTATGATTAGATTTATCCCACTGTGACTTCTATTCTCTGAATGACGAGATGTCCCTTTTTTAGTTTCGAAATCAATTTAAACTCTTTTCGAAAAATCACAATGGATACTAATACTTGTATCAGATACATGATCTTGAAACAATCACAATAAGATACATTCTAATTCTTTTCTTTTTCATAATACTTGAGCGCTGAAAGTGATTGTTTTCCTTCTAAATTTTTCTCTGTAATAAACTTTCTGGGGTGAAAATATGAATAACTCTGCTCTTAATTTACCAGATACTGGTTGTGGTCAAGACAACTCAGATGATGGGTACTTTCTATCCAGAAATAACTGTGTTTCTTTTGCTCTAGCCGAACAGCCATCTGTAGATGGACAGGAACGTGGTGAAAAAACGTTCTTTGTGAGTGTCGACAATGGCTCGTTACTCGATTGTGACTTCAAACTATTTGATGAAATTCCAGATATCTCTGATCAAGAGCCATCACAAAACCAAGTCGTTAAAGATAAGGAGAGAGAGGCCACCGGTGATGACTTACCAGTCCGAAAATGAAAGAGTTCGTACTATGGAGAGCAGAGCAAAAAATTAAAGGATGGCTCGATTAAGTTTGCCAGAAAGATCAAAGAAAGTGATCCAGAATGGCAGTTATCGGTCGCAACTAAAGCTAGCTTTATTGCCTATTGGTACGCAAAGACTCCTGAGGAGTTGAGGTTTCCTGTCTCTGCTTTCAAACAAATGGAGACCTTTGTGCAAGATGGCATCAATGAACCATCGCCTTTTGAGGTTCTAATGATTACTGCTCAACTCTGGGAGAAACGACAAATTGCTCTCACAGACTGGGCGATTCAAAAGGTGCTTGGGCCCAGAGAATTGCTGGTAAAAAACAAGCGAATTTACTGCCCTTTTTGCCCGTGCTCTCACGACTACAGAAAGCAGCTCTTCACACATTACTGGAATTTCCACATGAGTCCCATTTTCAGTCACCCATGTGGGACTATACTTAAGAGCTCTGATGAAAAATTGGATCATTATGGCAAATGTTCTCTGGTGAAAGATGTTGTCATGAGGGCTGATTGGCATTCACATCTACGCGATCATCATGTAGACGAAGAGACAGGCTTGGTGAGAAGATTTGAGAAACCGAGTCTGAAAAAGAGACCGAGAGGATATGGCGCCAAGAAAGTTTGAAGAAGTAATAGTTAGATCATCATTCTCATGAAAATATCTCGGTGAAATTTTTACTCATAACCACATCTTACACTGCCTTCCTTAATATTGATAATTTTTTCCTGTATCAGTTGTGACTAATCTGATTAAATGTCGTGTCGAGACATTAGAAATAAATTTATCGATGCTTGCTTCGATAGATAAAAAGAACTCCTCCGCTGCAATGAAAGAAATGGCCAAAAATATTGTTAAATGCTGTTTCTCGTGCCACACATCGACCAACTTCTTCTTCAATTATAAAAAGATCGCAAAGCCACTGGAAGACCGTTACCCTCTTCATATTGTGATAGTGGGCTATCGTGGTCAAGTTTATGTGATTGATTCGATCTTCATGCTGGACAGGTCCCCGGGACACACTAAAATACAGTGTCGAATTTGCAAAAAAGTCTTCAATACAGACTACGCTTATGGTGAGCATTTTCATAGCCAATGTTTATTTGTTGACCCTCGAGACTTTTACCCACAGTTTAGCTCTCATTTCTGTAATATCATTCTCAACAAACACAGCTCAGAAGAAACCAAACACAATCTTCTCGATTATGTTCTCCAAAAATACATAGAGTGAAATCTGTAAGAAAATGATGCAATAGCATCAATGTATGATCATCATCCTACAATGATTAAACCGGAAACTTTTTTCTAAACCTTCATTTCCGTCTCCCCTTTTTGATTGAATAAGTGAATGTGAGTGATTTAGTGAAATGGACGGTGACCAAATCTTGAAGCTTGTATCCACCTTTCTCAACTATCATGATGGCCGCAGAGGACGGAGAGCTGGAAGACGAGTTCGCCAACGTAGGCCAGATTTTTCAAGATACAATAGATCCCGAGAAAATCAAAGTGGACCTCCTGAGAGATCAAATCGAAGAGGTAGCCAGGCTGGTAGACTTGGAAGGAGACATCAGCCTTCGAACTTCAGTCACCGACCCTCCGAGGATGACCCGCTTAGGGACGTTGAACTTCTGGTGGAGACTGGCCAAGCAAACCGACAAGAATTGGTCCCTGAAGAAGCCAATGCCAGTCAAGCAATGGATTCAGTTTCCTACAGCCAACAATATGATAATGATTCTGCTCTGGACATCCAGAGAACTGAAATTCAAAGTGTCCACGATTGTGACCGAGATGATGGTACTGGAGGAGCTGAATTGGAAATCGAATCTTTGGTGGTGCCAGTTTTGTCGATGTCGAGCTCGACAGAGAACGGAACTGATCCGACACATAGTGGAACATCATGTGACGGTGAAAAAATGTCCGTGTGTGAACAAATGGTCAAACCAACGCCAGTGTCCAAGAGAGGTAGACCATCTAGGTCCTCTCAGTCTAAATCGGATGGACCAACTGACCGAAAACGGTCTACAAAATCGACCACCCCCTTGATTACACCAGGACTCATTCCAACACCAAGACAGATGGACAGTCAAAACGCAAAAAGTGACTGAAAGCTCAACAATTCTCGGTGAGACTACCAAGACCCTTCTTCTCTTCTTCGTATCCACATCATGATCTATGCTTTTCAGTCTCCAATTTCTTCTCTTTATCTAAATATCCCACTGTAACCCCCCTTCTATCTATCCCATTAGCTGTGAGGTCTTATAGGACCAAAAAGCTTATCCCTTGTACTCCTTCAACTTAACAATAAATAAAATTTTTCGTTGGTTAAAAAAATCATTTCGTTATCGTAAGAAAAGATTAGAATTGGGTTAAGATTTACTAGGTTTTTGGTTTAAGTCTTCTTTTTCGAAAGAGAGGAAGAGAGAGATTGAGTTTGAAAGTGTTCCAGTAATAGTGGACATAAATCATGGCACAATAAGATTTGAGTGTGTGTGTTTGTGTGTGAGCATATTGGAAGTGTGTTGTAGAAAAAAATAGGTTTTTTTTTGTTAACATATCTTTTTACGTGATAACGGTAGGATATGTTCGACCTGTGTATTTTTCGATTTGAGTCAATGCAAGTGCTATCTTTATCAGGGGCTTAAGAACTTCCTTGGCTGGTGAGGTCAATTGTTGAGGATCGGTAATATAGCAATCGATGTAAATTCGTACAGTAGCTCCCTGACTACCGGTTCCGCTGAGACGAACCACAATTCTCGATTCGTCAGTGAAAATTATTCTCAATCCTTGACCGGAAGTAATACTTCGATCAACTGGATCAACATATTCAAAATCATCAGCAATCTTGATGGTATAATTGTCAAACTTTTGACCAATCAGTGAGCCATCCTTAATTTTGTTTCTCAACTGAACTACCATATCATTACAGCTTTCCGATTCACAGCTCTCATAATCATATCTGGTGAAAAAATTACGCCCATAAGTTTTCCAATGATTTACGATTATCTCTTCCACTGATTGGCCAAGATGAGCTAAAATGGAAAGCCATGCTAGAACAGCCCAGCAGCCGTCCTTCTCTCGGATATGATCCGATCCTGTACCAAAACTTTCCTCACCACACAGAGAGATCAGTCCAGCATCCATTAAATTGCCAAAAAATTTCCATCCAGTAGGTGTTTCATAACACTTTTGATCAAGCTTTTTGGCCACAACTTTCACAGCCCCAGCAGTTGGCATACTCAGTGCAAATCCTTTGATACCAGTCTTTTGGAAGTACGGTATACACTTCATGTTGGCAGCGATGACAGCAAGTGAATCGGAAGGTGTAACAAAAAATCCTTTAGCGCCTAAAATCATATTACGATCACCATCACCATCGAAAGCTGCTCCAAAGCCATAATCACTACTCTTCATAAAGTCAACCAATTCAGAGGCATATGTTAAATTAGGATCTGGATGTTTACCTGTTGAATTATCAGAGGCAGCAATAATAGTGGCGATTTTCTCTACATAATTGAGAATTTCTTGCAAAATATTTACCTCCAAAATCTGGCAACGGTTCACAATTTACCACACTATCAGATGAGCAACCAAGCTCCTGGACAAAAATTCGCTTTGCATATGGACCCATCACTCCGTTCATTGAATCAATTCGAATCTTCATTCCTGATGTACTAATGAATGATTTGAGTTTGGGAAATTCGAAAATATCTTGCATCAAGCTTAAGTAATCATCAACAGAATCCACCACATCAACTGTCATTTGATGACCATCAATGGTGAAAGATGATGAGCCAATCTTACTTATATCCACATGGATTGATTCACAAATCCTAAACTCTCGTATACACCTTGCCACTTGATATATTTGATTTGTGATGGCTGTAAGCCGAACGAGAAGGAAAAAATGATATGTAAGTCTAGGGTGTCAATGAGATACAGGATTAAGTGTATGATCTTAACTTACACTCTGGAGCTGGACCTCCATTGGAAGTGTTATATTTGATACCAAAATCTCCATCAATTCCACCAGCATTATGACTGGCAGTCAATATGATTCCGCCAGAAGCTTTTAGCTTTCTGATCAAACACGATACGGCTGGTGTGGACATTATTCCATTTTGACCAATCACCAAACGATGAACTTTATTAGCTGCACACATTTGGACAATCAAATCGATTGTTTGAGTCATGTAATATCGTCCATCACCACCAACCACAAGACATTTTTTGTCCTCAACGACATTTAAAATGCTCTGAATAAAGTTAGCTGCATAATTGACTTTACCGATAAAGGTTCGAACCGGCTTACGAAGTCCACTCGTACCAGGTTTTTGATCATCATAAGGTGTAGTCTGTTTAACGGTAACAGTAGACATTGTAATGATGATCGAATGTCCAGCAAGGAGAGGCACAAAATTAACAGTACGATACAGTAAACGTATTATTAACTGACGATATTTGTCGAAGGACAACGATGATACACTAACTCGTTGAGGGAAGATGTGTAGAAGATATGAATGACATGAGAGAGGGTAAAAAAAATCATGCGCTCATCATCATCATTTGATGATGAGATGATTTTACATGATATTCCAAGGCATGATAGATGGTGCTTTATAACTTCGAGAAATTCTTGGAGAAAAGAATTTTCCAGAGGAAGATTTTCTCAGGAAATGGAACGTTATCAATGAATTGGATGGGGAGGATTAATTATGTATGAGTGCTACCGATTGCTTCTTGGATTATAATTCTTTTGAATGAGATAGCTGTATCTTATTTGCTTTGGAAGAGGATATTAAATATTTCGCCAAGCTCTTGGGTGATTTTTCAATGGTATTTCAAAAAAATTCTTCCACTGGCTTAACATTACAGTGCTAGTTCAGGTGAGCTGGAACATCATCTCCTTATTTAGCCTTGTATCATTGCTATCACGCAATCACACTCGAAAGCTTTATTTTCGATTCTTGATTCTTGATTTGATGAAAAAAATTATCATTCATCCATTCGAGTGACACTTAACCTTGAGAAACTTTATCGATTATGGTAACCAGAGGAGAAGCTCGTAAAATGCCCATTTTCTATCTTCGATTTTGAGAATATTCAAAGGCACAGGTAAATAATGAAAGGGTTAACAATATGATAAATTTCAATATATCAATATTTTTAAATTGACTCTTATCAAACCACTGACTTAAGTGATGCTCCTTCAAATATGTCTGATAAAGTCCAAAAAAACGAATTTTGCAAAAATTTATTATTAAAAAGTTCAAAAAAAATTTCTATCAAGCAACTAGGATCTTCCATCATCATGATCATCTTTATCAAACAATTTGAGAAGGAAACAGATCACAAAATTCTAAATCTAAATCATATTGAGCCTCCCTCCAAACTATTCCCAGTCTACCCTGAGTATCATTTCCTAACCAGCCAATCCTTTCACACTCTTATTTCTTTCAAATGATTTGAAATTTTTCAGGCATCTGAATTTCTCTAGAAAGTTTTCTCGAAAATGAGTGAAAATTTTCTCACATTTTGCGAAAAGTAAAACCAATCAGGCAAAGTTTGAGTTTTTTGCTGAAAGAAGTGAGAAGCATTAATTAAGCTGCTGCGCATCAGTTTGTTTACACTTTAGCTTGGCGCCAAAACCTGACCGTTGTGAAGATAGTTGCTTGATTGTTGTTTGTTTAATTTGTGTGTATTTGTGCCATTAATTAAGTGTTAATTGTGTGATCAAGATGCCCCGTGAAATGATAACACTCCAATTGGGCCAATGTGGCAATCAGATTGGCTTTGAATTTTGGAAAAAAGTGTGCGCTGAACATGGTATCAATCCGGAAGGTGTGCTCGAAGATTTTGCAACAAATGAATGTTTCGATCGAAAAGATGTCTTCTTTTATCAAGCTGATGATAATCATTACATTCCGAGAGCTGTTCTAATCGATTTGGAGCCTCGAGTTATCAACACAATCATGAATTCACCGTACCATAAGCTGTATAATCAAGAAAATATATATCTATCCAAATCTGGTGGCGGTGCTGGTAATAATTGGGCAAAAGGTTTCTCTTCTGGTGAAGGATCGCTGTATGAAGATGTATTCGACATTATTGATCGTGAAGCTGATGGAAGTGATTCATTGGAAGGTTTTGTTTTGTGCCACTCGATTGCTGGTGGTACAGGCTCTGGTCTTGGTTCATTTATGTTGGAAAAGCTGAACGATAGATTTCCGAAAAAATTGATTCAGACGTATTCAGTTTTTCCCAATCAAGATGAGATCAGTGATGTTGTTGTTCAACCCTACAATTCTCTACTCACTCTTAAAAGATTAGCTCTCAATGCTGATTGTGTTGTGGTTCTTGATAATACAGCATTGAATAGGATAGCAGTCGAACGATTAAAAATCTCGAATCCATCATTTGGTCAGATCAATTCTCTGGTAAGAAGGGTGAAATTATTTCGATGATATCCTTTCTCTGATTGACATCCACTTTTTTCAGGTTTCAACTATTATGTCCGTCAGCACTGCTACTTTGAGATATCCAAGCTACATGAATAATGATCTTATTGGTCTGATTGCACCTCTCATACCAACGCCAAGGCTTCATTTTCTCATGACTGGATATACTCCTCTGACAACAGATCAGGAAACAACCAATATCCGAAAAACTACCGTTTTAGATGTTATGAGAAGACTTTTGCAGCCATCAAACATGATGGTTTCAACTCCCATGCATGACAAGAGTCAGGGTCATTGTTATGTATCAATTTTAAACATAATCCAAGGGGAAGTAGATCCAACTCAAGTTCACAAAAGCTTACAACGTACAAGGGAGCGCAAACTAGCCAACTTTGTGCCATGGGGTCCAGCAGGAGTTCAGGTCGCTCTCTCAAAAAAATCACCTTACATTCAAACATCTCATCGTGTTTCCGGGCTTATGTTGGCCAATCATACGTCTATTTCCAGCGTAAGTAGTCATAGATGTGTGAATATTGACTTGAAATCATGCTAATGAATTCGCTATTAATTCTACAGTTATTCGTTCGCACTATCAATCAATACAATAAGCTTCGTAAGAGAGAAGCTTTCTTGGAAGAATTCAGAAAAGAGTCTCTTTTCAAAGACAATCTTGATGAACTGGATTCATCAAAAGAAGTTGTCCAGGAGCTCATCGATGAGTATCAAGCGGCAACTAAGGCCGACTATCTTAATTGGGGAATGAATCGTGAGGAAAAAGTCGCCGCATAATAAAGCCCGAACTTCAATTAAGGTCTTCCTTCTCACAAGCTGCACTCAAAAATTTGGAACTGATTCATAAAGGACACAATAAATAAACCATAAATTGAAATTAGAGCATGGATTGGCCATCAATGTGAATGCCATAATTTTCTCACAATATTTGTTCAAAAGTCTGTGCTCATTGAATCCATTCGCCCCTGAATAGAGTTTTGGAATAGAATGATCAATATCAAAGTTAAAGGCTAATGTTTTTCTCGATAATAATTGTAATAAGTACATCTTGTTATGCATCTCCGTTTGCCATCAATATAAATTTTTTTCTCAATTCATGACATTCTCACTCTGACACTGTTCATCAAATAATTATGTTACTTAGAAATTTTCTCTATTTCTCAATAATAGAGCTCGGGTTTGGGCGTACGAGTTATCTATGGTACAATAGAATTAATCAGATTTCAGGCAATTCGAATGGGTTCACAGCATATCAAATCGTTCTTTGAAGTCTTTGGACTACCCGATTTTGGAAGTATTTTCCGTGTCCATGAGGTAAGTGTGTCCCATAAACCACGACCTTTACGCTGACCAGTCGTTTTCAGCACTCCATCATGAAGTAGTTGACCACTGAATGGTTCTTTGCGTCCTTCACCAAGAACTTTTTGATGAAAATTTTCCGATATCATCTGGCGATTAGCTTGATTATCGCTTGACAACGTCTTCTGTGGCACATGTACACTCTCACACAAGATACTCACGAGAGCAAGATAAATTGCTGTCAGAAAGATGTAATTCATAATTCAAAGTAACAAATTTCATAAAATTGTAATAAAACTAAATCTTCCAACTCAGACAGTAAGCAGAAATATTAAATCCATCTATGCACTGCCCAATTATTCCTCTTACTTTGCATAGACAATATTCCTCACTCTACCAGCATCTCCCATTGGCTTTTCCTCCCCCACCCAGATACTATATTAACCCTCATGATATTTCTTATCAATTTATACCTCATCATTCTGCAAACAATCTTTCAATAATTTTCTGATACTTCCTACTACTATTCCTACTACTAAGCGAGTATCAGTTCATCTACACAAAATAGACTTCGTTCTGGTTGAATTTTGTTTCTTAATGAGCCTGCTCACCAGATGTCAGTGGAGAGGCACATAATTTTGTTTTGTTTTGGTGAAAAGCGCGAAAAATTTTTATGCAACTGTCAATAAAGTTACAATTAATTTAATTACTTTTAATTCGATTGATGAATTGGTGAAAATTATTTGTCTATTATCTTTTAAACTGTTTATCTATTCAACATCATGCCTGCTGCTGTTCAAGATCCAGATCCAGATGATGAGGACTTTTTTGATGAGGAAGAAGGTGGAGAATGTGAGTATGGTGTTACAGAGTTGTTGTTCAAAGTTCTAATCTTAATTATTCAATTTATTAATCACTTCACTTTTCCTTTTGAAGATATCGAAGGCGTTTATGTTCCTCCACCGCCATCAAAGATTGACGCTGATGCTCTCAAAGGTGTACGCTTGGTCATTGAGAACATTGAGAACATCAACTTTAAATCATATGCCGGTACTCAAATATTAGGACCCTTCCACAAGGTAATAAGATCAGTGTTTGAATTTTGATATCTTTATCGTGTCTAACACTGCTTGAACATCTGTTTTCTAATGTTTTTATAGAGTTTTACTGCCATTGTTGGTCCTAATGGCAGTGGGAAGTCGAATGTCATCGATTCTATGTTGTTCGTTTTTGGATTCAGAGCATCAAAATTGCGTCTGAAGAAGTTAAGCTCTCTCATTCACAAAAGTGAAAATTTTCCTGACTTTGATCATTGTTCTGTTATTGTTCATTTTGCTAAAATTGAGGACAAGGTAAGCTTCCACTGAAGGAATTATGAGTGATGATATAGAAAGATTTTTATTCATTACTTCCAGGAAGGTGATGACTTCTCAATTATTGAAGGCTCTCGATTCTCTGTTAGCCGAACGGTGCACAAAAACAATCAGTCTTATTACAAAATTCACGATCATGGTGAAGGAAAATCTTCTCGAGTTGTTCAATTCAAGGAAGTTGCCAATCGACTTAAAAGTTATGGAATAGATCTGCGATATAATCGTTTCCTCATTCTTCAAGGTGAAGTTGAACAAATTGCTCTGATGAAACCTAAAGCTGAAACTGAACATGACACTGGTATGCTTGAATTTTTGGAGGATATAATTGGTAGTAATATCCTCAAAGCGCCCATCAGCCAATTAATGACCAAGCTCGAAGCTAAAAATGAAATCAGATCAGAGAAAATGAATCGTGTAAGAATCGTTGAAAAAGAGAAGAATAGTTTGGAAAAAGCTAGAAACGAAGCAATAGCTTACCTTGAAGAAGAAAATCGCCTGACTCTGGAGAAAAACAAATTATTCCAGCTACGTAAAGCAGATGCGAAAGCAGAAATGTCTGAAGTCTTGAAAAACTTTGAGATTGCTAAAGAAAAACATGATAAAATCAAGGAGAAATGTGAGGAAATTGATAAAAGGCGCAAAGAGGACGAAGAAAAGTTGAAGAAAATGCAGGATGACATGAAAAATGCTACAAAATCGGCTGATGATTTGAAAGAAGAGTTCACTGCTATGGAGAGAAAAGATAGTCAACTCACGTCCAAAGCTAAACATACAAAGGAAAAGTATGAAAAGTTGGGTAAACAACTAAAGAAGGCCAACAAAGACTTGGAGGAATTGAAACTGCTCCCAGATAAACTTCAAGCAGAGGTTGAGGAACTCGAAGAGGAGAAAGCATCCATTGAAGAGAAGAAAACTAGCGCTGAGTCCAGGTTAAACACTGCCATGGAAGAAATGAAAAATGAAACTGGCCCCTTACAAGAAGAGAAAGATAAATATGAAAGTAAAGTTTTAGAACTCCAGAGTGGTGTGAACGAAGCTCGCTCTTCACTAGGGATTGTCGAGGAAGAGCTCAGCCTATTCAAAAATCGAGAGCGCACTGAGAAAGCCAAGTTGGATCAGTTGAAAATGAAGTTTGACTCAAATGTCTCCAATCTCGTTGAAAAAGAAAAGGCTCTGAAAGACTTGGAATCAAAGATTCCCACTCTAGAGGATAAATTACAACAATCAACCAATGATTTGAAGAATTTTGACAGTGAAATGTCCTCAGCCCATCGCCAATTGAGCGAAAAATCGGGTCGTTATAATGAGCTCAAGAATAGCATTTCATCCTCCACTTCACGCAACCGAATCATGCAGTTTCTTACCGAACAAAAGCGACTAGGAGAAATATCAGGTGTTTATGGGCGCCTAGGTGACCTTGGAGCAATCGATAAAAAATATGATGTAGCCATTTCAACAGCTTGTGGTCCTCTTGATAATATAGTCACGGATACTATGGAGACAGCTAAAAGATGTCTCGATCTCTTGAAGAAGCATGATGTTGGCATCGCAACTTTCATCGCTCTGGACAAAATGGATCGGTATCGAGACCCCAAATCGAGATCCTGTATTAGCACCCCAGAGAATGTTCCCCGTTTGTTTGATTTGATCAAAGTAAATGATCCTGATGTTTTGCCTGCATTCTATTACGCTATAAAAGATACATTGGTTGCTGATGATATGGATCAAGCTACAAGAGTAGGGCTTGGTGGTAGAACACGATGGAGAGTAGTAACTTTGGAAGGCAAAATGGTCGAAACCTCTGGAGCAATGTCTGGAGGAGGTAGACCATCCAGTGGTAGAATGGGCACATCTGTTGTATCTTCTAGCGATGGAGATGAGAAAGAATTGCGACAGTTGGAAAAAGAACTCTCAAATCTGCAAGAAGTTTTCGATGAACTCAAGCACAGGCGTGAAATGGTTGTTGCTGAGGTGAAAAAATACACTGCAGATCTGGATCAGATGAAAAGAGCAAAGCCAGAAATCGAAATGGATTTCAAGCTTGTCTCAGATTCTCAGACAAGTTTGTCTAATTTGATCAAAGAGCAAGAAAAAATTGTTGCTAAAGTTACTCCAGATCAGCGTGAGGTAGAAGCTCTTCAGAAAAAGGTTGCCGATTTGGAAGCTGCTTATGAAGCCAAAAAGATTCAAGTTGATGAAATACAAGCGAAGGTGAAAGTATGCAATGAAAAAATTGATGAGATCGTAGCATCCAAAGTTGGAGTAGTCAAAAAAGAAATTCAGTCTTTGACCACTCGATTGTCTGAGCTGAATAATAAATTGGATCAGAACAGTGTAGCAATCAAGATGAACTCTAGAAATATCGAAAAATCGGAAGAAAAAATCAAGAAAACTGAATCAGAGTTGGAATCATCAAAAAAATTATTGGAAGAGATTAGCGAGGAGAAGAAAAAGCTGGGAGAAGAAGCAAAGGAACTCACTGAGAAATATCAAGCGGCACTGGAAACCAAGGAAGAAATGGAAAAAGATTACAATGTTTTCATAAAAAGTACCAAGGAATATGAGAAACAGGAAATTGCCCTCAAATCTGAGATAATTGATGCCAAAAATGAGCTTGATGAGAAGAAAAATTTAGTCGATGAGCGTAGTTGTAATGTCAACCACTGGCAAGCCAAAATTGATGAATTGAAGCTGAAGGAGATAGATGGTAAAAAAATAGACCTTGAGCTACCTGTGATAACTGAAGAAGAGCTTGATGAGATGAATTCCAAGACTATTGAAAAAGAGATTGAGACTTTAAAAAAGTCTCTCGCTTCAATGAAGCCCAATATGGGGGCTATTGGTGAGTTCAAAAAGAAAGTTCAGATTTGGCTTGAGCGTGTCAAAGAATTCGAAGAAATTACAGCAGAAAGAGACAAAATTAAGGAAGGTTTGGATAAAATCGAGAATCGACGCTTGGAAGAGTTCAAAGAAGGTTTTTTCATTATATCGAGAAAACTTAAAGAAATATACCGAGCCCTCACCTCTGGAGGGGATGCTGGTCTTGAATGGGCTGACTCTCTCAATCCTTTCTCTGAGGGAATCGATTTCACTGTAAGGCCGAATAAAAAAACATGGAAAAGAATCACCAATTTGTCTGGAGGAGAGAAAACGTTGTCCTCTCTAGCTCTCATTTTTGCTGTTCATCATTTCAAGCCTTCTCCCCTCTACGTGATGGACGAGATCGACGCTGCTCTGGATTTCAAGAACGTTTCCCTTGTTGGTCACTATGTAAAGCAAAAAACCCGAAATACTCAATTTTTGATAATTTCTTTAAGATACAACATGTATGAACTCGCTGATAGGCTTGTTGGGATATACAAGACCTATAATGCTACCAAATCTGTTACTCTGAATCCTAATGTGATTGCACCATCTTTTCTCTCTCAATGATTCTCTTTGATCATGAAATGCATTTCTGTCACTCCTCATCAATGTACCAACAATTTCACTTCTCAACCCCAGAAGACTACTCAGATGGTGATAATGTTGATTTGTAAAAAGTGTGAAAAAACTGGAAATTTTATTAAAGCTCTATTTTTAGTCTATTTGCATCGAATATATCATCTGCAAGAACTTTCGACTCTTCGGATTCTCAGTTTACTTATGCAATTTCAGAGCAGTCAGGAAGCTATTGATCTTGAAAGGAAAAAGTTTCTAATAGAACTAGAATTCAATCATCAAGATTTGGAGTTATTGTTTATTGAAACTTGACCACTGCAACAATTGGTTGAGTGTTCCTCATGTTCTCGTAATTTACCGCCAAATCGGCTATTTTGATGATTGAATTAATTGAAATTTGATTTAGAAATGGAGACACTGGTGAAAGTGGAGTTTTCCATAATGATCTGATTGAATCTAATGTTACGATAAATTTGGTATGGTCTTTCTGGCAATTTATTTATTCCAGATGAGTTGAGCTACATCTTCTCCGAGAATCTGATAATTCGATAATCATCACACTCTTGATAATTAAGGAGCATTGTTTTTCTGTACATTTGGATATAAAAAGGTACTAATTCTAATCGTGTAAGCAAGTTGAAAAACATCAACCCATATCTTCCTTACAAGTGAAATTTTTTCTCTTTCAGACGTGATTAATTTTTTTGCTCTACTCATCCCGGATTGTAGGAAAGATGTCCGATCCTGGTGCTGGTCCATCAAGACGGAGAGGGCCACCGTCAAAAGAGGAGGGTGTAGAGCCGAAAAAAAAAAGATCAGGACCAATCGGTAGAGGAAGGAATCAAGACTATCAAGGAAACACAATTCCAAGTGGGGCTAAAAAGTATGATGAAAAAAATCGAAGAATGGGTTCCCCGCTTGGAGCATTGACTAATTTTGTGAGATGGAATACACCAAAGGATAAATTGGTACAGTCTTATAGGGTTGACTTTAATCCAGAAATTGAATCGAGTGAACTTAGAAGATTCCTTGTTAATAGTAAGAGGGAACTTTGGGAGGATGCTGCTTATGTTTTCGATGGAGGAAATGAATTGAAAACTTTGACCAGATTGGAATCTGAAGTTACATCAGTATTCGCTGACCATCCTGGAGGCGGTGGAGTGACCTTAACATTTCGCCACACTTCAACAGTTCCATGGGGTCACCCAGAGATGCTGCATCTCTATAATACTCTGATGAGACAGAATCTTCGGAGGCTTGGTATGATTCAGATGGGCAAAAATTTTTTCGATCGAGAGCAACGAGTAAGGTTAAGTGGCGAGCATTTGCTACAACTATGGCCAGGTATGATTACGACGGTTAATGAGCATGATGCTGGTATTCTAATGGTTTTGGGCCAGGCTTACAAAATTGTCCGTAATAGGAATGTGAATGACTTGCTAACGGAAATACGTAAAGCAGATTCAGATCCAAATTTGGTCAATGCTAAGAACATCGCACGTAATCTTGTTCAAGGGCAAATAGTCTATGTTGGTTATAGTAACAAAACTTATCGAATAGATGATATTCAATTCAGGCCCAATGTAGAAAGTCAAAAATTTACTCGTAATGGGGTGGAAATGACTATTTATGACTACATGACACGAGAACGTGGTCTGACGGTACACCAGCGGCAACAACCTCTTTTGATTGTGAGATCTACTGCGAGACAACGTCGAGGTGGACAAGCAGATCAGATATACTTGGTCCCAGAGTTATGTCTCCTCACTGGATTAACTGATGAAATGCGTGCCGATTTTCGATTAATGAGAGAAATATCGGGTGCCTCACAATCAACGGTAGATGTCAGAATCGAGGAAATGAAGAAATTCCTTTCCAAAATTCATGCAAGAGAGGCAATCAAAGCGAATATGGCTAAATGGGGATTACAAATTGGTGAAAATTTACTCAAAACGCAGTGTTATCTTTTAGCTGCTGAGAAAATAATGATGCAAGAGGGCATCCAGCACAATCGTCTTACAGGTAAATTTGAGGAGCAAATAAGGGGTAGAACGATGCGAGAACCACAGTCTATCCAAAAGTGGCTACTAATCGTGGAGAGCGGTATGAGAGAGGATAGCAATAATTTCTTGAATGAGATGAGGGAGGTTCAAAGACCATTTGGGCTGCAGATGCAAGGCCCCAACATTTATTATACTCAAGGTAGACAAATAAGGAACTTCTTGGAGGGCTTAGATTCTTTAAGAGATGAACATCAAATTGTGGTTTTCCTCGTTCCCAACCAAGACAAAGAGTGCTATAAAGCTATCAAGAATAGGCTATGCTGTGAAAACAATCCTAGACCTTCACAAATTGTGACTAGGAGAGTTTTCAATAACCCAAGGAACGTCAGATCGATAGTTACCAAAATTTTGATCCAAATGGCTGTCAAATTAGGTGCCGTTCCATGGTCCGTATTTCTTCCGGTAAGATTTTTTGGAAATCAACAATCAAAAATTCTCATGAAAAACTTGCTATTATTTTTTAGGAAACTTTAAGGGTAGGTTTTATGATTGTTGGTTTTGATGTTCATCACAGTCGTGGAAAAAAATCTGTCGGAGGTTTTGTTTGTTCCCTCAACGGAGAATGGACTAAATGGTATTCCAGAACTATGGATCATCAAACTAACGAAGAGTTGTCAACCAATTTTGCTATGTTCTTTGTCAGTAAGTGAAAACATTCATTCCATCTAATCTCAGCTGAAATTGTATGGCTTTGAGGATTGTCATAATCATATAAAACTTCCCAAAAAACTAGATTTCAGTCAAATTCTATATGAATTGTGATAAATTTATTCAATTTAGAACAAATTTCTAGAACTTTAAACAAAAATTTCGCAGCACACTCTAATGATAATTTTTTCCTCCCCAATGGCTAAGATGGCTTAAAAGAATATTATAAATACAATCAAAATTTGCCAGGTAAAATTATTGTATACCGAGATGGTGTATCAGAGGGCCAGATCCAGCATGTTTTCGATACCGAGTTACAGCAAATGATGCTCGGCCTGGATCAAGTGAGGAACAAGTTCAATATGAAAGATAGGATTCCTTGGGCATTCACGATTGTGACGAAACGTGTTCACGCTCGCTTTTTTCACGAAGTCACTACCAATGTGTATAAGAATCCTGGTCCTGGAATGGTGGTAGATCAGGACATCACTCGTAAGCAGCGTTTGGATTATTACCTAGTCTGCCAGGCTGTAAGTAGAGGAACGGTATGCCCAGTCATGTACAATGTAATTGCAGACACAACGGGCTATGCATTGGAAAAACACCAAATACTGAGTTACAAACTTTCCCATCTTTACTACAACTGGGCCGTAAGTTATACATATATATATATATACATAGTTCGAATGCTGATAGAAAAATATTAATCCTACCTTTCTCCTCATTCTAGGGTACAATTTCAGTTCCAGCGCCATGCCAGTATGCACATAGATTGGCTTACCTAACTGGCACAGCCTTGGTAAGAGAAGCACATTCAAGACTTCATGGACTTCTTTACTATCTTTAACTCTCATGGAGATATTTATACTTGATTTTATGGGGAAAAACTTTATTATTTTCCCTTTTTTATCATTCCAGTTATTTTTTTCCATGTTTCCAGAACATTTGTCCAATCATTTATCTAATTTATAACAATAAACTCCGATAAAATTTTGCTTTTCCTGTTCAACCTACAATTCGAATCGTATTTTTGATTCAAAAACTATATTAGAAGAAAAAAAGTAAGAACCTGAAACAGAGAGACGAGCTAGAAATGAGAGATAAGTGATTATTTTTATTATCAGTTTTATAACAGATATAGCTGATGGAAGTCTATGGTTTATCGTGATTACTGCAAATGCTTTGGTTTCTAAAGGGCAGAAGAACAATTTCCTCTCATTTCTTATCTTACTTTCATTTTATGAAGCTGCATACCTTCATGCATGAAAATATTTATGCTATACCATCATTAGAATGAGCATTCCGATGGCTAGTCAGCGAGGTATTTCAAACAAAAAATTGGAAAATAAAACTACTGTAGAATTGTTCAATATTGTTACACATCGGTGATTGTTCGAAGAGTATTTGTTTTGGCATTTGAAAGATGGTGGATTCGTCATTAGCACGAAAATATTCATTACAATCGTCAATCTCTGAAAAAGTGAGAGGCCTCTACAGCTCATTGAATACAAAAAATTCAATTCTGAGTCATATTCAATGTTTCAAAATGTTCAGATTGAAGGGAGATATGATCAAAATTCTCCCTCAATTGCCCCTCAAACTTTTTCTTCGATCCAGTCACTAATTAGCTAATCTGACAATTGTGAGTCGAAGAGTTGAATGGAATTCGATCTATTCAGTGTTCGAGGGAGCAATGAAGGTGGTTAAAATCTTCATCGAAGAAGAGCATTTTATGGAACATAGTCATATCTTACATCGACATTGTCTGTCTTCTTTTAGGTATAATTTGAACACTGAATAGATTTTATCTGGTTACCCAAGAGTAAGTTGTTAAGCTTCGATTCGTACTTATTTCGGATGCATCGAACGCTGTTTCCCCTCATTATAATTTCGATTTAAATAAGTTTAATAATTTTGATTTTTGTGTGAATTTAAAACGTGCCCGAGATGTCCGATCCTGGTGCTGGTCCATCAAGTCGAAGAGACTCGCCATCAAGAGAGGAGAATGAGCCCAAAAGACGAAAGACAGTGGGCATTGGACGAGGCAGAGCAAAAGATCAAGATTATCTTGAGAACACAATTCCAACCGGAATTACAGATGTTTATGCTCCTATAACAGATAAAGGTGAATCTGGTAGACCAGTGAGACTGATGACCAATTTTGTTAAATGGCACACACCAAAAGATCAGCTTGTACAGTGTTACCGTATCGAATTTGAGCCACCAATAGAGTCTGTAAAGCTCAAAAGAGAATTGATCACAAAAGAAAGAGATCTTTTTAGTGGAGCTTATGTTTTCGATGGAGGAAATGAGCTGAAAACTTTGACCAAATTGAATTCTGATGTGACATCAGTTCTTGCCGAGCATCCTCAAGGTGGTGGAATTTCGATCACATTTCGCCATAGTTCAACAATCACGTGGGGTCATCCGGAAATGTTTCGTCTTTACAACACCCAGATGAGAAGAAATTTACAGCATCTTGGCATGTTCCAAATGGGCCGATATCTATTTGATCGAACAAATAGACGAAAATTAGCTGCCGAATTTTCAGTCGAATTGTGGCCTGGTATGATAACGGCCATCAATGAGCATGATGCAGGAATTTTGATGGCTCTTGATGTCATACATAAAGTGGTTCGCACTGATACAGTACACACGATGCTTCGTGAAATGTTTACAAGTGACAAAAGTCAAGGAAGATCAGAATGGAAAGCTCGAGCTCGCCAAGAATTGCCCGGAAAAATTGTTCTTGCTGGTTACAGTAACAAGACTTATAAGATTGACGATATTGATTTCGGTCTCAAAGCGAGTACTTACACTTTCAATTATAGGAACGAGGAGATAACTTTGATTGAATATATGAAAAGGGTTCATAATGTGACAATCCTGGATCAGCATCAACCACTACTGATTGTGAGGCCTACTGAGCGACAACGTCGAGGTGGACAAGAGGATAACATTTATTTGGTTCCTGAACAGTGTTTTCTCACTGGAATGACTGATAAAATGCTTGCTGATTACAATTTGAAAGCATCCATGGCCACTGTTACTCAACAAAATCCAAGAACTCGTGTACAAACTTTGAACGATTTTCTTCAAAAATTCCATGGTAAAGAGAGGATCAAAAATGAGATGGAAGGCTGGGGTCTAAAGGTTGACCAGAATCTGTTGATGACAACCGGTCGAATTATGCCGCGAGAAAAACTCTATTCCCACAATGATCCGAGTGGCTACCATTATGAACAAGAGACAGGTAATTTTGAGAGAGAAATGAAAGACAAAGCTATGCGAGAGCCAATTCGCATTTCAAATTGGGCGATTGTCTATACAAGAGATAGTAATCAACAGATGAACACTTTTTGCGAACGCATTCGTGAAGCTAATCGTAGTACAGGAATCGTTCTGGATAAGCCACAATTTTTTGGTATCGATGGTGATCGAGTTCATAATTTTCTACAAATTATGGAGTCACTTGAAGATAAGATCCAACTTGTGGTGGTGATTGTTCCCAACAACAATAAAGAAAGATACGATGCGATTAAGAAGAAACTTTGCTGCAGCGATAAGCCGAAATTATCACAAATTGTGACCAAAAAAATTTTCAACAAGCCAGGAGCTCTCAAGACGATAGTCAAAAAAATTTTGATCCAAATGTCAGTCAAGTGTGGTGGAGCCGCTTGGGCCTTGGAAATTCCGGTAAGATTCCGAGCATTTCGATGCATAGACTGATTTGATATTTTCTACAGCCAAAGAGCCTCATGATCGTTGGATTTGATGTTCATCACGATGGTGCTCGTAGAGGACAATCTGTTGGGGCTTTTGTATGTTCTCTTAATAGAGATGCAACCAAATGGTACTCCAGAGTCGCATTCCATCAAACTAATCAGGAAATGTCAACCAACTTTGCATCTCATTTCATTCGTAAGTAATAGTCTTGTTCAAAACGTCCGATACGAGTTGAGATCAGTTTTTCCTAGAGAGAAATCATAATGAAAAAAGCCTCTTCACAATCAAATACCATGAAGATCTGAGAAAAGGAAGGCAAAACCTTTCAAACTGAGGAGAGGAATTCAGAAAATTCTTAATTCATTCTCCTAATAACATCGAGAATTGGTAATTAACAAATTTTTCTCTTCACTTAGAGGGCCTCAAACGGTACTATAGTATAAACAACAGGTTGCCTGAGAAAATTGCTGTATATCGAGATGGTGTGTCAGAGGGACAGATTCAACATGTTTACGAAACTGAGATAAAAGAGATGGAAATAGCTCTGGAAACAGCCCGAAAAGATTTACAAGAGAGCAAAAGGATTGGTTGGGCATTTACTATTGTGACTAAGCGTGTTCGAGCTCGCTTTTTTGCCAACAGGCCAGGTGAAGGGATAGTTAATCCTGGCCCTGGTACGATCGTTGATCGCGATGTCACTCGAAGACAGCGTTACGATTTCTATTTAATCAGCCAGTCAGTACGCAAAGGGACTGTAAGTCCAACCATGTACAACATCATCGGTGATTCGACAGGCTGGAAAGCAATACATCATCAACAGCTCGCATACAAGCTGTGTCACCTTTACTTCAATTGGGCGGTGAGTTGAGAGAGAACAATGTCTTGATTAAAATTTAACTCATATCTACCTTTGTTTTAGGGTACAATCACAGTCCCAGCACCATGTCAATATGCTCGAAAATTGGCTTATCTAACTGGCACAGCACTACATGCAGAAGCTCATCCGAAGCTTTCGAACTATCTCTTCTTTCTTTAACTTTTTGTTTACAAATGGATGTCCATTATCATCCAAATGATACACTTGAAACTCTTTTCTTTGAATGTTGCTTCTTTCGACACTTTCATAACACTATTTCAATGAAACCTTTCAAGCTTGAAAATTTCAATCTGATTGGTAATACAGGTGATCTGAAATGATCTGAAAATATGCTAGAGCTTCAATCCAAAACAAGGACACCTGAAGATTCACAAAATCTTGATGAAATCATAACCAGTGCTACTTGATCTAAATAAATGTTCATAAGAGCTTGCTGAAACAGTATCACTATTCTGAATCGAACCGATCGTTTTAGGAGTTAGTGTCTTTTATTCTAGAAAGAAACAGACACTTCTATATCTAACTACATACATTTGATACAATTCAGTGATGATCGTCTAACCCTTCATATGCTTCATAAGAGTCAGTAATGTAGGTAAGAATATCTCTAGGTGTCCAAAGTCGTTCAGCTTCTCGGTTGGGTATTTCCATTTGAAATTCTTCTTCGAACATATAGATGATGTCACATTGATCTAGTGAATCTAGACCGAGATCTTTCGAAAAGTGGGAGTCCAACGTTAACTGGAGGAAAAGAAGGATTATTTGATTGGTATATAAATTATTATTAGTGTGCAGAAAAAAGATTATTAATTACCTTCTCAGGATCAATCTTATCATACAGTCTCAAGACTAACATTATTCTGTCACGAGCGAAATCATAATTCAATGTCGGTCTGTGGGAAAATCGTTTTTGAACATAACCAAGAGAGGGGTGAGGAATACGCTGCATTTATGAAGAATAATAATAAATATCAATCAATCAAAATACTCATCAGATCAGCAATCAAGATGATCCCTTACCTCATGACCCAATAGACCAGGCAAATGGTTACATAAAGAAGGTTTAACAACAACACTTGACTTCAAATCCTTATGGACACAATTGCTCAAACATCTAGCAGATGTTTTTCCACCAACAAAACGACTCAAATGTAATATTAACGATTGAGCTCTCATATTCGAACCAATTAAAGACATCGACATTGTTAATTACCGATAAAATTAACGAAATGTCTTTCTTAAACAGATGAAAATTTCAATGTTTCACTTGTTTATCAACAAAAACGTGAACATTTTTTACCGAACATGAGCACATGATGTTGCCGTCAATCGTGAAGCAAACCAAAACACATTGAACAAGCTTACATAAGTAACCTCTGAGAAGATCCTCTCTTGGTTTATTGGATTCCTGTGGAATTGTGATCATCAATTGTGTTGTTAAAATTTGATATTGATGTAATCCACATTCTTTGGACAATCAATTTTGGAATGGAAAGCATGGGCCAATCGTGAATCGCCATCTGTGCATGGTTCAATGTTGTGGATGTTGTGAACTCTGTTTGTACTGTGCAAAGAGGAAGCATGTTAGGACATACATTTTTGATGATCCGGTAACAAATCAAATTGGGTGCGTGTGTGTGTCTGAAATCAGTGTGGATTATTTTTTTCTAGTCAAATGAGGTCATCCTTTGTTTGTCCAAGTATTCGTGCACACTACTTGGCTGTACAATTAAATCGAATAGTGGATCAAAGATCTGCTGTGAGATGTTTGAGTTCATGTGTTCTCAATAATGTTAGGTCTAAAAGTTATCGTTCTTCATGTAGAGTACTTTCAGAATCATCATCCTTTTTATCATCGGTAAGTTTGTGCGATGGTTGTGTGTTAATGATTGATCTTAATTTTTTTCCTCTCTTCTTGTACAATTTAGTACACAACATCGGGATCTGATTACCACTTGAGGAAGCGCTTTGCTCACACACCACACCTGACTCAAGATGTTGTTCGAGATACATTGGAAAAGTCTAATAGTGAGCGTGTTTTGTCAGTTAAACATTCAAATCTTTCGGAAGCTGCTTCCTCTCTGGTTTATCTGACACCATCTCATTTTGATATCCGCAATTTGACTCGAGAAGAACATGATTTTGCCATTTTTGTGCCTGATAAATTGTCCAAATTACAAGATATAAGTTTGGTTAAGCATCCTATCATCGAAACTGCCCTTGAGCTTTTCGATGAATATAAATATAACTCGAGGATCTCTTTGGGAGGTTTTTGCGTGTTGTTGATCGCAAAGTGTCTACAATCATTACCATCTCATACACCATCTCAAGAGACTTGGGATAAACAGAAAGCATTAGCAGAATGTTACGAACTTTTGGATAAAGCAATGTATCTTCATCATTATGGTGTTATTGATATAAGATTAGACTCTTCCAACAATGAGACGATAAAAACTCTTAATAGTGGTAACAAACTTGCTGTTTTGAGTGGAAACTACCTGTTTTCTTTTGCAACTCATAGACTTGCGAAAATTGTTCGTCAACCGATTATTTTTGATTATGTTGGTGCCTCAATTGACGAATTTTGTATCAAACATTTTGGAAATCTACAAAAACCAGGCATCGGGAAAACAGGACACCCTTGGGCCGATGTAGATATGAAGTATTGGGAAAAGTATGGTGGATACTGCTCAACTGATCTACTCGCCTACTCTTGTCAATCTGTTGCAATGTTGGCTGGACTCTCCTCTGTACGATTCGAAAGATCTGCTTTTGAGTTTGGTCATAATTTGAAATTATTATGGAATGTAAGTGATCGACTCTGTTCATATTAAGTTGAAATAACGTTCTCTTTTTCTTCTTGAAATAGTTGTATGATGATCTAGAGAATTTGACTCTCAAAAAGTCCAAGATAAACTTAATTTCTGCTCCTTTCGTTGAGTATCTCAAGCAACATCCCGTTTTTAGAGACTATCTTGTCAACGTTGAATCTGTAGATACAAATTTATTACAAAAGGTAATTTCCATTGATCTAATCTCATAATGATCTATTAATAACCTATTCTTTTCTTTTCCCACCACAGATTCATCAACTAGTAATAAGTAATGATATTATTGATAATTGTCGAGCTCTGTTGTTACAATACTCTAATCAATGCATACAATCTTTGGAAATATTTCCCAAGTGTCCGAGTCGAGATTTTCTTGAATCACTATGTAGAGAATTTCAAGATATTACATGATGCTTTTGCATATTTGAGTATTCTCTCTCTCTCCGAATTTTTTTGTTGAAGAAAACGAAAACGTTTATTCTTCTCTATCATCACCATCTGTAGTTGATTTGTATTCACAAAGATACAGATAATTTTGATCATAAAATGACAAAATTTTTTTTTCAATCACCAATTATTGATCATCACGAACGAAGTCGCGGGAATAACTTTCGACATCTCTTCACGCTAAATACGTCCACCAGATGGCGTATTGAAGAATATTGTTGATGCGCAGGCGCAAGCGGCTAATATTGAGTTTAACATCCGTTTCCGTTTTATCTGAATGTTCAACATCCAATGTTGTGTTTTGTTCCAGCAAGTAATATTGCTGTTTGATATTGGTTTCTTAATTAATTAATTAATTGATTGTTCAAATTAAAGGATGAAGGCTAGTGGAAAGGTAAGAGTTCCTCCCTCGTTGTTTCAGAGAAACTTTCATAGATCCTCATAAACATATATTGTGTCTTCTAAAACTACCTCTCTCTCACCGAACTAACACACTTTCTATCTGATCCTGTCCTCATGCTGTCCATTCAGTGGAGAAAATCAGGAGGAAAGGTTACTGATTGATTTTTAAGCATGTGATTTGTGTTTTTTCTTGTGATATTGATCTAATGAGAATTTCTCTTATTCTCTCTCTGTGTGTTTAGCTTCGTCAATACATCATCATCGGTCGGCGTTTGCCATCCAAGAGTGAGCCTTTACCCTCACTCTATCGTATGTCAATTTTTGCTCCTGATCATGTAGTTGCAAAATCTCGCTTCTGGTACTTCCTAAAGAGACTACGAAAGATCAAGAAATCTAATGGTGAAATTGTCAACCTTAAAGAAGTTCGTGAGAAGAAATTGAATGACCGTGTCAGAAATTATGGAATTTGGCTCCGTTACAATTCGAGGACAGGAACTCACAACATGTACAGAGAATACAGAGATGTGTCAGTGACAGATGCTGTAACTCAATGCTGTAAGTAACCTCAGTACCTTCATTAAGTTCTGAAATTCTTTTTAAGATCCCTCTTTCTGACGCGGCGATTTTTTTCTGTTTGCAGATCGTGACATGGGAGCTCGACATCGAGCACGAGCTGACACAATCCAAATCATTAAGATCAAAACTATTAAAGCAACTGACTGTAGAAGGCCTAATGTTAAACAGTTCCACAAAAAGAAGCTACGATTCCCTCTGCCAGTCAAGTTTGATAGGAAATTCCACAAGCCCAGATTCACCACAAAGCGACCAAAGGCTAGATTCCTTTAGGATCGTAATTTATAGCCAACGTCTGTTTGAATCACATTAAACATCTCTTTGGAGAACTTTTTTGTGTGAACTGTTTTCTTGCAACTTGCAGCTTCCCTTCACCCTTTTCCATGGCATCACTTTTCAAATTGTTTGTTCGTGTTTAATTTTAGCATTTAGTTGAAAGACTGAATCAAATGTTTCTTAATTTAGCTCAATCTCAGAACCGAGCCTCCTGTTTACTCTCTAACTACGCTATCAGCGTTCTAAAGCCCTAGACCAGTGCTTCATCAATTCAATAGTAATCTGTTTCTCAGCCCTACTAACTCCTTACTTGAGTTCTTCAACTTTGGTAGCGAATTGCTAATAGCCATTCGGCTATCAAGATGAATCCCAATGAAGTACTCTCGATCGCGTATCTCCTTGACATTGTTAGTCTAGGTATGAGAAGATGTAATCTTCATGATTACCATCTTTCATCTTTCATCTTGAAGTTTGTTAGCAAAATCAAGTTAAAATAGGTAAAACAAACATTTTATTACACAAATTGGCAATGAATAGATCAGCATTCTAACGTTTTGTTTTCGCTTTCGCTGCTCCATTACAAACTCAAATGCGATCGCGTCTCTGACTAGATAACGAAGAGATGCATCTCTGTCAAAATAAAGATGAGTTCAAACATTGAACCATGAAACGATGGAGTTAATCCAATAAATCTGATATCAACCGAAATTATCTTGAGAGGAAAATCTCGGAAGAAAAGCTCATCGTCGACGATCGAAGAAAAATTTTCTTTATCACCACACCGGTTTCGTTTTAAAGATTCGAATGGCACTTCTGGCAATGAAGTCGCCGATTGCGAACTCTTACATCCGTGCCACTGTGTCCACTTCCTGTAGGCATGAAAAATTTCAATTTAAAAAAGTGAGCTCAAGGTATGAAAGATTAATTGATCTTACCGATCTCAACATGACATATTGAGCATCTAAAACAATTTATGTGATAATAAAGCGATAGAGCTTCGATAACCATGGCCGCAGATCCACGAGCTTCATGAAGCAAATAATCAACATTAGATTCTTCTATCAAAAGAAGCTCATCCTCTACTTACCAAGCTCATCACCACAATTTGAGCATCGCTTTTTACCACTAACGGACAAAGTTCGTTTACGATTTTGATCATCTTCATTTTTCGAAGCCTTAGGGATCAATTGTATCTCAGAATTGGCTCTTTTTCCGGCTATCGAAGAAAAATTTGACCATTAAAATGGCATAATCAGAGAAAAATTTCGCTTCACAATTTTCTACACCATATTCTTTACCTAAATAGGCAGATCCAGAGCTGGGTCCAAAAATTTCACTACTGATTATCGGTCTGGTGGAAGATGGAGATTGAGATGTTGGTGTACCAGGACTTGGTGTTTGCGCTGGACGGCTTTCAATTTCCGCCTTCTGACAGATCCAATCGCTAATCAGTGGATACATCTGTGAGGACATGTTAGGAGTAGATAAACTCTTTGAAATTGGCTGGAATTGTCTGCATGCCAAGCTGCTGGAACTATTATGGGTTTGGACTGATGATGATGACTGTTCGATGTGTTCACATCTCGATCCGCTTATTTCATGCTTTTGCTTTTGTTTCTGTATCTTCTGGTCGCATGAAGATGGGTCATGAGAGCCAATCGATAGTGGGCAGCTATTTTTCTACACAATCAATCAGAATGGGAAAAGGTAATGGGAGCAATTAATTAATTTGTTAATAAGTGGCTAGATTAAGGAGGGGGTAAACTTTAAATAGTAAATAGTGAGGATATAGAGATAGTTAAGAGAAGTCAAAGAATTTGGTGCAAACATTGCTTCACCAGAGTTTATCTGATGGATTCAACTTTTTTCCTCTAATATCAGGATTAGTCGCTAAAACATCATACTTCCGATTCATCAGATTACACAAAGAGGGTGATCATATTTCAGGATTCAATTTGAAATGATTTTTTTTCACTGGTGATTAATGATTAATCCGGTTTGCAAACGATTGATTTATCCGTAAATAAGGATAAATAAAAAAGAAATAAAAACTGTCTGGCCTTTTAAAAAAGATTCTTCAAGCTCACCTGAACAAGTCTTGGATTCTGATAAGGCCTTGGGCCTTGTCGAATGGTACAAGAAGTGATCCTTGATGAATTATTACTTGGATTCGAACCTCTTCGCCCACTCGGAATCTCGATGATACCGGAATCAGAACTCACCTCTGAACTATTGGACATGGTTTTGAAAACGCCTCGATGGGAGTGAAAATCTTCCTCAATCAAAGGATATTCTCGTTGAAGATATGGTCTTATCGGAACAGTTGGCTTAACTTTGGGCATCAAAGGTCGATGTCCAGAGTGAACACTGGTAGAATTAGTAGTAGTAGTAGTGTTGATGGTTGTTTTTCCCACAGGTTTCAATGAATTCTCTTCATCAAAATTATTCGTATCAGAAATGGAATTGTTAAGGTGTGTTTTCTCGGGAGTCTTTTCTTGACATTTGCCTCCTCCTTCACGCTGATTAGTTAATTGTTTTTCACATTTTGCTGTTAATTTCGGAAGCTCGCTCACGTTACACTGAGCTGAGTTACGTTCATTTTCCGGGGGAAGTCTGGAAATAAAATGAAATGAAATTATTTGTTTTATCTGATGTCTAGGTCGACTGTTAAAGAAAGAGAGTGTCTAAGAATGAGCTTCTTGAAGAGAAACTATCAAGAATAATTTCACAGACTCCTCTCAAAAATTTCTCTCTCAAAGAGAAAGAGAAAAAGAAAAAATTCTCCTCAAATTTTATGTATGATGTATATCATTTTGACGGTTTTGGGAAAAAATGCTCAAAATGTTGAGAATTTTTCTTCTCTTCCTTTCTTTTTTTCATTGAGATGGTGAAAAAAAGAGTAACTCAAAAAACTCACGAGTCTGATTTGGTATTTCCTATCTCCAATTGAGATCGATGATGAGAAGTTTGCTGACTTTTTGGCTCATGATGTAAATTCGCCTCCAACTGGTTTTCATTCCTCTTATTTGCCACTATTTTAGTCTTCTGAGAATCCGAATTGTTATTACTGTTTAACTTATCAGACTGCTGCTTGTGATTTGACACCTTTGATGTTCGAGTTTGAAGTACGCTCGGGCTGATTGAACTTGCTACTTGAGCTGATGATGAGCCGTTGGCCATACTTTCAAAAGTGGATAGTTTACTGCGAAAAGATTTAAATATTGGCTCTTGTTTATACTTTTCATCCACCACTTGATTCGAATATTGATCGTAAATGGAGCGATCAGATTGACCATTTCTTTGATTTACAAAATCACCACCATCATGTTCATCATCATCGTTCTTACTATTTCGAAGGATCCCATTACGATTTGAGGCATCATTTTTGGAATTAAGAGAGGATGAAGAAGAAGAAGTTGATGAAGATGAAGATGAAGACGAGAGTCTACCGTTACTTTTACTGTGACACACTTTGTTGTTGGATAGATTAGATCGAGATTCTGTTGTTGGATGAACTGTTATTGACGAGACGCTCTTCAAAGCTCCGTTACGTTCGATCAAATTTTTTCGATTGTTTTCGGTTTCCGTTGACAATCTGTGCTCACGTTTCTGTTGCTCTTGATTCTCTCGATTTTCAATTTCTAATTGGTGCAGCTTGTCAGTCAATTGTCTTCTCTTTTGTGCCAGTTCCATTTGCTTTTGAATTTCAAAACCACTCTGGCCATCAGTATCTTCCACTTGCTTGCATTCTGATCTTCTTCCATCGTGATCATTGATCAGCTCATCAGCATTCGATGTCGGCTGCTGGCCATTAGTACCATTTTGGCCGATTTCGATTGACGATTTAGTTTTTCGAAGCTGATTATTATTATCTGTGGGGCCATTGTTATTGTCTGCTTGTTGATCACATTCTGAGAAGAGAGAGAGAGGAAAAAAATGAGGCATGGTCAGCAAAAGAGAGAGGCCACAAACATGAGATCCAATTCTTATTCTCAATCCATTTTCGCTTCTCATTCTCACGATAGGCAACATGAGGAATAAAGATGATGATGCTAATGATTCAAAAATAATAGATCGGAATACATTTGCATGCACAATCAACTTTTCTCGTGGTTAGTTTGGTGTTACTTTTGATGTTACTGTTGAAAATCAGGCGATACTTTTCTTTTTCTCAATTCATTGAACTTTCAAGCAGATGTATCAAGTCACTACTGACCGAAAGGCTAGCTGAATGTATATTTATATATTTGCGCATATAATCATTCTGCAGAAAAATTTCATCAATTTCAATTTCAAACGAATAGAATATTGCCTTTCGCAATCCTATGAAAATCAAACTTTGATACAAGCTATTTCCATCATCATAATATTCGAAGATGATGCACCTACATCAAGAAAGAAAGAGAGAGAAAAAAAAATTTGATTGTCCTCGATTCAAGAATTTTGAGGTAAACAAATCGATGGCTTGCGTTCTTCCTATTTTCACACACAAACACATCGGATGAAGAGGAGGAGAAAAAAAGCGAGAAAGATAATGATTGGGTTCAGGTGGTAAAACACGAGTCTAACGGTGATGCCAAATTAAGTCAAGTTATAGCCAAAATATATACTACAGTATTCAGGGTATTGATCTATGTGAGAGCCTGAACGTTGTGTGTGGAAGTGTGTTAGTGGTGTAAGTGGCTGTAAAGTTTTTTTCTCTCTTCTCTTTACTTCTCATGAATGGATGAATGAATGGATCGATTTGATTCCAATCTGATTAGACTAGATTCCCGGATGGTTGACTGTAAACTCTATGATTATCCATAAATAATCAAGGTTCCGAAAGTTACTCGTGAAAGTGTCGGTCGATTGAATACAATATTTCAGGAATAACCACTCAATCAGACACGCTCACATGCATTGAATAGATCACTTTTTACTCTCTTGCTATTCTTTTCTCTCAGAAACACACCAAGCCGACACATTACAACAACTAACTACTACATTCAGTGATCTGCACAAGGTTTTGTCAGCCAAAAGAATAGGCAAATCATTCCACCCTGTACAGGTATCCACTAAAACTGATACCTGTACAGGGTTATAAAATTTAGGGAATCAAATAGTAGTTGTGATAACAATAATGGGAAATGATTTTGTATACAACTGTTAAGGTGGTGAAAGGGTTCACTTACCGTGGTTACTTTTGTTCAAGTTGGACACTGTCAATTTGGTTGATTTACTTGATGAGGAAGATATATCGTTACTATTATCATCGTCATCAAAATTTTTCACATAATCCAGCAAATTGTAGCATATTCGACCGCCAGATTTGGCTTTCTCATTAAGAATTTCGGAGAATGTTCGAATTTTTCGACCAGATCCGTTATTATTATTATTATTATTGTTATTATTATTACACGAATCGTTGAGACCATCTTCTGAAGTTGAATTATCACTCGTTCGTGACTGTCGCCTCTTCGATTTCCAATTAAGTAAATTATTTTGCCACTCTTCTTCAACTTCTTTGATCTTCTCCTTAGTTATCTTTACTTCTTCTGCTAATCGTATTTGTTCAACAGCCTGGAAGGTGAGAAAGAAAATCGAAATCAGATAAACAATCGGGAGACTTACGCGCTCATTTATGTATATATGTACTGTATATAAATACATGTACATGTATCGAAAGTTTAAAGTTATCGAGTTCATGCAGATCAATACGTGAAGAGGTGAAATGATGATAATCATAAAAAATGATTAAAAAGTAGCAGAAGCAAAAGTTAATAGGGAAGAGAAAAAATAAGAAAAAAATATTCTATGTGGAACTAATCGAACATCGTTAGTGAGTTAATTTGGTGTACTCAGTAAGTATGGTTGATGGTTTATTTCAAGAACTCTTTTTTTCTATCGGAAAAAAAGGAATCATCCAGTTATACATGTGATGTGATGTGTACGTTAAATTATCATTTCAAAGGTAACTTAGTTAAACATTTTAAAGGTGGGCAAGCGAAGCAAAATGGTGCAAGAAAAAGGTTTGAGCGCTACATCTCCTCGGGCTGTGGATACATTTTTTAGTCCATCACCAAAAAACCTTCATCTCTCTCTCTCTCTCTCTCTCTCATCATCGTCTTTAGAATTGATAGGACCCACTGAACATACATACATACACACACATACACACAGTTTAATAGAAAACAAGTTGAATGATAAAGGTATCAAGTAGTGATTGGTTCTGACATCCAATGAAGAAGACACATGTGTGTGTGGCCAGAACAGGAATTTTTTTTTCAGATAGCAAAAAAAAAAGTTAAGAGGAAAGAGAGTAGCAACAACATCAACATCAATATCAAGTTGGCGGATGCTAAAATATACACTGACCTTTTTGCTCAATTCGGTTGATTGAATTTTGACAAACTGTAACGGATCATGAGTGGCTCGGCCAGGTCTGATCACTGAGGATACACAGCGTGTTGTAATAACTCCACCAGGTATATCAAGCTCCTGCATGATCTGAGAAAATGAGAAGAAGAAAAAGAAGATGATGATGACGATGAGAAAAAAAGAATAATAACAATCAAGAAGCAAAAAAGGTTTCAAGAATAGTGAAGACTTCAACATGAGAAGAAGTAGATCCGTTTTTTTTCATCGAATTAGTGAGTCAAAATGAAATTATCAGAGATGATAGAAAAAGTTTATTCAAATTTTTTCTTCTAAACAGTTGATGAGTGAGAGAGAGAGAGAGAGAGAGAGAAGAAGAGAGGGTGAGAGAGATAGGAGTAAAATTTAGCAGGTCATGCTTATGGGAACCATTCAATTGATGATTAAAATATTCCAGTTAAATGATAACAAAAGCGATACGATCTCAAGCTCAAAATTCGATCGAGAAAAATTTTCTGCCAGTTTTTTTATGATGATGAGCGAGATGCATGCAAGATCTGTAAGATCGACTTTCAACTTCTATTACTACTCAGAATATATCATATCATGCAATTGAGGAACCGTAACGATATTTTGGTAGTCAAATGAGCCTCATTTGATTTCGATTGAGGGTTACTTCTGAATTTTGATAGTATCATAATCATCATCAGCAGTATCATCAGTTGCCCAGTTAGATGAATAAATACAGAAAAGAGAGAGAGAGAGAGAGAGAGAGAGAGAGAGAAATAACCGTTCACATCGATGTACCGTTATGCGGAAGTGAGTTCAATTTTAGAAGAGAATCAAAGATTCTGAAAAGATACGCTCAGTATACCTTTCTCTCTTAATGTTTCATGAAACACCAATAAAATTCAAATACAAAGTGAAAAAACTGATTAAATATTTTCTTCAGCTTCTTCTTTCAATTTTTGACTATCTAATGTTGTGTGTGTATATATCATGAATGTTGACTGGAAATGCTCGGTTACCATCTTTGCTCAAGCAATGACTACAACATGGCCAACTTAGTTGTTGCACTTTTTGGTGTTCATCTGAATCAATGTAAACACATACATATACACTAGATTCAAAGAAGAATAATTAAGAAGGCTTGATAGCTATCATTCTCATCATGTGTGTGTGTGTGTGTTTGTAAATTAATAGGATATTTGAAGGAGAAATTTGAAGCACCTTGCATTCTTGTTCTCACACACACACACTTTCTCACCTTGAAATTATTGGCAGATCAAGTTTATGAGAACGAGAAAGGATGAACAGAGAATCTGGTAGAATGAATATTAGATGAATCGTGTGCGAAGCCTTTCAAACTGTTGGTGAACAGTCTAAAACACTGTTCAAGATGGCAGATTGTGTTGTTGTTCAAATCTAATCGATTATGAGAATGTTCATGAGGGATGATGAATTCAGAGAAAAGAGTCGAAAAGCAACGATCCATGTTAATTGTATTACAGTCTAATTATGGTTCGAAAATGAGTGGCATAGAATGAAGAAGAACGAGAACACGTGAAGCACAAAATGGGTAAGCCTTTGATCACTTATGATTCACATGAACATGAAAAATATTCAAATTCTTGGAAAAAAATTTCCAGCATCAAAACAGAGAGCACATACACACGAATACACTAGTACACACAGAACACACCATCAATAATCGAAAGGGAAACCTTTGATGTGTTCTAATTTTATCGGGAAGTACGTATGAGTGAATCATTCATTGATTCACGAGTAAACATGGACATGGTCTGTTGATTCAGTTGTGTGTTGACTGGTTCAATGTGAACAGTGGATGGCTGATAGCTAATGGTGATGATCAGAACGAAACTTAATTAAAAATATTGAATTGAAAACTCATTGTCGTCGTCATTTTCGTTGTTTGATTTCATTTCAATCATCTTTCTGCCTGTTTCTCTCTCTCTCTTTAACAATCTTGTTCTTATTCTTATTCTTTTTCTTCTTCACTTTGCTGTTGTTGTCGTTGCTGTTCGTATAATGTTTCACCTTTTTTCTTAAGCTTGACGAATGTGTTGCTCATCTTGTAAAGTCTGTGAGATGTCGAATGAATGGAGTAACTGAATGCTCTTGGAACTTTTTCACTTTCTTCCACTTTTATCCACTCACTTTACTCTTACTTACAGAGAGAGAAAGAAAGTTGTTGTGAAGAAGACTATTTTTCCCTATCCGTTTGTGTCTAGTGATCTTTTCTCTTTCTCTAGGATCATAAATTGGTCCATTGCTCTTGGCAAATTCGTACGTCGACTCGTCAAGCTGTTGCACGAGATGTCATCTTGACGAAACACCAAAGAGAGAGAGAGAGAGAGAAGATCTAAAGATATCTTCCATTCACGAGAGAAGAGAGAAGAAAAGATGAGTCCAAATGCGTAGCTAGTAGGCAAAATTTCCCATCTTTCCAAGAGATGCTGAGAAAAGAAAAATGATCGAAAAGCACATGATGCTGAAGTGAGGATGAGAAAGAAAGAGTGGGAGATGTCGGAAGATGGAGAGGAGAAAAATGATGAAGATAATTAGCATGCAACAAGTTTGTTCGATAGATAAGGTCAAATATATACATAGTAACTGGCTGAAAGAGCAAAGTTTGTTTATCAAGTGGGAGAGAGATGGAAAAAAAAGTCATAGTTTTAACAATCGGGCTGAAACAAGCCTTATTCACATAGAGACATGCAAACGATGCAAGAAAGTGAATATTTAGCGTCTTGTCATTCTTGTCTTTCTTTTACTCCACAGAACAGTGAAGTTCATTCATGAGTCAAAATTATATTAACTGTAGTCTGTATTTTGTGTGTGAGTGAAAAAATTACATCCTATCAGAATTCGAAAAGAAAGATGAAATGGGAAGATTTTCATGGAGGAAGATGAAGCTCAGTGATGGTCAAGAATCAGGTTGAATTGTTTGTGTACTTATTGAGGTGAAAAAAAGAAAAAAGGGTGGTAAAGGTGTGACGATGGGTAAGGTTATTTTTCCATGGTGCATCTAATCAATTTCACGCTTATCATCAGTTATGAGAGTGGTTCCATCATGTTGTCAAAGAAGAGAGAGGGAAGAAGTTCGGATCAGTAAACTTTTCGCCTTTCAAATGCAAATGATCACTTCACTTTCTGTTAATTTGTTTCAATAGTTAAATGAACTCTTACTATTATACACCATCATGTACACTATGGAAGTGGAATGCATCCATATTGCACTCAAAGCTTTTCAATTTGACTATATTCAGCATTTTTTTAACCATGTATGGAGTCAAAAAAATTATGAAAATCATCATGAAATGTGAACATTCTTTCTAAATTCTGTCAACAATTTCGTTCAACTCTTTAACTATTCAATTTTTGTTTAGTAAACTGATCTCTAATAACAGTACGGAAAGGATATTCTTTCAGAGAAACTTGAATATAGTCGAAGCTAAATTCTTCGACAACCAATTTAGCTGTGTTCGCATTCCAAAGAGAAGATATTCTCAGAACTTTTCAAAAGTTCTGATTTTTGTTCAACTTTCTTTCTCTCTCTCTCTCTCTCTCTTTCTGGGATCCAAAAGTTATGTTCTCGTGGAAGTGAGCAAAGAAAAAGTTACATCCACTTTTCGGAGTTTTGATTAATCTTGACGTTAATCGGCTAGAATAAATGATGATTCATTTTTTCGCACCAAATAATTTTTCCTCTACTTTCTTCGCCCCTGTTTCCATGGGAAAAGAAAATGTTCACTTACTATATGTACACCTCGTTCTGCAATTAGAATTCATTACTACTGACACAACGCCAAAGACAATGAGAACATGCTCTAGTAGGACTGTTTGGCTGATAAAAGGGTTAAAAAGAAGCTACTCTCTTCTCATCTCTTCTCTCTTCTTGAAATGCTTTGATGAACTTTTAGTTTACATGGTCTCAAGCAGCAGTAGCTGTTGTAACGGTATTCATTTTCTTCTCAAGAATAGCCACCTGATCGACCCGCTCTACTAAATTTTTAAAATGCTCCCGAAAGAGAAGAGAAGAGAAAAAAAATTCTGTTTGATCTCATTTAGGTGAAGTGAAGATAAATGGGCCAATTCATGGTTAAGATTCTCTCTCTCTCTCTCTCTCTTTCTTGATTCAGCCATCGTATGGTGGCTAAGATTGAGCTTAAAATCAGCGGATAACCAGGTACATGCTAAGTAATTTACTAAAGCAGCTAGAAGTCCTGTGCTTGTATTGCTTAATACCTGTTTACCTGGATCAAGTATCATCACAGAGCTCAACTTCCGAGTTCCGATCATCATCATGAGTGGCAACAACATCACCAGCAGCCAGCAGCCATCGGCCAGAACAGAACATCATCCACCATTCAATCACCACTGGAGATGAAAAGAGAGAGAGAGAGAGAGAGAGATGCACCAGTCTGGTCATTGGTACTGGATGGCTGATGAAGAGAATGAAGATGATGATGGCTGATGATGATAAGGTATAAAAAAAGGAGGAAATGACACATCTTCAGAAACACACATACACACACGATAATCAATGTACTTTCTTTAGCCGAAAAAAATCATTTGAACTATTACTGATTGTGTAGTATTGATGGTACAGTGTGTTGTACATGCTTGATGTCAATTTTGCGGAAAGCGAATCACATCGTCTTAATCATGCGACAAGCGATAATGTTCCACTATTTCTTCCTCTCTCATTCCAACTTAGTCAAATGAATTTTTAAGAAAGGGTTGATCTTGAGAGAGAGAGAGAGACTTAATTGTCTTTTTTATGGCCAGACTTTTGTGACTGATCAAGGTAGAACGGAGAGAGATGCTTTAATTCTTGTATTTCGCCCTATTCAATTTATATGTCACTCCTTAATTTTAAACCGATTGTGAACACATCATGCAGTCTTCCTTGCCCATTCTGGTTATACACTTTGGGCCAGAAAGAGCATTTACAGGTACATGATGCTATCTAATTCATACTCCTTTTCTACGTTTTCCATTCTATCATTCATTTTGTATGTGTGCCCTGTTTATTTCATGTCTACGATGTGGGCCAAGCCTAAGAGGAAGTGCACACACACACACATGCATGCATGTTGCCTATCATTTATCTCACTATTTTTTCCCTCTCTCTGCCTCTCACCATACATACAAGGAAATACCGAGAAGAAGATGAAGAAAAGGATGAAGAAGATGATTTCAGAGAAAGAAAATCCCTTCTCACTCATCACTATCAGTGAGTGAGAAAGATGAGGATGAATTAGATGGTTAGAAAAGGCTTGAACGAAAAGGAAGATGTTCCAAATGGCAAGTGTTTTTCTCAACAGTTTTTCATCTTCTCACATGTCACATGTGTGTGTAGTGTATGGAAAAATGAATTAATGAACACTCTCTCGATACACGTTTACGTGTAGTAACACTGGAAAGTTTTGCTCTGATTGGAAAGCATGATGAGTAAAGAGAAAGAGAGAGAAAAAAGAAAGGATGGCAGTTAACCATCAGACCAAGAGGAAGGATGAAAACTCTTATTTTAACATCATATTCATTCACTGGCAAATATTTCACTTTTTCTCACAGTTAAATTGCGCTCTCTCTCTCTCTCTCTCTCTTCAATTTATCATCATGAATTCGCTCATCAGCTTCTCACTTTTATTTTAGATTCTTCTATTACAGGCCCTTTCCTCACACGATCTGCTCACGGTTCCCTGGACTCTCACAGTGTTTCAACGAAACTACCTGTATCTCTCACAGTCATCCAGTGACCAAAATTGGTGGAAATTTTTTCTCTCTATCTATTCCAACTAGCCGATTAAATGACCCTTAGCATGCTGCACAACGTTAACCGGGCTGTGATCATGAAAAAGAGGAGAAAAATTTCTTTAACATTTTTAAGTGTGTGTGTGAATGGATGGGAAAAAGAGGATAGTGTATCCTATCGCTATCAGTATAATGATCTTCGTGAAAGTTCTGAACACGGTAAACCGCATTTTCACACACATTCACATAATCAAGAGTGGGAGCAATAAAAACAACAAAAATTCAAAGAGGATTGACAGATCATGATCTCTGATCATTGTCACCCAAAATTCTTGGAAAAAAAAGATGATCATGTTGTCTCGATGAGTGACAAGTGAATCAAGGAGGAGAGATGTTGAAAGAGAGAGAGAAAAAGAAAATGTAATCGTCAAGATTGGAAAACGTTCTCATGGTGATGAAGACCTTATCCGAACATACACAACACACACAACAAGAAAAAAACTGAATCAGATTTGATATGTGTGACAGCAGGTAGTGAAGAGAGATGAGATGAGATGAGAACTTACTCACAATGACGGATGTTGATTGGATGAAGTAAATGCTTTACAATTGAAATTTATCATGAGAAATGTTGGATTGAAGATGATGAAATAAAACTTCGGAATCCGGATGCGCCAAGTTGTCCACACTAAACGATCCTGATGAACATTGGATAATTCACATTATGTATGAGCACACATACACACAACACTAGTCAGATCAACATACACACACAAACATTAACCTTTCTCACATGTTCATTGGAATCCGTAAAAGTACTTGAAAGAGTATTTAACTATGATGTGTATGTTAGCTGGCTGTTTTTTTCGAAATGAGACTGACTAATCCGATGAACAGAATGCGAACTCACTTCTCTCTCTTTCTCGCCCTTCTTTTCCTCTTTTATTGACTTTTTCGAAGTATACAGCGATACTAATGGCAAAAAGGCCCTTTTTGTGGCCTGTGTTCCTCTTTCTACATGAACAAGTTCCGGAGGAGAGAGAAAAGAGAGAGAGAGAAAGACCACCCTCGCCCTGACCCACCAAAAATATTAGTGAGACACTTCCATGGAAACTGTTTCACCGTTAAATCACCACTTGAATAAGAGTACATGTATTTTCAAAACATCATCATATTCCTAGTAATGGCAAATATGTACATTAACAACTACCAGATTTTTCTTTCTCTAGTGTGTTTGAGTAAATGAGTATGAAGATGAAGGAAGAAACAGGTAAGAGAGAGAGAGAGAGAGAGAGAGAGAGAGAGAGAGAGAGAGAGAGAGAGAGAGAAAACCAATCGAATGTAGGCTGAGAGAGAGAGATGGAAGATTTTATTTTGATGAGGCGACTGATGATGAAGAAAACAGATTTTTTCTCACATTTTATCAAGTGTAATGGTTAATCGGTGGGAAGAGAGGGAAGAAGAAGAAGTTAGAGGCCTGTTAGCATTTCATAGAGAGGTTGACTATGAAGGATGCTCTTGGATCAATGAACCAAGGACGAGAAAGCCAACTCATGAAATTTTAAAGAAAAACAAATTTTTAATGTTACATCATCAAACAGAATGAAAGGTAATGATTTTAAATTCTATCTCTCAAAATGCGTTGGACGAATATCGCGGTTGATGGCGTGTTGGACGATTGATTCGTTCATTTGCCACTGATAGATCATGTATATGAGTATGTGTGTGTATAAGAGAGAACATTCTATTTGCCTTGGAAAAAGTAATAAAAAAAGAGTTAAGAGAGAAATGATGGGAAGTAGAAGAGAGAATCAAGATGTGGATTGTGATTGTTATAACTTTGAGAGGTTGAGAGAGAGAGAGAGAGAGAGAGAGAGAGAGAGAGAGAGAGAGAGAGAGAGAGAGAGAGAGAGAGAGAGAGAGAGATAATCTCATGAAACGAAAATCAGTTCCCCGTAAAAGGAGGACCTCTTTGTGTGTGTATCACGAAAGTAACTTTCTATTATCGAGCAGAAAGAAGATTTGCTCTCTTTCCCTTGAATTGTAAATTAGTGTAGAAGTGGCCAAAGAAGTTACTACTTTTTTTCGAGTCTAATAACACAATAAGAGAGAGAGAGAGAGAGAGGGTGATAATAACGGGACGAAAATGAAACGTCCCACATTCGGATATCGGTCGAAAAGATAGCTTAAAAAGAAGTATACTTCAATTTTCAACACTGACGCTAAAAATGATCAAATTTAAGAGAAAAATTCGCTTCGATGATTCTCAAAACACTTGAATACAGACAGACACATATTCAATGTCAAATGAACAAAGTTTGTTATCAAAATACAGATTGACTGTCTGGGCTTCAGCAGGAGTAAGAAGAAAAAAAGTTAATCTGATGGCTTCTTCTTTTTGTTGATGTATTTCATCTGATTGCCACTGTCAGATGAACGGCTGATCAGATTCATGGTGCAAGATGGCACATGACCAGTCATCAAAGAAATCGTGTTCAATTTGGAAAAATTATTTTAAGATTTCGAACCGCACTCATGCAACATATAAACACACACACACACATACACGCGCTCTTACAGCGTTCATTCTTGTTTTGGCCCGTAAATTCGGCAATTAAGGCAAATCGGATGCAAATCTTTTCTCTCTCTCTCTCTCTCTCTCTCTCTCTCTCTCTCTCTCTCTTTCTCTTTCTCTTCAATTCAGGTATGTGTATAAATGATACCAATCCGCCTGAGCCCGAATACGAATCAAGTGGACAACACACACATACATACACAAGTCACGAAAATATCCACTCAATTCGAGTTATTCTCATTGTCATCTGCATAATCGTTATCTTATTCCTGAATTTCGAATTGGATAAGAAGAGGAAAGAAAGAGAAAGAAAAAGAAAGCTCATTTTCAAAATATATTTAACACTGAATATACCATTTGGAATGATGGAAAAAAAATATTGTTTCGTCTGTTTTGTTCTTCATTTTGTGATCAAAATTTGACAGGATAAAAAAGAAAACGATGGCCCACTAGTAACAGTAATAGTAGCCATGTTAATATTATCCATACAAAGATTGCTTTGTATCACTTTGATTTTGGGCACATGTTGTCATTCATCTATCACCGCAATAAAACCTTTTCAAATGTCATATATTTTCTCTATTCTTATATTCTTATACTTTTCGCTCCCTCTCTCTCCCTATTATTTTGTACATTCTACTCATTTTCAATTTTGAATATTAACATGAAACATGATTTTATATTCATGAATTCATGGATAGAGAATGATAGAGATAGGTAGAGAGAGAGAGAGAGAGAGAGAGAGAGAGAGAGAGAGAGAGAGAG